>WBMV01008856.1:269462-339484 GCA_013396655.1 Campylorhamphus procurvoides | reverse complement strand
CCCCCTCCCTTTGGGAAAAGGCCTCCAGCAGCTGCGGTGCCCCCCAGCACACCCAGAGACCATCCTACAGGTTCTCTCGAGTGGCTGAGGTTCCATCACCCTCTTCACAGCCACCTCGCCCAGCTGTGAAGCTCCATTTCACAGATTCATGGAGTGACACTTTTAGACCTCCGAGGAAGAAAGAGCAGAATACATCAGGTTCTCACTCACATCCACCTGGTCAGAGAAGTATCTGACCTAGGGCTCAACACTGAAGCCTCCAACTAACACATATGTAAAGGCTGGTACATCACCAGCAAGAACTGGAGCTTGCACAGAACCTCAGGAAGCCAAGACTTATACACACTCCTTACTCTTGGATAGGGAACAAAACAACCAAGAAAACCCCGAAAAAGAATAAAAAACAAACAAAAAAAACCCCCAAAACAAAACAAAACCAAAAAAACTAGGATTATCCTAGTCCTTTGGAGCATCTTTCCATTTGCAAGATCGCATCTGTTCGAGATAGCCTACTAGCACCAAAAATAGGCTGCTTCCTTCTGGACAAAAAGCCACCTAAAAATGGTGCCCCGATAGTTTAGGTTAAGTGCCAATCCTCAACGAGAGGCCAAGTTTAAAGTAATACTTTCCAAAGTTCTGTGCTTCAAGAGGGACCATCAACGCATGGCACCAGGCTAACCTACCACAAATCCAAGCAGAGCACACACACCTGACTCCACATCGCTATCCTGTTCTTGGTACATGTGCATGCCCTGGTAAGATACAAAACTTATTTACATTTGTCATGTCTTTTGTTGCACTAAAATGATCCCTCTTCTGTCTGGAAAATCGTAAGCTGGCTGCAGTACAAGAGCAAGATTTTACTTTTGGTCAAAGTTACCACCCAGAAACTCCCACCCCCCACCCCCAAAAAGCACCCCAGAATTGTTTACATTTAGTACCTGCCAGTCAGACCTAAGCTGTGTGGCTCACAGAGTGCCTGTGACCAAGCTCTTGAGTTTGTACTCTAGTGCAGCATTTGCTACAATTATGGAGTCACTGCTGACAAAAGGAAGAAAAACATCCCAAACACAAAAACCTTTCCATCTTGTAAAGTTGTTGTCAGGAGGCACCTGGCTTGGATGTGTGATCCTCAAGGAAACGGATGGCTAAGTCCGCCCTGTAGTTCCAAACAATTTTACTCCAATTCAAACAAAGAAAAAGGGTCAAAAATGGGGAGGAAGTAAGACAATTAATTCCTGCCTCAAAGGTAAGCAAGCATGGTGAGTGCAGCATCTGTATATGCAATAAACAACTGAGCAAAAGGGATTGCATTTATCCAGGTGCCTCCTGACAGTGGTGGTGAACAGGCTAAAAGGGATTTTAAAAAGAGTAGTTTTTGATTTGTCTCACTCCTTTTGCCTGTAGATCAGGCCAAACATCAAGCATGTTGGGAGGGGCACAATTTAAAGCAACACTACTCGACCAGAAAGTACTTCTCAGCAATATACAATGCAAAATGACAGACAGCAACTCATGCCAAACCAGAGGAGATGGCAAGCAGCTTCCTGCAGCTTCTGCCATTAACAGGGGTTTGCCCTGACCTGCTCACAGTTCTGCACAGAGGCTGCTCTGGGCAGAAAATGCACAGTGCTGCAGGAAGTGAATCGATTCCACAAAGCTCCAGAACTGTCAGTTTATGCACGTAAATTGGTTTTCTATGGTCTCTCTTAAACCCAAATCCACATCTTAAGCATCCACTGCTCAGCAGCTCTGACACCCACTGGATTTCCCTCCCACCATGGTGGAACACAGGTCATGGCCCCCTTCAGAGCTTGGCAAGCTCCTGAAGTTTCTAAGGGGGAAATCTAAGAGCATCTCCCACAAGGCTGAGCTATGGATTTGGAGGCCTTGGAGCCCCCCAAGTGATCTCTTCCATACGAGTTGTGCAGGACAGTGTTGCCAGCACCAAAGCAAACCCACTGTGACAAGGGACACTTGTGGAGGCCTGCACTTCACAGAGGTCAGAGCACTTCTCATTGTTTAGTGTTGCAGAAAACTGAGCCCCTCTCATCTTTAGCTGCTCCCATAATCAGTCTAATCCCTTTAACCCCAGCAACCTTCATCACAAAAGAAAAAGTTATATATGAACCCAAACAGAAAAAAAAAATCATATTTACAAAGTTTGTACAATATACACATCTGATTTTCTATGGGACACACTGCACCAGAGGAAAGAGGGCCATGGCTCTGAAACAAGTCTACATATCAAGTGCTGTTAACTACTAATGGAGACTCTTATGGAAACCAGTCTTTAGTGTTCTGCTAGAGCACAGGGCTTTTCTTATGGCTCCTGCAAGGGATGACAGGCTACTCTTTCCTTCTGGAGCTATGATGCTGCACCTAATCAGCCCAGATTTTAAGTTGGTTTCATTTTAAATACAGATATTTACAGTTTGGGTGAACTGCAGATGCATATCAACTCCTCCAGTTAAAGAAAAAAAACTAAACAAAAAAACCAACAAAAAAGTTGAAGAAAAAAGTAGTATTACCAATACAACATTTCACCTCCCAGCCCTGGGATTGAGTACTTGGGAAGGAGGAGAAGGGGAAGAGAGGGGAACTTTGACCTGAAACCAAAAAACGGTTGTTGATTCCTTGGGCTGTGTTGGAAAGGTGATATTCTGAATGGTCTCATAGCATAAGGCACTTTGCACGAATAAGTAACAAGCTCTTTAGCTTAAAAAACAGATGAGTAACCAGGGAGAAGTTGAAATGCACTCAGTCGATGGTTAAAGAATTTGAAATAGCAGACAAGCTCGTGTTCATCAAGATTCTTCTCTTTTCAGGGTTTCTCTTCTTCCCTTGCTGCCCCTCCCACCCAAAGAAAACAAAATTTAAAACCAGCAGTTAGTGCAACTAATGTTCAATCAGCACACAGTGCAAACAAGTGGAAAAACAAAAAGACATTCCTCCTTTTATCTTCTTTCTTCCTTGCTGCCAAATTTAGAACTAAAAAAAGGCCGAGCTCTTTAGTCTTCATAGTTCCGAAATGAAAAGACGAAGAAAAACCCACAAAGAGAAGGGTATCCCCAAAGAAACGATGTGTCACAGATCTGGATCATAGGGCTTCACCTTCTGGCATGTGTAATCAAAGCCTAAAGAAAAAAAACAAACCAAAAAACACAACCACAACACCCACGGTTAATTCGGTTCTATGCAAAACCAGAATGTAAGTGATGAATCACTGACTATGCAACAGGTCTGGAAAAGCAAAGGGCATGTTGAACAGCTCAACCTCAGCTTGGTAGAAGGAGGTGCTACTAATGCCCCACTGCACTTAGGAGCACAACTACCTACTGGTTTCTTGTCTTTCAGGAGGCACCAAACTGCTCTCTGGCAAAGGTCAGAGTATTCCCCTTAAAGCAGCCACCCGAGAGCCTGATCCAAGTTCATCACTGTTTTTATTTACTTATAAACTCAGAGAAGGTTCAGCCACCAAAGCAGAGGCTTACAAGTCACCTTGGTATGACTGGCCAGGGCTGTCCTTGGATGATCTCAAAGAAGGGACCACAGGTTCATTTTTAACACTATCAGTCTGCCTCTGCGGCCACTTGGTTTTGGTTTTTTTATTGGTCACCTGAGACAAATTTCAGCAGCTTCGCTTTCTAATTCATGATCTCTGAGAAGAACACTCAAAAGAATGACTTCCAGCTCATGCTGTACGGTGTTGGATATTGCACAACATAGCATCTTAACTAAGGCCAGATCAAACATCATCCTGCAGCTACTTTGCTTGACTGCAGTCCAGGGCAAGTAGTCTTCTAAAAGGGCTCGACTCCGCAGCTTTTCCTCAGACAACGATCAGAAAGGGAGCACTCAGGAGTCTCCAAGAGTGAAACCTCATTTTCTTTTAAAACTATGCAGACGACCTCGAGTGGCAGCAAAGATGAATTACAGCTTCACTCCCTACTTTGTTTGCTTGCAGGAGTAGTATGAACCAAAGGATACATAAGAGGCAGCAGCACCTTTCGCTGGAACCTGCTCCATCTGCCTGGTGAGGTGCTTAGCTCTTCTTTGGTGCTCTGTTCTCACAGCTATCCATTTTCTCTCCTCACCTTTCTGAGGACCACTTTCCTCTCTGCCCCTCACCAATTTCTCATTTTAGCTAAGCAATACAGAAAGAATTCCTTAGGCTACTAGTACCCCATCCTGGTCTCTCCCAACAGCATTCCCCACTCCCCCCCATTTTAGCATATGGTCAGCATTTAAAACAAAACAACTAAAAAATACTCATTCTCCCCTCCCAGCTTCAGCACATTCACAGAAATTTCTTGCACTGACAGTCTAATTTCAAACCCTTGTTTTCACACTCAGAGCCTCCTCATCACATCAGTTTCCCTTTTCCCCTGTGGTAACACAAACACATCCCCTCTCACCCCACACAATGCTGGTATTCAGCAAGGCACTTACACGCATACATGTTTACTGTTTCTCATCTTCTACAGGTTCACTGTGGTATTCTGCCACATACAGGCTCTTGTCGATGTTGCTTGGTATGGGTTTAATTTCAGTTCCCAGCTGCTCCTCAATACTTTTCAGGTTGAATCGATCATCATAGGTGATCAAGTTGATGGCCAGGCCAAGGTGACCAAAGCGACCTGGACAAAAAAAAAAAACAAAGAAACACACACCTGAATTGAACTGAGTAACAGAGGAAGTTAACATTGCTCTCTGATGCTAAAACAAATCTGGACACAGGTCTCTACACGTTTCACATCAGTTTTTGGTGAGGAGTTCTGTACTGCTGCAGGAGTAAGAAAAAGAAGGAGGTTCAAAATGCTCTGACCAAAGCTCCAGGTTGATTTACCAGCAAAAAGTCTTCCACTCCTGCATTATGCACATCCTGTGCTTCTTTAGTAACAGGTTTTGAACAAGCCTGAACTACAAAGTTCAAGCACACTGAGCTCCTTGGCTTGATCCTTGCTGATGTCCATACCTCAGGACACATGCAGAAGAAAGCATAGAGACACCCTGTGCTTGAGACACCCTGGAAGCTAAGTTTTCAGTACACGATTTTCCCTGCAAACAGGGGCAATAGTAAGACTCCTGAGATAAAAGCCAAATAAGCCTTTATTTTTCACTGGTTGGGCAGGTCAGTTTCAATAGAACAGCCCTTTATTCAGTTAATATCCTGAGGATAACTATCTAACATGATACTCAAAATAAATTTGTCAGAAAAAATAAAGCTACTTAAGGTAATTCTCAGATACAGTAATAAAACCCAAAAGTGAATTCGAGGTTAAGAAGCACCACAGTCATCAGCACATTTGTACTAAAACATGGTTTTCCTCTCACCTGATCTGCCAATGCGATGGAGATAAGTCTCTGCCAGCTTTGGGAAATCAAAGTTTATCACCACATTCACAGCCTGGATATCAATACCTCGGGTAAACAGATCTGAAAGACAAACCAGGTCATGAAGAAAGTTAATTTCAATGAGATCAATTGCTGACAGTCTTTAGGGTTCAAAGATTAACAGTGATTAACATTGCCTACATTAGTTTTCATATATAAGCTTTCCTTGTATCAAATATAGTTTACATACAATCCTGTTACAGCTTCTTTTTGCTCTTCATCTTATAAACACAAATAATATAAGAAAAATTATCAAAACCACCAGGTCTGCACATTAAGCTGGTTTTTTCAACCTTAGACTATTTAAGAGCAGGCCTTCTTAAGCACCTTCTCACACAGGATTGTGTACTGCCAATGTCACAACAGACTTGGGACTGGAATGACATCCCACTACCTCAGCTACTTCTATTCTGCTTCTAGTGATTCTTGTTGAGATGACCCAGACACATTTAATGATAGCAGACACTGCCAGGTACTGCCTAAACAGGCCATACTTGGATCATACACAGGCCAATCAAACTACAAAAGCCTTTAGGAGAAATGAGCTATAAAGGTGCACTTTCACAATTTATCCCAAAAGACAAAACTCCATGAGCCCAAAGGAGTGCTGCCTTCTGCTACACCCACGCTTAACAAAGACATCTCACACCAAAACACCTTGTTTTGGTTTACTGCATATATTACACCTGGGCCAATGCACTTTCTCTGACAACCTTTAGAAACAGGGAAACGTTTAGCAGCTCTTACCAGTGCAAACGAGATTGCGGCACAAGCCATTCCGGAAATCGTGGAATACACGATTGCGGTGCTCCTGGAAATACACACATGTAAACAAGGAGGGGAAAAACCAAACCAAACCAACCAGGTATATTCAAGCAACAAACATGGAACTCCAAGCATGTGAATTTGTCCTTTTTCTCACCAGGGAACAGCTGAATCAACACAAGCTGCCAGTACATAATTTTTTTAGCACCTCTTACCATGTATTCTAAAGAACTTTAGCCAAAAGGGCCTTGATCTCACCTTTTGAGAAAGACACTTAACTGACTGCATTTTAAAGCCTCCTACAGTAGCATCAGCACCATCTCAGAAAAGGACTGTCTAAAGTTACAATCACATGAAACTTGCACCAAGGAAGTTAAACCGCTGTTTTGACTATTGCCTTTCTCCGGTCCCTTGCCAAATTTAATACATTTTATTCATTCCCTTAAAAACTGAAGTCAGCAGTAACTTCCTTTCCTAGTATGAAGCATTTTTCACTACCCATTCAGAATTAGGGGTGGGATGAGTCAGTTTTCTGCAAAGACTCTCCTCACACAAAGATTAAGTAGTATCACTGTTAAGTGCAATTCAGAGGGAACGATCGAATGTTCAGCAAAAATACAGGGTGGTGTGGAATAAACCACTGTAGACTTGATACTCACCTGCCTCATTTTAGCATGGATATAGAAGCAGGAATAGCCCAGCTGGGAGATCTTTTTGGCTAGCAATTCAACCCGTTGAGAGGAGTTGCAGAAAATGATGGACTGGTTAATCTGGAGCTGAACATACAAGTAGAGTGCTCAGTAAATGCAGTATTTTACTTACAAATGATCCCAGACATGTCTAAACCCCTTCCATAAAGAAAGCATAGCAAGTATGCTGCTAGCAATTTACACAGGATGTATTTTCGTACCAGAGGGGAAAAATTAACAAAGTTCTATAACATAAAGGTGCAAGACAAGAAGAATGCATTTTTAGCTTCAGCTACATAACACATTTTGACAAAGAAAACATTTTGTTAAGGCGTCTTTGAAACACTTAAGTCTTTATTCTTAGTTAGGAAAGGAATAAAGTTTCTGACCCAGCCCTATTCCTTACCCTGGAAAAGAGTGTGTTGAGGCAGTGCACTTTCTGACGCTCAGTGACATAGGCGTAGTACTGAGTAACTCCCTTCAAAGTCAGCTCCTCCATCAGATTAATCTCGTAGGGTTTCTGCAAATGGGAATTCTGAAAACGAAAGACAGTGATAGATGAACACATAAAACGATGCAAGTACTTCCCACCCTTTGGCATATTTAACTCCCTCCATGGTAAGAGCCACTCTTTGTGCTATCCTCTAACAGACAGGCTGGATAAAATTTCACAAAGGATTAGTGAAAACCCAAGCACTAACAGCTGTGCAGCACATACACAGAATGTCTGCACTCACCATGAACTTCTGTACACTCAAAGGGAAAGTGGCTGAGTAGAGCAAAATCTGTCTGTTTTTAGGTAGCGTGAGAATAATGTCTTCCATTATTTGAACAAAATCTTGAGACAGCAACTTATCTGCCTGTAACAACAGAAGCAAAAAAGCTAAGTTAAAATAAAAAAATAAAGATTTCAGTCTCCTAGTAGCATTACATATAGGGGAAGGAAAAAAACAAAAACAGTTACCAGGGCTCCTACCAGAGTCATCCAAGAGCTTTCAGACAACTATATTCTCTCTCTCTCTCACAAGCCTGTATACTACCAGATGTACATAAATCAATTTTATATACAACTATGTGGTAAGCACAGCTCATTCATTATAAAAGGAAACCAAATGAAATGTGTTTCTTAGTTTCAGAGTAGACTGTTACTCTATTCTTCAGCATCAGCAAAGGAGATCCTCCAAAACACTTTCTCAAAAATACTGAGAAACAGATGAGCTATAAACTTAAGTGTCTCTCAGTAAAGACTGATTTGTTGCTGTGCATATAGACTTACTCCCTGAGACACATAATTGCTTTAACTTGGTGTTAAAATCCCAGAACATTTAACATGAGCAACTTGCCTCATCCAATACTATCATCTGGACATGCTCAACTTTTGCTACTCCTTTCTTGATGAGATCGAGAATTCTCCCAGGGGTAGCTATCACCACATGCACTGTAAGGTTAGAAGAGCAAAAGAAATAAAAAATAGTTAAGCCAACTAAAACAATGTTTCTGGCATTGATGGCCAGGTTTCATATGAACAGTTGGAAAGAATGATGACAGTATACCAACAGCAAACAAGACACATTGTAGTCTGTTCTGTTACAGGCAAACCGTAACAAGCAGAAATTCCACTACCACACTGTAAAAGCCACAAACAAACAGCAACTGCAGAGTAGCAAAAGTGCTCTGACCTGTATCATCAAGTCTCATTATGTCATCTCGCAAATTGGTTCCTCCTGTTGTTGCCATCACTTTGGCACCTCCCATGTGTTTGCTGACTTGGATACAGATTTGACTGACCTGCAGGGCTAGTTCACGGGTGGGAACAATCACCATTGCTGAAAGTTAAAAACATCCCTGTGAGTCACAGTGTCAGGTAACACTGTACCTTAAACCAGAGACTTTATGAAAGCAGTACTTCCATGGTTTTTGAGTTCCACTCAGGTATCCTCAGCAGGCCTAAGAACTGCTTACAAGACAAACTCCATGCAAGGGTTCTCCCTTCCTTGATGCTCCCCCTGCTGAGGGAAAAGTTGCTTTTGAAAGCAACTGTGGGACTTTTCAAATACCTCCCCCTTTGACAGTACCAGCAGACAACCTCCACTGCCCAGTTTCATTAACTAGTTTTACATTCAAGTCTGTCACACAGCAACTGACACCAATACCTGTCTGGAGATCCACCTCCACTGACCTTGTATATTGTCCTTCTTTAAGTCTAGCCGTTCAAGTAAAGGAATGAGGTAGGCTCCACTCTTGCCTGTTCCATTTTTCGCTCTAGCCAAGATATCCCTACCAGATAAAGCAATGGGGATGCTCTCCTCCTGAAATGCAAGGACAGACAGTGCATGAGTGATCAATCATGAACCATGCTTACTGAAGAGGCTGAACAAATTTAACTGCCCTCACTATCAGAAGACATCTGATCTTTTCATGATCATGATTGTTATTATTACTACTACCCTACTCTACTACACTAGCAAACTCCTTCTCTGGAAAAGGATTCCCACATGTATCTTAACATCAGAACCAACACAGCCCATGTGATTTGAATCTGCATATTCCTGTGATACACTTCTCAGCAGGCTTTTCTTTTGAAACTTCAGCCATCCAAACACAGGCCCCATGTATTTTTAATTTTACTGCCTTTTAGAGCAACATCTAAAGAAACCTCAGCCTTTTGGAGAGGTGCATCATTAGATGTTTCAAAGCAGACCAATCACCTAAATGCCATATCTTTCCCATGCCTTAAGGAGATAAGGCAGCAGAGCTCTATCAATGATAAACCTTCAGAGACCAATTAAAAGAGTTCAAACTTCCCCTCCTCCATCCCATGAAGTTTACACATCAACAGTTCTCAACAAAGTAAGCCTTGTAAAAGGAAGGTGGAGGGAGAGAAAAGCAAACCTGCTAAGATATTAATCTCTCACCCATAATCTCCATTATGCTTCTTCCAGATGCTTAAAATAAAGAGTCAAGACTGTGATAAAGCCATAACTGTCTCTTTAACTAAAGGTATGCAGCCTACTATAACTCAGTTTTCTGGAAAATGTCCAGAACAGCCCTGCTCCCACTGGGACTATTTATGTGAAGGATGTTACTGAACAGAGAATTAACAAATTAACACCACCAGCATGAAAAAGAAATCCAAGTTAATTTCTCCAAAGTGTAAGTCAGCCTCTTCACTAAGTCACCTATTCCCCAAAGGAAGAATTTCCTACCAAGTTCTACTGTTCACAGCCCCAGTTTTCCCAAACCATGAAACAAGTGTTGGACATAAGAATTTCACTACATTTATACAAGTTAAACATGGCTTCTAAATAAGTCTGTTTGCAAACAACCTGAATAGGAGATGGTTTTTCCCAGCCCATTTCAAAAATTCCCATCAGCAACTCCCGTTTCAAACAGTAATCTTCAAACTCGTTTCCTTTTGTGGAGGTCACGTCCTGGATAATCAAAAAAAGCACACCCATCAGATCAGGTCACACAACATGCAGCTGTAGATTGGTCTGAGATTGCCTGTGCAGGAACACCACAAATTACTATACAGGAGTTCCCACTACTCCCTGCAACACCCTACAGTGACAGAGGAAATACTGGCTTTCTCAGAGCTCTGTGAGCACACCACACACACCATCATACCCTGCTGTAACACTCAGAGAGTAAAAAATCCACAGTGAACTCCATTTTTGAGCTCCCCAAGAAAGGTTCCCTCCCAAACAGATGGAGAACAAATTCATTCCTCATTTAAAACAGCAGGAGCTGAACTGCTTTTTAAACCTTTGCTAAAGACAAATATTTTGCCACCCCAACTTCTCCTGTATCTTTTATTTAATATTTGTTCCTACAATGCAATGATCCTTACCGAAGTTTTGATTCTCAAATCTTTTGGAGGGAGTTTTAAAGTCTTCTTCCAGTCATCACCAGGTCTATAGCAAAAATAGAATAAAAATAAATTTAAAACCAGTCTGGATTAATATTTTGATTTTGCATTTTATTTTCCTAGACACAGTGATGAACATGCAATATTTTCACCTCCTCAAAGCTAAAAGCGCCTACACATATGAGCTCAAGTCTTCTCTGAGCTAAGCAGGATATAACAGGCAGGAAACTGTAAACAGAGAAAATCAGCAGTCTGCCAAACATATTGATGAAATCTTTATCCACTCATGATTCAAGTCCCACTTTTAGGGCACTGAACTAATCCAGCAGAACAGATTTAAAACTGAGCACTGACTTAGTCACACAACAGAAACTGGCTATAATAAATCCACATGAGAATATTTCACCACTTGAAAGAAAAATTCTCTTGCCCAGGGAATATCCATTCTTAATCCCCAAGTAAAGTGAGAAGGGAAAAAAACCCCACTGTTGATCAAATGTCTTTTGCTCTCAGTGAGATTTAGACACCCAACGTCTCTCAAAAGGCACTGTACAGATGAGAGCAAGTCCTTCTCTTCCACATTCCCAAGAAGTTATGAGTTTAACTCACCAGTTCTGTTAGAGTAACCTCTGTAATACATTTAAACAAAAAAAAAGAAGGGAGGGGGTGATGGAAGCAGAGTTTAAGAACCCGAGTGTTCCATCACCCTCCCTCTGAGGAAGCTGGCACTTCCTTTGCAAATAATTAACAAAATAAAAGCCAATGCTGTTCAGGGGAAGGAGAAGCCATGGGGGAAAAGAGAAAAGCAACACATTACCATACTGTCCAAGCTTTTTACACGTTTCAGAAATTCCAACCAGCACACTCACGTTTTATTAGCACACTTCCAAAACCAGCTGGGTGGGAGCAGGGTATCACAGTGGGACTGTATCCTCTCAGCTAAGGCTTTGATGAACTAAAGCCAGGGTGTTACACTGAGGAGAGCAGGCACTACTATTTCAGATCAATGACAAAAGATAACTGACTTTAAAGCATTTCTCACTTGAGAAAGAACTGCAGCAAACTGAAAAGCATACACAAGTGGACTGAGACCAGGTGGTATTTCCTTCTCTGTCTTAACTTTCAGTTCAGTTCCTTCCCACTCCCCAACTTCCCTCTTGCACCACTCACAACAAGCAAAGGACACAGGACTGATGCTCAGTGGGCTGCTTCTGACAGCAGCTCCTGCTTGGAAAAGCACAGCATCAAATTGTGTTTTCACAAGGAACACACCACAACCATCGCTGCTGGAGAGGAGATTGGACATGAAAATACAGCTTTTTTTCATAATGTAGATCACAGGGCACTTCTACCCACCCATACCATAAAACAACAGCAGACAACTTTCTCAAATGGGACCCCCAAAACGTGTTCCCTTTGTGGCAGCCGATGCAATCACTTACTTAATAGCGGTGGTCATACTCTGTGCTTGCTGTTGAGTGCCATTATTGATTGTGTTGGCGTTTTTCAGCTGGTTCATCTGTTGCTGAGTTTGTGTGCCTCCACCTCCTGGGCCCCCACTGGGTTTTACGGGGCCTCTCAACTGCCCATTCTGACTGGATAGACCCATTATAACAGGGTTCTCTGTTCTGGCCGTGCTCATGCTTTTATCTTTAAAGATGTCTTTTTAGACTTCAAAACTTTGAAAGTCAGTACAGAAACTGTAATAACAGTTTATTAGACTCTCCAAAATGAAGAGATAAATAAGTCTTGCTCAATATATGAGTCCTTTATTGCAATGCAGGCAAGCACCTGTAAGTCACTCAAAAGTAAAGCAGTAACTTGCTCTGATGCACTGTGGATCAACTTTTTTTTAAAAAAAGCCCTCTAACGAAGAAGTTGAGTTATGTCAGAATTCACTTGCTTCAATCTGAAAGAGAAGCAGACAATAACAATTAGTATGTGGGCTCTGGGCCACATAAATCACACCAGTTTACTTTTGTATTTTAAGAATCACTTCTTCCCAGGCAGCGTGCAACAAGAGTATTTGCTTTCCTGTTTCCTCGGTGATAATTACCAAGACATGCATCAAACTTTTTCCCCCGTTCTATAAAGCTGTGCCTACCATCTTCAGTTGTGAAAGAAAACCTCTTGAAGAGCTGTACTTTCAGCAGCCTTGCAGGGAGGAACACTATCTGCTCACCCCCTAGAAAGTAACCATATATTCTATCAGTTGCTTTGACAGCTCTTCCAATTCTCCCACTTCTGGGATGCAGAAAAATTATGAGCAATAATGCTACGCACAAGTTTGTGACAGAAAGCAAAACCACAATGTCAAGTGGACATTCCAGTCAGAACTGACAGGAGTTTCTGATTGTCCTTTTGAGTTTCAAAAGGAAATAGGCGTTATGCAAACCCAAAACAACAGCTTACCCTCCTCCAACCCAACACATCAGCTTACTCACAGTTTTGGGCTGGGTATTGATTTAAGGCCGTTCAGCACAGTAACACAAACACCATCACACTGAACTGACCAGGTGCCTCTCTGAGCCCACGGGACTGAGAGGAACACACATGGACATGGGGATCCAGCTTCCTGCTTGTGTTCCACATCACCTTACCTTCCAACAACTCAAGTTGTGCTCAGAAGACAACATTTGGTACACATGGCTTAGTAATGACTCTGTATGATCAGAGAAAGGTTGGCAAAACCATGGAGAGACAAGACAAAGTCTGCCCCTTACAGAAAGCAAGCATGAACCAGACTCCTTATGTGGTATCAGGGAGACAAAACATTCCCAGCACCAAATCTTTTGGAACAGAAAGCAAGCTTGCCTGTGCTTTCTCATTACAAGGCATCTTTACCTTGGGAAAATGCAAAGGAAAAAACATCAGATCACAGCTTTCTAACCTCGGCGTTCACAACAAAATGCGTTTCCCCAGTGAATAAAAGCCTTTCAAGAGGGCGGAGAAGGAATTTGGGCTCTTCCCAGACTGCCCCGCTGTTTCCAAGCGTGCCCGTTCTAGCTTCACAGCGCAACTCTAAACTTCGCAGGGCCAGCACTGCTCTGCTAGTTATCTTTCACCTCTGAGGAGCGATTAACTTCGTAAGAACCAGGCGAGACGAGCCACGACGGTCACTGGAGCCGCCTGACGGGCCAAGACCGCGGAATTCTCCGATATTNGCAGCGCCCCGTGCCGCACTCACCGCCACCAGCCGCGCTGCCCCTCGCCCAGGTATAAAATCCTCTCGCTGCCCCGGTGCCTTGTTATGGCGACTCGACGCTCCAAGATGGCGGCTTCCTCCTTCCTCCCGTGCGCCCTCCCCCTCCCGCCGGGCGGGGCGGCCCCGCCCCTCACGCACACACGCACTGACGCAATGACGGACGGACGCACCGACGTGCGGCGTGCATCGCGCGCCGCGTACCACGTGACCGCTGTTGCCCGGCCCAGTCTGATCCGGTCCGGGCTCTCATCCCGGTCTCTCATCCTGGGCCTTTATCCCGGCCTCTCATTCCAGTCCTTCATCCCAGTCCATTATCCCGGTCCTTCATCCTGATCCCTCATCCCAGTCCCCTTACCCAGGCCCCTCATCCTGGCCCTTCATCCCGGTCCATCCCTCATCCCAGTCCCGGCCTCACATCCCGGTCCCAGCCCCTCACTCCAGTCCTTCATCCCGATTCCTCATCCCAGTTCAAATCCTTCATCCCAATCCCTCATCCCGGCCCCCCATCCCTCTCCCAGCATCTTGACTTAGTGTGTGTTTGCAAGTGAAGCCTTTTGTGCCTGTTGCTTTCGAGCAGACTCCCTGAACCCCTGTCGTTCCCACCGCGTGTCCGAGGGCCAGGCTTACACCCTGGGAAGCATTCCCAGCCCGCAGCTCCCCATTCTGTGGCCCGTCCCTCCCTCACACTCACAGTACCTCATGTGCCTTGTCTGGGTGAGCAACACCCTCCCTGCTGCCCTCAAAGGAAGTCCCCGATGCTGAGGGCTCCACCCTCCAGTTGTAGCTGAGGGATCCAAGTTCTCACTCTCCCGGGCTCAGTGGTGCCCCACAGCCCCAGCAGGGCACGGCTCAGGCTGTGTTTCCCCTGGGAGGCACAGAGTGACCTTCCTATGGCCTCCCTCTGGTTTTGCTGCTCTCCATCCTCTCCTTTTTGCGAGGAAGAGTGCCCAGAGGCTGATGGACACATGCTGGTGCACACCAAGGTCCTCAGGGCAGGGGACATCCTCAGGGCAGCAGGGGCCCATCTAGTCAGGATCTCCTGGCTCCTGCTAAGAAGCAGGAGGAGTGGATGAAATCAGTGCTCACCTGAATAACAGGAGCTCCTTCCTCAGCAGCCCAAGTGCCACCAGAGTCCTTGCTGGTACAGAGGCCTTGGTGCAGCTGTGCCCAGACAAGAGGGGGACAAGTATTGTGCTTGTGGAACCACCTCAGCTCTTCACAGGGGAAAAGCTTTCTGCCAAAATGCCAGCTGCAGTGCCATCCTGCTGACCCAGACTGGGGCTTTCTCACTGAGTCTGCTGCTGTGACATCACTGAACAAAACACACATTTCCCCGAGCACAGAAAATCCCGATTTCTCATCTTTATTGTCCTTTACTACCCAGTGAAATCAAGAGGCCTTCTGTGTCGTGCACCCTGCTGTGCTTTCCTGTGCAAGCCACTTCACACTCCCCCAAACCCAGGTGAGGTGTGAAGCAGCAGGAAAAGGAGCAGAAGACACCCACAAGCCACTGGCAAAACAGCCAGGAGGATCTTGAGGCAGAGGGTGAAATGAATGCACAGCTCCAAAGATTCAGGGGATCCAGAGATCCTGCCTGGATCCAGGAGGTTTCTGATGTGCTCCTTGGCACAGAACTTTCCAAAGCCTTTTGGACCCCCTGGGACAGTAGGGCCATGGGCAAGAGCCCTGAAGGTTTCCAGGGAAGGCATAAGAACGTTCTGGATCTCTGGTACAGAACAAACAAATGTGGATTCTTCAAACTGTACTTTGAAGATCAACTCACAGTGCTAGTAAAAAGATGATAAAGCGAGATGCTAATCTTTACATCAATCAGGTCACTATGCCTGGAGCTCATTTGCCTTGCAAATACTTTATTGTTACATGCTGTGTCCCTCCCTACTCACTTAAATTACTAACTCCACCCCAAAAAAGAACTTCTGTTTTAACTTCTGGAGAAGAGGCAGATCCTGCTCTTGAAACCATGGGGCCCATCAGCTACTCCTCAGAGACCTATGACTTGGTGAGTTGGGCCTGGCTTTGCCTGATAACAGGGACAGCAGGTAGGGCTGGGGTGGGCTGAAAGACCTGTTTTATGTCTGTCTGTCTTCTCACCCTCCCGTTGGCAGAAGCAGAGCTTGAGCCATGTCTTATGCCAACACAATCAGCCCTTGCATCCCCTTAAGTCCCAGCTTGGACTCCCTATCGCTTGGGGAGGGCTCTGGAGCTCCTGGGGCCTTGTGTGCATCTGTTCTTGCAAGCACTGAGCATGAGGACAGAGCAAAGGGCCAGGTGACTCCCCACTGTCAGCCTGTCCCAGCCTCTGCTCCCCACTGCCCGTGCAGCCCTCGGCAACTCATGGGTGTCAAACACTCATTCTGAGCCAGGCACCTTTTGCCCCAGCCTGCAGTGGTGTAAATGACTGTGCAAACCCCTGTACACCTCGTCTGGTCGTCTTGCACTGCTGGGATACCCAAGGAAACCCAGTGCTCTCTGTCTCTCTCTTGGTACCACCATATGTGGTGCTACCCCTGCGTCCCTTCTCCACATACAGGCTGCCATAGACTCCCTTGAAAGGGGAATATGCAGTATGTTTACCGCAGGGGCATTTTGAAGAAGGGAAAATAAATTGCAAGTACTTCTTCTAACATGGAGCGATGACATTGTGCCCTCTCCCCAGCCTTAGCAAATGAAAGACAGCAGCTGCACCTTTTAGAGTATGTTGTGCTGTCCTAGGGGAAGTACACAGCAGCATTATCATTACCCTGGTTTTCAAGTATTGCAGCTCAGAATTTATTTTTGAATACAGTGGCTCTCTGCAGCAGACATCAGGTTTAGTTTCTCTGAAGCGAGAAATACTGGATTTAATTTTTACCAGATTTTCTGATCCTCCTTTTCCCTACACACCAGGCAAGAGCAAGAGACGGGGTACCAAGCCTTGCTCTCCTTGCTCCTTTTCTGATTCATCCAGTATAAAACTTTGCAAATGGTTGTCATTCCTTTAAAAGTTTTTCTCAGAAGAAACCTGTTTCCCTCATCTCTGATGAAATTCAGTGGAGATCCCATGTGAGAGGGGGAAACCCAGCTAATTTTAGGATTGAGCACCCACAGTCGGGTGCCACAGCAAGAGTTTTAGACCTTTTCTCAGACCTTCTGCAGTTGGGAGTTTGATACACATCATTTTCCACCTCTGTCTCCCTGGAACAAGGAGGCCACAGATCTCACATGAGCATCACAGTGTTTGCTTTGGGGCTGCCATATATTGCTTTACTTATCCTCAGCACTTGCAGCAACCTACCCACAGGGATTTGGAATAAAGGTCTCCAAAGTGTCTTCTCAAAGTGGAGACACTAACCCTGCCTTGTGCACTCACCAGAGAGGATTGCTTGAGCAGTTGTGGAAAGAAAAATTATGGGAACGTTTGCACCAAAGGTTTTTATCTCAGTATCTCACAGTGAGTACAGCCAAGGCCTCACCTAAATTTTGATACCATACAAGACTGCTCGACTCTGTAACCTTGTGGAAAAGTAAGGTGGCCAAAATTATAACCCCATTTCTCCATAGCAAAAATGCTTTGCTTGCTTAACCTTCCTCAGCTGCAGACTAGACAACCAAAATCACAGTTGCAGAAGAACCACTGAGATCTCCAGCAGGTCCCCTCAGGTGCTGCAGTCCAGTTCCCATTGTAATGGGACCAACAGGACTCAAGAGCATAAAGGCACCTGCACCACAGTAATGTGGCATTTCCATAGGCTTTGGTCTTACTCCTGGCTTTCCCTGGTTCAGCAGAAGCTCTGTCAGTAGATTGCATTGATGTAGACTCTTTTTTTGGGGTTTTGAGAATGAAATGTGCTGCTCCCAGCCCTGGTGTGGACTAGAAGGGAATGACTCACATGGAAAATCCGTAATAGTGCACAAGCTGCTTCACTTCTGCAGCCAAATGTTTTGACTGCTGACAGTTGTGGGGAACTGAGAAAAGCAGCTGACACACAGAGACCAGAATAAATCTGAGATGTGGGTCAGAGGGATCCCTGAACAAAAAGCACACAGGAACAGCTTTCCCAGGCATGCACTTGTTACAGAGACACCACTTTTTCTCCCACCCCCAAATCTGGCTGCAGTTGTCTTGCAGGAGACCTGTTCAAAGGTCCCTCTGCATGCACACTGTTGATTTATCTCATCCCAGATCAGGCAGCCACCTGCTGCCAGTCCTAGAAATGGGAATGGCAGCAGAGCCCCCAGAAGCCTCAGCTTGTCACATTCAGTGCATCTCCTGGAGCTCTGGTCCCTGTCCTTCCTGTCTCAGCCCAGATTCTGATTTTTCATTCTCTTTTATTCGTCTCCAACTCATCTCTCTCTGCTCCCACCCACACGTGCTGCTCTGCTCGGAGATGCATGAGAGGACAGCTCAGACAGCTCCACACACGCTTCCCCTGCCATAGCAAGTGGCTTTACAGTAAGAGCCCTCCCTACCTGCTCCCCATCAGCAATCAGATGGTGTCTGATAGTGGCACTCAGCCTCTGCACCTCTGGCTCCAAATACAAGGTGATGCTGGAAGCTGGTTAGTGGCCAAAGCCACTGAACACTGCCCAGGCTGCCCATCCATCACCATCGATGGTGCTGGGATGGCTCCAAGGCAGGACTGACATTCCAGCCAGCAAACCTGACCATTTCTTATCCTTTCCTTTTCTCCTTCAAAGCTGGAACCCTCCAGTTTCTCCCTGCAGTGAAATTTACCATTCCAACATATAATCTGTTTGGGGTTTTCAGCACCGTCACCTGCACAGCCTGAGCAGTCAGGTTTGGCCACGGCACCAAATTGCAAAGGTTTTTGGATTGGTTTTGTTTTTCTCAAAGACATTCAAGGATCTGGCACTGGGCAACACATCACAGGTTTCTCTGTGTGTTGGTAACTCCTGAGAAAAGGTCTGGGTACAGACTAGGCAGGAAATATTTTCAAGTCAGGGAGAAAAATAACTGGGAGGGATTTTTAAAGGCTTTTGTCTTTAGCATCAATCTCCAATCTCCAAAATCATACCCTGAACCAGAAAAATAAATGTTCCTTGGGAACACAAAATGCTTCTCACCAAAGGCTTGCAGCCCCATTGTCATGTTAGTTCAGATGAGCCCTGCCACTGCCTCTTTACCCCAGACAGTCACATGCAGAGGCACACAGTGCATTGCCCGGGGAAGGCTGCCTGAGAGGGAAGAAGCAGAAATCACCCTTCCCAAGCCCAGCACAGTGCAGGACTCCAGGCTAGTCACACATATTTGGCTTAGTAGCACACTGGGAGTGCAAGAACCCCCAAAATGAGCTCTAAAGCTGTGTAAAGCAGGGCTGTATTTGGACGGGAACTTTGGCCGAGGAGGAGGGAAGGAGCAGCAGGTGCAAACGGCTGCAGCTGGCAGTGAAAGGTATGAAAGCAGCGAGCAGAGACTTCCTCTGTGGTCGACACTGAAGTCTCAGCACGGGTCTCTGGAGAGGGTGTGGGTGGGGGACCTCAGGGTGACTGTGACTGCTGCTGAGCTCTTCCCAGTTGTCACTGATTTGTCAGCTTGCCACGAGCCTCCTGCGTCGCTCTCTTTGTGTGCTCATCCCAGCCCTTTGCCTTTGTGAGCACCCAAGGCCAGCTGGAGTGTGCCCACTGTCCAGGAAGCTCATCCTGAGCACAATTCCAGCTTCCCAGCACTCAATGCTTGCCCACAACCTCAGCCCCAATACAGGCTGCTCACCTGGCAAGAAGATAGAGCAGGCCAAGAGTGAATCACATCTGTGGCAGCTCTATTGTTAAAGATTAGTCCTGAACTGTCAGAGAGGGAGACAGCCCTCTCCCTTTGCTGCTGCACCTTCTGGCACTGGGGGGGCCTCCAAGGTCTGCACAGCACCTCCTTCTGATGCAGGTGGGCACAGGGTGCTCCACTCTAGGTCTGCCAGGCGCAGCTGAAGGGCTGGGTTCTTGTGTCCAGAAAATCCCCTCTGTTAATCAGACTCTCTCTTCCCCAGAGCCAGGTGGAGCTGAGCGGGTACTACGAAGCTGAGAACACCACCCCTTCTTTGGAGGGCTACTTTTGCTTCAACCCAGCCTCATCTGTGGTTGGCAACCAGAGAGACCCCTTCAGAAAGGTCTTCATGCCCCTCATCTATCTGCTGATGTTCATGTTGGGCACTGTGGGCAATGCTCTGGTCCTGGTCATTTTAGAGAGGTTCAAGCGGTCTCGCACCACCACGGAAAACTTCCTTTTCCACCTCACCCTGGCCAACCTGGCACTGCTGCTCACCTTCCCGTTCAGCGTGGTGGAGAGCTTGGCTGGGTGGGTGTTTGGGAAGTTCCTCTGCAAGGTCCTCAGTGCTGTCCACAAGATCAATTTCTATTGCAGCAGCATGCTGCTGGGCTGCATCGCCGTGGACCGCTACCTGGCCATCGTCTATGCCATCCACACCTACCGCAAGCGCCGAGCTCGCTCCATCCATCTCACCTGCACGGCTGTCTGGCTCTGCTCACTGCTCCTCACTTTACCCGACCTCATCTTCATGGAAGTCTGGACAGACGACAGCAACCGCAGCATTTGCTATTTTCCAGAGGTTGGCATTGATGGCAACAACGCCTGGCTGGCAACTCGCTTCCTCTACCACACCGTGGGCTTCTTTGTGCCCCTGCTGGTCATGTGTTACTGCTACATGGCCATCGTCAGGGTGCTCTGCCAGTCCCAGCGCCTGCAGAGGCAGAAAGCTGTGCGTGTGGCCATCCTGGTGACAGGCGTCTTCCTGCTCTGCTGGAGCCCCTACCACATCGTCATCTTCCTGAACACGCTCACCAAGGTGGAAGCCTTCACCAAGAACTGCCTCCTGGAAGACCAGCTGGACACAGCCATCATGGTGACAGAGGCTGTTGGCTTCACACACTGCTGCCTCAACCCCATCCTCTACGCCTTCATCGGAGTCAAGTTCCGCAATGACTTCTTCCGCATCCTGCAGGAGCTTGGCTGCATAAGCCAGGAGACCCTGCAGGAGATCCTGGAGGTGGCGAGGAAGGGTAATGGGATTGAGTCTGACAACACCACCTCCATCTCCACCTTCTAGCTGGGAAAGGCTGCCTGCAGGACAGAACTGGCCTAGGGCTTTCCTTCCCAGTGGCACACTTGCTGTGGTCTCAGTTACAAGTTTCACATCCCTACCACTTCCTTTGCTCCTCAGGAAACAGGACCAAGAGCCACCAAACACCTGAATCCCATCATATACCTTGCCTGGCTCCTCTTGGTTCTCCTGCTTG
This sequence comes from Campylorhamphus procurvoides, assembly GCA_013396655.1. Classification (NCBI taxonomy): domain Eukaryota; kingdom Metazoa; phylum Chordata; class Aves; order Passeriformes; family Dendrocolaptidae; genus Campylorhamphus; species Campylorhamphus procurvoides. Next base: position 318,291 of record WBMV01008856.1, on the reverse strand, counting down.
TAGAGATCTGCCTGGCAGCTGTTGGTGAATGCTGGCTGTCCAGTGGTCACTCTTGTGAGGCTGGATGAACCCGACTGGGTTGGACTGACATTCCCACCTCTTCCTCAAAAAAACTGACCCCAGGCATCCTGTGCATGAAGCCAGGCAGGAGACTGGGGTGCCAGGGGCAAGGAGAAAGGTGCAGCCAAGTAAATGTGAGTCATGTCAGTGAGCAAGGGCTGAGGGCAAAAGCTAAGCAGGTCTCCATTTCACCAGCTCAGGTTGGTACAGGTGTGCCCAAAGGAAGCAGCAGGATCCATTGGCCACAGCAACTGGAAGGAGAGATGCAGATAGGACCGATGGGGGCTGTAGAGTTCAGTGGCATGACATGGGCATACAGTGCTGGACACTCTGTGACTGCAACACTGTCCTCCTGCTGCATGACATCCCCCCAGCCAGCCACGACACATCCACCTGCCCAACACAGCTCATGCCAGGAGGTCCTCCCACAGCCTGAAAGATGTGACTGTCACAGACTCCTTTCCTGACACCAGTTCCATCCTTCCCCACCCATTTGGTCTGTTTTACTGCTGTTAAGATCTTCAGTGAGCAGCTGCTGAACTGAATCCCTGACTATGCAAAAGTCTTGCTTTAAGGAAAAACACCGTTTGAAGAGATGGCTTCTGTCTTGTGACTGTGCACAGGGGACAGAAACCACACAGCTTTTAAGTCTGAAGGTGTAACTTTTATTCAGCTCATTGTATGGCAGTTTGTGGGTTCTGAGAGCGAGGAGACCCGCTGCCCCAGAGTAAGGAAAAGAGCTCCTTTGCATAATTTCTCTTTGTTTTCAGCAAGGCGAGAGGAAATGCAGCATTTTGCTTTGCACTATGCTTTCTGATATTTTTCCTCCACCTGCATCAACAGGACTTTCAGAGATTAAGTGCATCCAGGTGTACAGAGAACAGACTGTGCCTTGAACTGCAAGTGTCCAGCAACAGCTCAGATCAGGGCAGCTTGGTAATTTGATTCAAAATAAGAGCAGCAGCTTTCTCTGTCATTAATTCTTGCACCATTGTGTGTGGGGAAGCCTTTAGCAGATTCAGACAGCCTGCTGCTGCCTAGGAGGTCTTGTCACAGCATAACAGCGAGTCCACAGTGCTGCTCCATGACATTTCTGTTGCTAAAGAGTGTTCTGGCCTGAACTGGATGAGAGCCACACGTACCAAACATCACATGAGCGTGATCCTCACCACGAGCACCCTTCCAAATCTGCTCTACCCTTCACCTCACTTGGAGCAATGTCAGTTCTCCTGCTGCAGCAGGAATTTTGTGCTAAATTCACTTCTCAAGTTCAGCCCACTAACAAAGGACTCAGTCCCAGGTGAACTTCACTGTACCCAAGGGTCCTTCTAAAAGGATCAGTCATTATGGAAGGGGTCACATTACCTTAGTCAGGCTCAGGCAGAGATCTCAATAGCTCGTTCTCATGTTGTGATTGAGGAGAACTCACCAAGTATAAGGCAGAAAACCATTTCCTGCAGCGCTGCATCTTCAAAGATGAAACCTGATCGTAGTTGTTCAAACATGTACATGCAGCAAAGCCAAAGCAGCTCTCTTTAGCCTGTCCTCACGTTCTCCATGGTTGTACCAGTGAGCAGACCCATTGCAGATGCATTGCAAACACCTCCCCAGCAGGCTCTGATGAGAAGTGTGTTTCTACATGAAACTGTTGCTGAAGAAATGGTCAGAGTGTAAAATTCTTACAGTGGTCATAAAGTAAAAAGAAAATCTGCACGCAGAGTAAGAGTGAACACATTGATTACTCATCTATTGTTACAGTAGTTTTTAGTACTGGTATGTACAAACATTTAGATTTTTTTATGCAAGCTGTAATAAACAGTTAATAAAACACCTTCCTCTTATGGATAGTGCTTGTAAGCATCTGTCTGCAGTCATGTCACTTTCTTGAGGGAAACTAATCCAAGTGGAGAGCTGCCCATGCCCCTGCACTTGGCTCAGCCAGCCTGGGAATGGCCTGGCGTGGGGCTGGCAGACCCTTCCCCAAAGAGCAGCCACTGCTCCTCCTGCAGCCAACCTGCTGAATGGTGACAAGAAAGCAAGAGGAACTTTCCTTCACCGCACAGGAAGCTGGGCTTTCCACTCAATGAAACCCTCGCTGTCTCCTCAAGGTTTGCATGGCTGTCACACACCTTTGCCCCAGCAGGCTTCCCTGCTAAGCACTCCTGCTGCCTGAGACACCCTCAGGCACACAGACCTTCTGGCTCCCCTGTGGAGCTCAGCTCAGCCCCTGGTCCATGGCCACCAAGTGAGGCAGGTGGACTCTGCCCACCCAGGCAACTGGGAAGGGGCACTGAGCCCAGAGGAGCTCCAGAGTGGCTCCTGCAGGGAGTGGGGAGATGGCATATGGGAAGGCAATCTCACCACCACCCACAGCACACCCTCTGCACCCCCAGCCCTACAAACAAGGCTCCAGCAGCCAACCCAGAGCGAGTCTCGGTCTGTGCCGAAGGCAACGCCAAAGGCAGGGACACAGAGACCCACAAACAGCATCTCCTGCGGGGCCACCGAGCCTCCCAGGAGACTGAGCTGGGGCGTTCCAGCAGAGCATCCTGCTCCACGCACACTGGCAGCCAGCAGAGCGTGCAGGGCTGAGCACGAGCCAGGGACGCATGAATGAACGTGTGCCTGGGAGAGCTGCACAGAAGGGGCTCCCCCAGCACCCACAGAACCCTCCCAGCAGCCCCTGCACCCTCTGTGGTCCCGGGGAAAGTCACGGGGGAAAAGACAGGCACAGGGTCAGGTTCTGAAATTTGTCTTTTTAATAAAAAGGCACCTATAAAACAGGTCAATACATTACAGGCAGCACAGATACCCAAAAACAAGCCTAAAAATTGTTTCAAATAAAAACCAATAAGATGTCTTCACATATTGTATTTATATATTTATATTTATATATATATATTTATATAATGGTACAAAATGACTGGGGAAGTTTCTCCATGGGATGACAGAGAACAGGTCAGTCACCTTTACCTCAACGTGAAAGCTAATTCTGGGTGTGTGATTATCCGACGTACTGAAAGATGCGGTTTCCCAGCGTACACTTTTTTTTTGGAGCTGGAAAAACACGGCGAAGTCATGGCTAAAAGATGGGCAAACCTTCTACTGTGATTAGGTGGAGTCAGTACACAGAACTCAAGCTGAGAAGCCGAGCAATAAACTACAAGACACGAGACTAGACACAGGTCACGGCAGCAGGCAACCAGCTGATGGCAAACCTTGCCCAGGTCTAACAAGGACTGGCTGTCACTGAGCCTCCAGAGGAACTCCTGCCACACTGCTGTGCACAGACGTGGTGGGCAGTGGTGCCCAGGGCAGAGGGGTCTTAGGCAGCACTTCTTGTCCCCACAGTTCAGCCCCCACAGTGGTAGGGGTAGGGCTGGCTCCAGGGCACTGCAATTTTGCAGAAGAGCACTGACTGCTGCTCTACAATCCTTAGCCCTGACCTAGCATTGGGATTTCCCTTTTGTATCCAGGGCTGCTGAGTCAAGAGGTGTTCCTGCTGTCACCAGGCACACAGAGCACTGCATGGCCCTGTCACTGAGCAGCCAGCACTGGCCTCCCAAATCCTGCATGGCCCTGCAGCCTGGGGGGCTCCAGCTGAGCAGAGACAATGCACTGCCCACAGATTGAGGACTGCAAGCCCCAAGCAACTTCTGTGTCAGGCTGGGCGAAAGGGACAACAGGGAAGGTACGGACACATGGAGATCTCAACTGGGCTAAAACAACAGCTGTCTACAGACAAACAAAAAACTTCCATATAGAAAATGTTATGGCTTCAAGTTAGCCGAGACTAGCTGGTGGGTGATGAGCAAGGTTTGGGGCTGTAATTGGTATTTGGATGTTTACGAGAAACTACCAGCAGCCAACACCCCAAAGTGCAGCCAAGAGAAGCCACAGCCTTTCAGGCAAGTCAAGCTTAGAAAGAGCTACATCTGTTTGAGCCACATCCTCCCATGTGAAACACACAGTGAAAGGACGGAGAATCCAACCAGCCAACATGTCAAGTCCAAAGCCTGAGCTGAAGATTATTCCTCTGCTCTCAGTGCTAAGGCAGGGATGAGCATATCCTATTTTACCACCTCAAAAAAACCTACTTGCTCACATCATATACAACAAACCCCTACAAAGCAGGAGACCAGAGCAAGATCCTTCCTCAAATCCAGACCCATTGCTCTCACCCAGTACTGCTCGCTATGAAATGCCCCAAAGCTTCAAGGTATTCCTAAACTGGACTTTGTGACTCCATCTTCTCACAGACTGGATCAAGACAGCTGCTGGGCTGTTTCAGCACCCACCAGCCTGTCCAAACAGCTTGCAACATGGTAAAAAGTGTTGCTGTTCACTCACTATTTAACAATCTCCCTTTCCAAAGCCTTCTCCTCCCTGCAGTAGCAAGTTGGGAAAGGTGAGCTCTTGTTATAAGAGAGGTAGTGTGCTAGGTCTGGCTCTGCAGAGATAATCCTCCAAGTGGTGTTCCCCCAGCAGTTGTGTGCCCCAGGCTCACTGCTGGATGCTGGAATGGGCCCACAGACACTGCTGTGTGTGCAGAAGTGTGTGCACATCACCCCACGCCCCCCTCCGTGAACAAACACAGGAAAGACCACCAGGGCCACGTGCAGGAAGACCTCATGGAGTGCAGGATGGGGAGGATGGAGCACATCCAGGAAAGCCAGAGCTGTCCAAGTGGCACACTTCTGCCAGCCTAGGGATGAGGGATTGCAACGCAACTTCAGCCTCTTCTGTCCAAAGCACAGGGTGGCCACACCACCAACACCGAACAAGACTTACGCTGAGGAGGAGTATTGCATGCAGGGACAGGTCCTCTTCAACAGCTGGACCTCTCCTGTGCCACAGGGCAGGGCTGCTGCTGGCAGCTCAGGGCCAGATGGAACAGAGACCGCCTGCGAAACACTGGAGAAGCACTGACAAGCATGAGGAAGACCTGGGAGAGCATTCAACAGCAATGGAGGCACAGGACAGTGACAGACAATGATGGATGGGTCATGGGCTGGTGTAGGAAGGCTGCAGAAGAGCAGGGTTCCTAGCTAGCTCCTGGAAGCACTGGAATGCATCACCTCGCTCACCTCGGAGCCCATCGGTCCCTACACACCATAACACCCTGCCACAGGACTCACAGCGTGGAGGGGAGAGAAGGAAGGAGAGGTGACAGGGCTGGCCGAGACCTTCAGGTCCAGCATGTTATCATCTGCAAAGCCCAGATCCTCACCACTTCTCCAGCTGGAGGGCCAGCATCCTCCCCATTCTGGCCACAGCAGCTCCTCCACAGAGCAGTGGCAGCTGCATCCCGTGAGGCTGTGGCCTCTGCCCTGCTGGATGAGCACTGCTCCAGCAGAGTTTCACTGGGGCCACAGCTCTTGGTGGTGGTTGTGTTTGTGTACTCGGCACAGCATCCACAGGGGCCTGAGATCTGCATGACACTACACCCCCCGTCCCCTGCACATGCAAACCATCCAGATGCATGAACAACACAGGTCTGACACAGAGTCACTCTACAATGGGATCTCTCAACACCCTGTGCACCCTGGGGATCCTCCTCCCTCCCCTCCCCAAGGAGAGTCTTCAATCCTTGTACACTGTTGCCTTTAGCATGTTTTTTTTTTGTTTCTGTTTTTTAAAACATGTTTTGAGGCTTCTATTAAAACACAGAAATACAGAACAATTAAAAACCAGCACAAGTTTTGCCTTTCCCAGCGACCTATTTACAGCTAGTTCCAAAAACCCTCTTGCACATTTTGGTTGCTTAAAAAGGAAGGGGAAAAAAAAAAGAAAAAAGAAAAAAAGGAAAAAGAGAGGGAAAAAAAGGGAAAGAAAAACACTTGACGGAGGAAAACTGTAAGTGAAAACTTTACAAACTGCCACAGGGTCTGGATGTCCCTAGTCACCACCCAGGGTTCAAAGTAACAACCCTACTCCCAGCCCCTCCACCCTCCCCTTCCCCAAAAAAGAAAGGAAAAAGAAACCCAATTCACATCAAGTTTACTGCACATCTGGTTTTCTGTGTAGAGGCGAATCCAATATGAAAAGCATCCCACGTGGTGTCCTCCACTGGCATTGGCCCCCAACCCTCCCTGGCAGAAAGGTTTCAAAATGTTTGTAGAGGCAGCCCAGTCCCCTCCCCAGCCCTGAGCGCCAGCCAGGGTTAGAAAGGCAAGTTTGCCATGTTGCCAGGCCCGGGGATGTAACTCATCTGGCTGTCCAGGGAGACACTCCTCTGCCTCATCTGGTGCGTGACCATGAGGTTCTGCTGAGGCGGGGGCCCCATGAGGGAGCCCTGAGGTGACATCATGTGTCCTGTCTGGGCATACATCTCCCCCGACACAGACATGCTCCTCTGCTTGGCCTGCATCAGCATGAAATTCTGCTGGGCCATCAGGCTCTGCTGCGGAGACATCATGCCCTGGTGCATGCTGTTGCCCATCATGCCTTGCTGGGGTGGTATGCCTGTCCTGCCCAGCATGGGCACTTGTCCAGGATGGCACATGGGCATGCTGAGTCCCCTCTGCACGCCCTGCTGCCCGGGAAGGCTGGGGGCATTCATACCTGGCCGCACCGGGGGCTGCTCAGCCATCATGTTCTGCAGGTTCATGAGGTGGAGGTTGGAAGGCTGAGATTTGGGCGCCTGGCTGTCGCTCTTGGGGAAATACTGCAAGGTGCTGCTTGGCTTCTCTGACGGGATGATCCTGGACAGGTCGAACTCAGGGATCCCCGTGGGCGTGGGGCGGATGACCTCGCTGAGCTCGGGGTCGTTCAGCACCGATGCCACCCCGGGAAGCACGGGCGGGTAGGGCTCGCCAATCCGAGGGGGGATGTTCTTGCCCATCATGTGCTGCTGAGGGGGCATCTGGCCAGGCTGCTGGGAGGGAAGGTCCTCAGGTGGCAAGGGCATCCCTGGCGGGTAATGCTGCTGCATCCCAGGCCCACCTCCTGCACCGGGAGCCATGGGCATGCCTCCAGCTGGAGATGGCATGGCGTTGTGGGGCTGCTGCATGCGGGGGAACACGAGCTGGTTAGAAGGAATCATCTGTGAACTGTTGGGCACGGGGCCACACTGCTGGTTCAACGAGTCCTGGGGACCCGGGGGCAGCATCATGGGGTTCTGGGGGGGCACGCCAGCCCCTGGCCCGCTCGGGTGCATAGGAATGTTGGAGCCCAGAGGGTTTGGGGAGGACATCATGGAGGTGGGGGGTGGTTCGTGGGAGAGGGGCTGCTGACCAGGCAGGTTCATTCCCATGGGGCTCTGAGAGGATCCAGGTCCTACAGAGTTCAAGTGCAGTTGATTTGGCTGATTCCCCGTCACACCTAAGGACAGGAAAAGGAGAGAAGAGTTAACCCTTTCCCCAGATCTCTCAGGGTTGCAAAATCCACATCCTGAAAACCTGTTGAGCACTCCTGCTCAGAATTCCCTGAGCATGGAGTGTGATGCTTAATAAGGAGCTTCAAGATAGGCTTGCAATGCACCAATATCAGGAAAACACACCCAGACTCCAGCTCTCTAAGCCCATCAGCACCAGAGAACTCTTCCAGCTTCATTCAGTCCCATGCTGGATAGGTAGTTTCTTACAGCCCCCTGATTTTTGACTCCTGTCTGGCTCAGTGTGTTGGGACAGCCCCACGCCACGCTCTCACAGGGCTCCCAGCCAGCTGGAAGGCACCAAGGAGTGTCCCTTCACCACTGCCTGCCACAGGGTTTGCCACACAGCAAGCTCCAGTGACCACACAACCCTGGGTGGTGAGGAGGAAAAAAGCAGAAGAGTGGGCAGCTCGACACAGGTGCAGTCCGGGCAGGAGGTCTGTGCCCATCACACAGCAGAGCCATCCATGCCTGTGGAGGCATTTGCATGCCTGCAGTCAACCTGAGTGACTGCTCAGCAGTGAAAGAGCCAAAAAGTTGATCTTTCATTTTGAAAACTGCCAAAAATATTTACCAGACCACTTTAAACCTCTGAATCAAGTGGTAGAGCATGCTGGAATTCCCCCTTGGGCTGGTCACCAAGTGACAAAAAACACTCATTTGCCTAGCTGTCCTCACCAGCTAGTGGAGCGTGTCTTGCCTACTGAAATCACAACTATGTTACCTACAACACAGCCCTGCCTGTGCAGGCACCTGTGCACTCACTCAAAACACCAGCTCCAAAGACCTGTTTGGAGCGTGCCTGTCCCACCACACAGAAACACAAGGGCTCCAAGCAGCAGAACCTCTGCCTGCAAGTCCTGAGCCTGAGAAAACTCCAGGAGCTGTGAAAATTCAGGGCCAATGTATCTGCATGGGGTAAAGGCAGGTCTAAAAAACTCCAGAGCTCATGGAAGAAGGATGTCTCAAGCCAAACTGGCTCATGTACTTCCAGACAGCACACCCAAGCCAAAAGCTGATGGGCAGCCTCAGCACAGGGCAGAGAAATGCACAAACTATTACCAATGAGGGTGGATTTAAGCTGTTTGACATGGCAGTCAGGGGGAGAACAGAGTTTCTAATGCCTCCTCCACCTGCTGCCTCAGACCCACTGACAGCCATGAGATGGTGTGATCCCTTGCAAGGATCCCTTGCTCCAGAAGTATGTACCTGACATACTTCCAGGTGGGAGCATTGGCCTGTCCGGCAGCAGCTCGTCGTCAGAGGTGGCGATGGTTTTGATGGCATTGTGGTAAAGTGGTGTGGAGCTGGGCATGGCATACTTGGACATCTGGGACATCATCAGTGAGAGTGGGTTCTGAGAGGGGGATGGATCTGGAGAGGAAGTAAAAGGCATGTTGGGATTCATGGTGCTAGAGGTGTTACTGGCTGGCGCAGAAGAGCTGCTCCGAGGCCCAGAAGGGAGAGAACCTGCAAGCAAGAGAGAGGCAAGCTTAGTACTGTCCACACTGTGGCTTGCTACCATCAGAGAGCAACCCTGTCCCCTCCTTCTGATGGCAGTGACCAGAAGAGGCTGCAAAACACAGCTCAGCACCCTCCAGACTCTGAGAGAGCTCATGCAGAGACCCTGAGTGACAGACTTCCACTTCAGCCTGCTCTTGACTGCCCAGCACAGACACGGCTTTTGCTGCCTTATCACAGAGCATAAGCCAGGTGTGCAGTAAGAGCTGCTTTGCCCACCCTCTCATCTTCCTCAAAAGGCCCTGTTTGGACTCCTGGGAAAAAATACTTGTTCCATGAGATGCCACTCACAGGTATGTGTGTCTTCCCACTCCTGTGAGAGCTCATGGGCTGGAAAGAAGCACCATCCACACACTCACCAAGCACAGACATGCACTCACACACAAAACAACCAGCATACCCTGATCCAGTGCTCCCATGGAAGCAGATGAGTTCATGCTGAGAGTCTGCTTGCTCTGGTTGACTCCTGGACTGGGCATGGTGGCTTTGGGAGATGGCACCCAGCCAGGGGAAGGAACAGCCATAGAAGGGGACTTCAGGCGGCTTGGTGAGCCGGTTGGAGACCGGACATTGAGAGAGGAGCTCATCACCTGGGGGGACTTGAGGGGCCCAGATTGGTTTGAAGGTGGCATGTTGACCATCTGTGAGGGTGTCTGTGGGGACTTGAGGTTGGCAGATGGGGAGGTGACCAGTGGCGAGTGCACCTGGCTAAGGGTGGGAGACTTGAGGTGACCCATGCTGGGGGAATTCATCTGACTGATGTTGATGGTGAGGTCAGAGGGCCGGCGGCCCAGCCCCCGGGAAGGTGCTGGGTGCATGTTGGCCAGGTTTCCCCCTGGTGTGGGAGTGGGATTGGAAGCTGGAGGCAGAGGCATGTGGCTGAGCCTGGTGGTGCCACTGATATTCCCAACAGGCATGGAGCCCTGCTCAGGGCTGAACATGTCCGAGCTGCTGCCCATCTCCTGGGGCATGTTGGGGTAAGGCCCTTGCCCACTCGAGAAGCCTTGCTGTCCTTGGTTCGGGAACTGGGAGGGAATCATCATTTTCTGGGGTCCTGTTAGCATTGCACTACCATTGCCATTCTGAGCCCTCGCCCTGGCCAGCTCCTCGGGGCTCATGCCCTGGTGGGCCATCATTTCGGGGCCCCTCATCTTCTGCGACATCATCATCTGCTGCTGGGGGGTCATCTGGACATTGAGGTTCATGTTCATGTTCATGTTGACATTCATGTTCATGTTGAGGTTGCCAGGGCCCATGGGTGCATCCATGTCCCGAAGGCCTGACTGACTCATGGGGGGGCTCAGCATCCCCCGAGTGCCTGCAAAATCCATTCCCATTGGGGCACTGCTCAGGCTCTCCCCCGTTATCTGCCCAGCAAACATGGATGGATCCATCTGCCTGTGAGCCTGCATCATCCTCTCCATTTCCATGCTCTGGCTCATGGAGTTGCCTGATATTCCCATGGGCCTCTGCATTGCCACTGGGCGTTTTTCCATGAGCTGATGCCGCAGGATCTCCTCCCTGGCACGAGGATTCATAAACCTTTCTGGGTCCCCTTGCCCTGATGGGTAGGGCAAGGTGCCTTGTGGAAAGTTCCCGGGGCCTCCCATAGGAGACATATCGTCGTTCCATCCCATGCCAGGCCTGACTGGCCTCTGCATGGCATTCATGGGCCCAAGAGCATCCAAGGGCATGTTCTGCATCCCTCCAAAGCCGGAGACTCTCTGCATTTGATTCCCAGGGAACCGTGGCCCAGGGAAGGGTGGCCCTCCCCTCAGCTGCATAGGGTCCTGCACATCCATGGGTCCCCTCAGCTGACTGCCCATCCCTGGCGGCCACTGCTCCCCAGGCTTGCTGTGGTAGGGTGGTGGTGGCCCACGCATCATCATGCTCCCCATCGACTGTGGGATCATGATCTCCTGCATGGGCCGGCCGTGGATGCTGATCTGCTCCTCTTTCCGCCGCTTTTCCTCGTAGTATTCTTCCTGCAGCTTCCTCCAGGCCACTTGCTCGGGTGTCAGGCTGTCCTGGTTCAGCCGCTGCATCATCATGTTCATCTGCTGCCCCATGTCAGCGCCGGGGTGGTGGGGCACCTCGTGCTCCAGCCCGGGCCCACCAAGGCTCTGGGTCTGGGAGATCATGGACTGCAGAGGCTCTTCGTACTTCTTCATGGTGGCGGGGGGCGCAGGGGGCTGGGCAGGGGCTGGCTGTGGCTGGGGGGCAGCACCCCCCTCCCCTCCCCCCTGGGCAGACTTGAGGAAGGGCTCAGCCTCCCCACTGCGCAGCAGCAGCCGCTCAATGTCCCGCAGGGTCTGCAGAGAGCGCTCCCGGTGCTCCAGCTGCTCCTTCGAGAGCCCTTCCGAGTTCATGGCGTTCCTGGGGCCCAGGCCTGCCTGCCCTGGCATCCCTGGCCCTGGGCCCTCTCCCAGGAGGCTGGAGCTGGGTGCAGTGGCCGAGTCCACCTGCCCGGGCTGCATGGTGCTGGCAGAGGCGGTGGGCGTGTTGGGGTGGTTACTTCCAGGCTGGTTGCTGCTGCTGTTGTTCCCCAAAGAGTTGGGAGTCAGATCTCTCCGGACATCTTCACCTGTCCCTTCCTGAGGCGCAGGCAGAGGTGTTTGACTGATGCTCTGAGGAGGGGGTGCTGGAGGCTGCGGTGGGGGAGGCTGTGGCTGTGGCTGACTCGCTTGAGGGGCTGGTGGCTGGGACTGTGGAGTGTTGGCAGCAGGAGGGTTAATTGGAAGTGGCTCAGCAACCCCCAGCACTTTAGGAGCAGGTGCCTAGCAGAGAAAAAGGGGAAGAAACTTGAGAAGGGAAAAACCCTGGAGAGGTATTCCTCCCTCCACCCTGCAGGAGACCCCTCTGTCCCAGAAAGATGGCTCATGGCAGTTCAGCTTCACTCCTTGCAGGAAAGATGTCGGCCCTACTACATGCCCTGGGAATGCACAAGAGGGTTCTCTGCCCACATGGCTTTGGAGCCACACACCATGCCCCATCCCAAACTTTTCAAGGGAAGGGCTTGTGCCAAAGAGATTCCACAGCAAAGCAGTGTCCCTCACCACTGAAAGGGCACTCTGGCAACCCCTTCCTCCAGAGCTGAGCCAGGGACTGAGGGAGAACAGCCATGCCAGAAGGGAGGGGTAGCAGTTGGCAGCACATGCCACCAGGAGCATGTTTCATAGCTGGTATACCTGGTCTAGCTTTGCTCGTGGGACATTCTGCTGATGGTAGGCCAGAATGGAGTCAGCTCGGCCCTGCAGGACAGCTTCAGCAGCTCTGAGGAGAGAGCACAAATTGCTTGAGAACAGGCACTCTGCCCCATCACACCCATCCCCAGGTGCCACCTCCGCTCTTCAGTCCTGCAGGAAGAGGGAAATCTCTGGAGGGAATGTTCTCAGGGTCCTCCCACCTGCCCTGCACAAGCCCCATGAGGATCTCCAACTGATGATCACTTGCTCTTGAATTTCCCTCTTGCTGTGTCCTGTGACAGGCTTTGCCTTGTGCCTGCTGCCTTTTGGTGGCTGTCACCAAGAGGCTCTGGGATGTCCCACACCAGAGCTCTGAACTAAACAGACTAAGCTAAACAGACTGAACTAACTAAACTGCTACAACCCCATGGCTGAGACAATCATAGAATCAACTGGCTTGGAAGAGACCTCTGAGATCATCAAGTCCAAACCTTAATGCAGGACAGAAGGGAGGAACTGCGTGAACACCCAAGTGTTACATGGGGTACAAGTGTTACCCAACCTTGAGGTACCTCCACATCAGCCCAGTGGCCCGCAGTGCTTTGGGTGAATGAATTGCTGGACACTGACTAGATGTGCCCTCCAGAAGAGCACAGCACCAGGAGGCAGCGGGCATCCAACTCTGATGCCAGCAGACCTGAACCCCCGTGAGGTTCCCACCCTGTGCAACCAGCGGGACACAGGTGCCTCCATCCCAGGGGATGGATGGGGTGTGTTTGCTGCTTACGTGTTAGCAAGGTGCGTTGTGAAGACGTAAACGAACTGGGACTGCTGCTGCTTCCCTGCTCCGCCGCCTCCTCCTCCTCCCGCAGCCTCTGCCCGCAAGCCGGGCGCAGCACCATGGGGCACGCTGGAAGAGCTGCTCTCGCTGAGGCTGGGCAATGGGGTGGACCCTGGGCCAAGCTGTGGGGCCGTGGACATCGCAGGCTCTGCTACATTACAGCCTGCGGGAGCAGAGGGCATTGCGGGAGCGCCGGGCAGGCAGGGGGCAGCAGCGCCCCGCGCCCACCGCGCTGCGCACCCGGCATTAACATTCATTAGCGCCCCGCAATTACCGGGGCATGCCCTGCCTCCCCCGCCGCCCCCCTGCTCCCCTCCAGCCACCTCTCCCCGGCAGTGCCATCACCTCCAGTCCCAGCATCACTCGCCCCAGGCACACCTGTGACAAGGGAAGTGCAACTATCCCTTCCCACATGGACTGTGGACTGCGCTAAAAAGTGCAAGGAAACATTCTGGAGAGGATGGTGACACAAAGGCCACCCTCTCCTTGCTTCTCTGCATATACATATTCTCCATCAGAGGGCATGGGTATCGCCTGGGGCCCCAGAGGACTTTCTCCCATCTCTCAGATATTCTTTCTGTTGCAGCTTGAAAGTAAACTGAATTGTAGATACAAAACGCCAAGGAACATTGATGCTTTTGGAAAACAGGAGAGACCTACAGTTTACTGCCCCACCCTGGCCAGCTCAGCCCTGCCTGAACCACTGTCAAGACCCCAAGAGCCTCTTCAGGCTCAGCTGCCTTTACAACATATCTGTGGAGAGCCAGGAGGATGACCTGGCACAGACTTCCCTGCTGCAACAAGGGCAATGCATGTCACAGTCTGGCTCCACTATGACCAGGGTGGGCATGCCTGACCAGAGTTCAGCTGGGCACACTTTCAAGATGGCAATTCTGCTGGTAGTGTGGCCAGAGCAAGGCACAGCAGGGGCATTCAACCTCAACACCTTTTCCTCCAGCACCTCAGTAGCATCTCTGCTACATGGCAAACATTCTCATGGTACAATGATCAATTGCAATGGCCCCGCTCACCACACACCCTGCTAAGTGAGCACACACAGGCTAAGCTGGAGGTGCCAGTGTCACCAGTCCTGCTGAGTTGCAGGGAGGACCCAGCTTTACTCAAGCTTGTGAGCTGGTCAGGAGGCAGTCACTCACTGTGTGCACTGCTGATGGGCTTGTCGTCCTCCTCGCTGTCTGGCCCAGAGCACCATTCATCGCCGCTGTATGGCTGCTTCCTTTCCAGCACACACCGTCGCTTGCTACGGGGAGCCACCTCACCTGCAAAGGCACGGGGCCATCAGAGGTGCTGAGGAGACCTGGCAGGGGTTGGGAAGGCTGGGGTCCTGCCCAGCTGCCAGGGCTGACCCTACAGGGATGCACTAGGCAAGAGCCTTACACCAACATCTGCCTGGTGCTGCTTAAGAACCTGAAGCATCTGCTCAGTCTGGGCTCCTTGTCTTTGCAGCCAGATCTAGTGGGACTCCCATCTGAGAGCCAGAGTTTCAGAATGAGATGTATTTCTTACTGCCTGAAAGGAGTCTGCAAACACAGGATGTGTCCACCTGCTGTTCCAAACTGGAGAGCTTTGGGTATTAACCATAAATGTAAAGGGTCTGTGATTTAGCAATCAAAATCTGAATATAGAATGGCATGGTGTGTTCACATCCTTTGTAGGAACAAGAGACAGACTCTGCCCTTTGCTGATATCAATCAGGCAGGGCCTTCATGCCCTCTGTAAACTCGTGTGCTCCCTCCATTTCTCAGATGAGACTGATGCAGCTCAGAGAGGAAGTGGCTTGCCTAAAGGCACTCAGAGACTCAGGGACAGCAACCAGACACAGGATGGATAATTTCCAGTCCTGTGCTTTAACTAATATAACATTGTCTGGCCTCCGTTTTTAATAAAATCTAGTGGTTTCCAAGCCATATTCACATGATCTATCAGTGAGTTAGGAACATAGGAGATTTGGGCATTTCTGATCAAGCCATTTTAATAATTTTCCTGTGGAAGTGTGGGCTGTAAGACAGTTCTTGGATAAAGCCACAAATACTTTTGATCAGTGGTGTACAGTCACCCCTGAAACACTATGGGGAGAAAGCCTTCCTGGGGGCAGGAGGTTTGTCCAGGTACATTTTACCCATTACTTCCAAGGCACAGCTCTGGCCTAAGCCAGTCAGGCAATACAGCTTTGGCTGTGTAAGTAAATGCTTAGGGACACAAGCCAGAACAGCAGCTCTGCATCTGGGGACCGGGTGTGAGCCTCAGTTGGAACCAAGGGCACCACTGGGATTTCTCCTCCTGCCACCCATGAGATGCTCAAGCATCCCTTGGAGCCACCGAGCACAGAGCTCAGTGGAATGTAAGAGGCTACAGCGTGAGGACAGGGAAGCCAAAGGGTTTAGAAGCACTGACTCAGCCCTTTTCCAGAAGCCACGTGCTGTAACACAAGAGTCATCCATTGCTGACGAAACCACAGAACTGTTCAGACAGTGACCCTCACAGCACCTCCCTGCTAACCATGACCGAGTCGCTGGGCAGCTGCAGGAACACCACAAAGGCAGCTCTCTGCCGACAGCAAGGAGACAGAAAACAACTCAAGTTGAAAGTCTGCACACTGCAAAGCAGGGGCGTTTGGTGCAGTTTCAGTGAACCACACTGTTGCTTAGCTGGCCTCAACAGCCCATGAAAATCGGTCCCAGATTCTGGGTGTAACAAACAGTTCAGGGAATGAAACGCAAAGCCAACGAATGCTCAGCCACTCTGGTCCCAAAACTGCCAATGTGACAAGCAGTGATGCAAAGTCATCCAGGCAGCCAGGACAAAGCCCGGACAGAAGACACAGCACAGAAACCAAAGATGCTCACAGCTGCTCCCATCCCAGGTCCTGGAAGGATGCTTGGAGCAACTGGAGGAAAGGCATGCTGAGGCAAGGTTTAGGAGAGCATTACCTTTTGATTCTGTGTCCTGTGATGGGGTGCTGGCTTCTCGCTGTTCTCCGGAGTCCACCGAGATGCTTCGTTCCCGTTTCACCTTGCCCTTCAAGGAGCTGAAGTTTGGGACAGTGTTCTGGCTGTTTTTCAGTCCAGAGTTGCCAGGGGAGATCTGAGTGGCCTTGCTGCCATGGCTGCCTGCCCCCACACCCTTCGAGCCCAGGTTACAGGTGGGTGCTTGGCTCACATTGTGGTGCTGGGCCAGGGCACCGCTGCTGCCTGCCTTGCCATGGCTGGGCAGTTTGTTGTCAGGGTGCATTGGCTTGGCTAAAGCTTCCCACAGCGCCAGTGGAGGGAGCTCCCAGGCCCTTCGGTCAGAAACCTGCAAGAGAAAAGAGCAGTGAGTCACCAGGGTGCTCCTCACAAGGGTGCAGTGCTGGGGGCACAGCCCAGGGTCAGTGCCCTGGGGCTGCTGCTTGCTTGCAGGGACAGACAAAGCCCATGGCAAGGCACAACCCAGAGCTTCTCATGCCAGGAATGAGCCCTGGGCTGCTCTCAGCAAAGGATCCTGCTCCATGCTGACGAGCTGTAAACTCTCATTCAGGCATGGCAGACTTGCCAGCACTTCAAGGCACAGGCATGGACACAAAAGCCCTCATTTCCAAGGCCGTGATGAGAAATGGGTGCTCCGTGCCAACCTGACCCTTTGGTGAGCTGAAGGATCCTCAAAGCTATTTTGCAGATATTCCCAGACAACTTTGTGACCCTGAACAGAAATGTAGTGCCCTATTGGTTTCAGGGACCCCTTCTGCTGCTAAATAAACTTCCTCTGCCCTGCAAACACACAGGACACAACAGAGCAGACAGAAAACGGTCTTGACACAAGCTTATAAAAATAAAAATGGGATGGAGCTGGGAATGAAGGAGGTTGAGGCAGATGGGCTGCAAGGCAAGGACAAAGCCAGGGAGTGCAGGCACTCATCAGACAAGAGGTATCCCTGCCTCTCCCAGGGGCCTGAGGGGCCATTCCAGCTCCTTCTCTAATGCCCTGGGTGGGGGAACATCCACTTTAGTGGGAACTTCCAGCCCAGCAGGATGATGCAATGTGCCACAGGCCTGCTGGGACAGCAGGATAAGGCTCTCCTGCACCAGACCCAGACCAGCCTTCTGAATAGTCCTGCAGGCTGAAGCAGAGCCTGGCAGAGAAGAGGAGGTTAGGGCAGAGCTGCTTCTGAGCTGGGGGACATGCAGGCAGATGAACAATGCTGCAGCAGCCCTGCTTCCAGGATCTGGCTATCTTGGTAGAGTCTCTAGGGCTCACACTAGGAGTATTCCCCTTGGAGATCAGCACAGGCATTAGAGATGACTGGGATGTGGCTCCATCATATCCTGTATTCTGGAAGGCCACTTGGTTCAACACACAACCCTGGTAACTGCTCCCTAACCCAAATCCTGCCACGGTCTCTTTCGCTTCTTGGGGACTAGGAGAGGAGGAAAGCAAACCACATGTTCATGGGAGCTGAGGTATTGCTCTGTGTTTGCTCACATCCGCTACACGCTTTGCATGACACCCCCACAATGCACTCGAGAACCTTTCCTGTGCACAGGCAGAGAGATTTCCCAGCACACGGGGAGGGGGGTTACTGGGCCCACGGCGTGCTCCTCCCATCTGGACCACGCAGGCCAGATGCTGCGCACAGATTTCTCCTGCCACCCAGGGACAGGAAGCACCGGCTCCAGACCAAACCCCACGTCTCTAAATAGCACTGCGAGAGCTCCGAGCTTGCCCAAGGCGAGCCTGGAGACACCACCAGCAAAAGCCAAGCACTCTGGCTCTGCCAGGGCCAACCACCGCACCCTTGCAATGCAAGCAAAGAACCAAGCCTGCCTGGCAGAGCCGTAATCCCCCAAAGCCTGTGACTGCCACAAGGCACAGGCTGCAGCTTGCCATGCACCGCCAGCGAGGTCTCTGCCTGCAAAAGGGTCTTCTCAGCACCTGCCTCCCTGCGAGCTGAGCCGGGGGCTGCTGGCACCTTGTGCAAACAGTGCTGGGGCATGGCCTGCCCAGGCGTTCCTCCCCAGTTATGGGATCCTTCATGCACAGCTTGGCCTATCACCACTTCCTAACTTCGCTCCCTCCTCCTCTTCCTCCGCCTTCTCCCCACGCACCTCGGCGAGGGCTCTGCTCTAGCCTGGAGGAAGATGGTGAGCCACAGCACTGATTAATTTTCACAGCACATAAGGGAGTTGCTAGCCCTTTAAGTGTCAGCCAGTCTCGCTTGCTCGCTCTTGTTCTCCAGGGACCTATTAATAGCAGCTGGAAAGATCACATCACTCTCTGGATATTTATACCCCTCATTCCACACCAGGAGAGATTTATGTCAGAGCTGCCATCCCAGTGCCTGCCCAATTGCTCTGTCAAACCGCTCGCAGGGGGATGGGAGCCGAGTGGGGAAGGAGACACGGAGAGGGCAAGCAGGGAGGAGGAGAAGGTCCATATGGCACAGGCTGCAGCGTTAAGCACACACGCTGCCTTGCAGCCACAGGGAGCCTTCAGCCCCTCTGGAAGAGCCTGCTGCCAGACAGCATTCCAGAAAGCAAGCCCTGCAGCAGCTCCCGCTACTGGTGGCCCAGAGCCCCCCCTGCCATGTGCAGCACTCACAATCCCTGCAAGACCCTGCACCACAAACCCACCAACACCACGTGTACCCACTGAGGAGGTGCATCCTGATGGGTGGCAGGCTGGGGCATCCAGATCCATGCCTCTCTATCACATTTGAAACAGATCCCAAAGTGCTTCACCAGAAATGTGAATGCTCAGCAGCACTGCAGCACAGCCTGAGCACAGCAGAGCATGGGAAGGGAGCAAGAAGCCCGGGGCCCTGCAAAGCCTGCAGAGTCCAGAGATGCACCCCCCGTTCCTCTGGTTCTCAAATGACACCACAGGGAATACACACCTCAATGCCAAAGGACCTGGCAGCTGCCACGATGGAACCTTCAGGTGCTGCCTGCAGCGTGGACGAGCCTCACTGGCTGTGAGATCCCTCCAGAATATTACATTTTTGAGCCATCTATCTTCATCCTTCATTTTGGACCAGGCTGGTGCTCCAGAAAGAACATTCAGAATCTTCCCCAAGGCAGGATGGAAAGCCACCCTGGCTCAACACTGGAAAACCCTCCTCTTCCAGTCTCCACTCAAGGGGACCGCATTCTCCTCACAATTCCTAATGGGACAAATGCCAGAAGCAGCTGCCTGTGGATTCTGCTCTGCTTTTAGGAGGAGCAACAGTTGGATTCTGTTGCAGATGCATAGTGGGGATTCACCCCGGCCTCTCATCTGTCTGAATGCAGCACGACGACAGACATCTCAATTGCTCCTTCCACACACCCCTAGATTCAAACTAGATTTCAGCAGGCATGCCACACATCTGGGCCACAGAAGATAATTAATTAGAAAGTAGATATACTGACACCAGGAGACAAACAATCCAAAACATCTTGAAGAGAACATGACAAAAAGAAGATTGCACAGGAATCTGTCTCCCTCTGCAATTTAGCAACACACCCACTCCAGCCCAGTAGTTTTAAAGACAATAGCAAACTTAATCCCCAGTGGTTAAAGGAGCTGAGACTCTTGGATTCTGCTCCCAGCTGCCACCGATTCCACTCGTGACCCTGAGCAAGATGTCCCATTTCTGGGTGCCTCAATTCCCCCATCATTACCTGAGGGGAGAACCCAGCCTACCTCATGCAGGCAGGGAGGCTTATAAGGCACAATAAATAAGGGCTACATCTGAATGCAAAGAGTGTTTGTGCCTGGTACATCCAAAAAGCCACAACTTTAAACCAAAGGCTTAGCAGACAAGAAACCTTGAAACAAAACAACAGAAACTGCTTTCAGTAAGCCATCTCCAGTATGGTTTGGAGAGCAGGAGGAAGCTCCAGGCAGGAGGGACTGAGCTGACATAGTCACAGTCCGGGAATTGCTAGCTGATAGCTCAAGAAACCTGAAACCCCACTGCCTTCCCGGAGGACTTTCTGGTGAATCATGCTCCTGCTCCCTCCGAAGGACGATAACACGGATTCCCAACACTGCTGCAAAGAATGCAGAGCCCGAGCCTGCTGCCAGCCCTGCAGCTTCCACAGCTGGGAGCTGGCTGGCACTGCTGCCATGCTACCCCTCTTGGAAGAAAGGGTGAGAGAGGAAGCCAGGAAAACAGAGTCAAAAAGGAAGGCTCTTCACCACACCTCCCTCCTATCAGATGCTGGGAAGAGCTCTTGCGAAACCCAGATGACTCCCAAGTTCTGCATACACGGCAGAGACCAGAACCCAGGCCTCCTGAGCTGTGCTGACGTGCCCAACAACCCAGTGTGCCCGGCTCATCAACACCCAGCACACAAGACAGGTCGTGACAGGGTGATGCAACTCTCAGAAATTGCCCAACTCCCCTCTGCCAGCCTGTCCAGGAAGTAACAAGACCAGGTTGCCATTGCAAACACTCTCTAAGAACATCACCTATGCTGATAATCACCCAAGAACAAGCTGCAATCTTAGGCGAGCCCAACCCAAAACCTCCCGTGGACACCACCAGAAACTCATGTTGAATACCTTGGCTTTGGAAATGAGGGGTCCTAAGCAAGAGTTTCTTGAAGAAAGGCATCAGGAGAGACCCCAAAGACCCACTGCTCCCTCCTGAAATACCCACTCACTCCAAGTCTGGATGAGATAGCAGGCACACAACCCAACACCAGCCCTCCCAGGGTTAACAGCAGAAGGGGTTGAACACCTCCAAAGAAATACCACATTATGTCAGTAAAGTCAGCGTATTTCGTGGAGGGAAAGACTACCACAAACTTTCCAGAAGCAAGACTTCTGAAGTCTGAGACCCTCAGCTCATTTCTGATTTTGAGAGAAGACCAGAATCAGAAACTTGACCTTTTCCATGCAAAAATGGTTGTTCCAAAACAATCCTTTTCGCAAGACCATTCAATAGGTTTTGAGTCTGTTCCAGTGAGAAACAAAACCCTCAAAACCAGTAGCAAAACAGCACTGCTGTCAGCCAGCCAGCTCCAGCCAAGAGCCAGAGATGGGCTTGAACAGCCAGATGAGTCTGAAACCCACCCCAGCCCAACCAGCACAGCTCCAAAATACCACACTATTTAGCCACCAGTGACTGCAGGATCATCTCCCCAACCCCCTTACAGAACACTTGCCTGAGCATGTTCATCCCCAATGAGAACAGCCTTAAACCAGGCTGCTACTGCTAAAGGCATTCTCTTTAGAGCTTTGCTTTGGCTGGCTGGACTTGGAGACATTGGAAGGCAGGGAGTTCCACTGGGCAAGGCTCTGCCGACAAGGGTCATCTGTTTTCAATATGTCATGAAATTATCTCGCTCTTCTACCATCAGACTGATGGTCTGGAGAAGCCCATTTTCACTTCATTTCTTGGATCTTTCTCATGCCCTTTTAAATGGCAGACAAGGTGCTACCTTTGCCAGGTGTATGGGAGGGTTCTAAAAGACCTGCAGAGAGAATCTAATGTTCTGTTGAATGCTAGCAGTTCTCAGAGTCGATTTGGCAGGCCCTGCTGATCTCCTGCCATTTGGAGCTGGCTCAGGAACGAAGCATTTCTGTGGGGCTGCTTGGCCACAAGTCTCAAAGGTTTTTAGTGGGACAAAACCTCAGATTCATGTCCCCATTCACCTAGGGACACACATCCCATGTAACACAGGTGGAAGCTGAGGCTTGGGGACAGCGAGGTGAATCAGGAATGCCATTTGCTTTCTGTCCAGCACCCTCCTACATTTCTCCTGTCGCAGCTTCAGCCCATCAGTGCTAGAAAACCTTTTCCTAGCCCTTCCTTGCCCCCACTTCAGCAGCTTGTCCCACTCCTCCCCTCCTTACTGCAGCCCCAGCCAGAGTCTGGCTTCCTGTCCTTTGCTCAGGGAGTCTGCAGGTCTAACACCAAATTTGCAGATCCTTCGAGCTTCCCAGTCCAACTGGCATGTCCCCTACAGAAACCCTGCATGTGCCAGACATTACTCGACAGTCACATGCAGCTCTGTGGGGATGAGAATAAGGAATTATTTCCTATGCTGGCCTGGGGATGGGTCAGTGAGGGACACACAGGAAGCTGCGGGTGCCCCACATGCAGAGCCACCTGCATAGTGCAGCTCAGCAGCCCTTGGCCAGGGAACAGCATCCAGGAGGTCAGGGAGCAAAGCCAGAAATCCCTTCCAAAGGTACTGCTGCTGCTCAGGGAGCTTCAGTTTCCTCCAGGGCAGAAGCTGGAGGAGCTCATCCTGCAGTATGTGAAATCTGGCCAGGAAGATGGGCTGCTGTGACTGCTGGACATCCCCACACAGCCTTTGGCTGTGCTGGTGTGCATGAAGACGAGCTCATCTGTATGTGAAGGGGCAGTTTCCCTGTGAAAACCCTTCTGGCAGATACCACCACAGGCTGCAACACAAGGCCACAGCACAGACCTCCCTGGGCATTTGCTGCATGGGGTGAAGAGACCTCTTCAGGGAATTCCCACTGTGTTTGTGCACTGGAGCTACTGGGATTGGATAAGTAGTGCTAAAAAGCCTTGCTGGTGAGCTGTGCCTCACACTGTTCTCTGCTACACCAGCTCTCCTGAGCAGCAGGGCTCGGAGCTGAGACCTTGAAACCCCAAATATCCCACAAGAATCACAAGGGAGACAAGTCTTGCTGAGGGTCACATGTCAAGTAAATGGCTGATGCAGCTGAGCCTATTAGGACAGCCTTTCAGCTGCATCTAGGATTCAGCAACTGCTTTAGGATCATTTGGCAATAACAAAAGAAATCCGTGAGATGCGAGCAGTGTGCAGGACTGGAACCCAGAAATGCCAGAGCTTCACAAGGAGCTTTAACAAAACAGTTTCTTCTATTGTGTTGAGCAGAAAGTCTCTCTGCAGAGCTCTATGACAGACCAGCCATCAGCAGCAGGGCCATCACAGTGGGTCCTTTCCCTGCCCTCTGTCTCCAAGCCAGAGATCTAAGGGTTCCTGAGCACAGCAGGGTCTACTGCCCATGGCTGGTCCAGCTTCATGCTGGCTGTCCAGGAGCACCAGATTTTCTGGGGTGCCACACTCGGTGCCCCACCTCTGGGCCTGAGGCCACTAGGTGTCATTGTCACCCAGGGCATGTGCAGCCTTGGCCAGGGCTGAGCACGGGCCAACTTGCTGCACCTCCCACCTGGGACCCCAGGCTTCCTTGGCACCCCAGCCCTCCCACTGGGGCCTCTGCAGAGTGTGGAGGGTTGTACTGGGGAGCAGAGCCACACACCATGTGCCTGCAGAGGATGCTTCCTCCACCTTCTTGGATAAAGGCAGCATGGAGGTGCCTGTTGAACACTGCAAGGAGGGTGAGACATCCCATACTACCTTGCAGAAATCTCCACAAAACACTAGGTCTCCTTTGAGCAAGCACAGGTGACTTTCCAGCCTGAGGAAGGGCACAGACTTTTCAGAGAGGATCCCATCAGGAACCCCTTGTAGCACCTCCTACCACCTCTTGTCACCGTGTACCCCAGCATGGGACAGCCAGCAGTGCAATAAGCTGGTTTACCTTTGAGGAGGCTCATGGCAGAGAGATGGAGAAGAGGTGGACTCCCTCCCTCCATCCAAATGCAACATACAAAGAACACACCTGCACAAAAAGAAGAGGTTGGAGCATCTGAAGGCCTGCAAACTGTCTGGGTTGCATCCCTTACACACATCTCTGTAAGTGAGCACACACAGGTGTACCCCAGCACACCTGGGGAGAGGAAGCTGACATAGAAATGTGGGCAAGAGGAGGAAGCAAGGCTGGTTGCCCCAAAACCTTGCCCCCTGCACTGCCCTTTGCCAGCCCGGACTGCAGAAGAGATGCAGAGAACTGCCCAGCACTCCTCCAGGATTATAAATACCAAACCCTGCAGCAGCAGAGCCTGGGCTCTATATTTAAACCCCAGCTGAGGTCACTTCCTTTTCCCAGCAGCTCCCTCCAGCCCCCACCCGCTTGCCTTGTATTTGCATGCCATCATGACTAAGGCACATCGGGGTGTAAGGTCAGAGGGGAAGCAGCTTTGCAACTGCCTCGCAGGAAATTCCACCCTGGGAAACCTTTCACCTTCCCCAGTGCAGGGTGGATTGGCACGGGCAGTGGAGATCCTGCTGCTGAGTGGTGGCAGCTGCCTGCAGGCAGTACTGGGACCCCAGGACTGGGCTGGAAAGGAAGGGAGAGACCTCAAGGAGAGGGGAACCACTGCTCTTCATATGGCTTTACCATCAGAATCTGGGCTAGCACTGATCTGGAGAGGGGTTTCCCCACTGTGCACCCCAAGGGAGCAGCTGCTCTACCCCCTCACCTTCACCCCTAGAACCCTCCTCCACACCTAAAGCTGAAATTCTCCAGCTTCTGCCACTTGAGGGGTGCAAAGAGGCAGAGCCTTCCCCACAGACCCAGCACCAAGTCCCAGGGGCTACTCTGCCCTTACACAGACACTCCCGCAGCCCTCTGAGCCCCTCCAGAGACCCAGGTCCCCAACCACCCAAAGGGAAACAGGCAGAAAGAGCCAGAAATAGCCCCATTTCACGAACTGCAGCCCTCTGGGAAGGGCAACAAGCAGCAGATGTACACCCACAGATGGGCAGGAGGGCTCACAGGCAGCCTGTCCTGGGGCTGCCCACAGAGAGCCCTTCTTACCCACCTTGTGGCCAGAGCCCAGGTGCCCAGGCTCAGCCAGATCAAGCTCTGCAGCACCACTGTTTGCACTAGGGCCACCAAATGCTCCCAACTCAGCCCTTGGCCCTCCTCAGTCAACACCAGTTATCCCTTTACTTAAGAAACAGAGTATATTGAAAAGTTACTGCATCAACAAAGAGCAGGACACAAAGGATGGGAGAAGGGTGCAAAGGCTACTGAGTGGGAGAAGAGGAGATAACAGATCTTTTGGAAGCAGGGTAGCTGTTTAGGTTATGATATAAGCACATTGGTGCCAGGGTTGGGAACTGATTGGTGACTTTCACAAGGTATCTATTAAGTTTTGAAGTCCTTGGCTGTTTGGACTACTGAGCCGTTCTCCAGTCTCTGAGCTGGCATGAGACACACTGGGGTCAATATCCCCGAACAGCAACATCAAGAAAGTTTCCCGTACAGAGTCTTGGCATGCTAGCCAAATGCCTTTCCCTCATCCCACGGATTCTGGAGAGGAAGTCTGTGACAGAGCATGGGTGCTGAGGGAGCCCTATAACCCCTGGAACCAGCTGACAGGGAAGCACACACAGCACCAAGCTGTGGGGAAGCATCACTGCTGTCAAAAGACAGGCAGTGCAGAGCTGGCAAGCAGAGCAGGGTGTCCAGCTCCTTTGGCCAGCGACAGGGTACTTGCTGTCCTCTTCTGCACATGGACACTGCGCTCTGGCTTGGAGCCTGCACCCGCAGGGAGGGATGTCTGTGCCCTCCAAGGCTGTGTCTCCACAACAACAGGAACAAGAAGCCACAGCAGACCCCGAGCAGCAGCGCATTGGCCTGAGATCACATTACAGGACAGGAAGGAAGAAGGCACTTTGATCAGCCTGGAATTGCTTTAAACAGCTTCCCCACCGATACCTCAGCCACTGGAATTAGCCCCCCAACACCCCAAAGGTCCCATTCCTAAAGACATGTCCTGCTCTGGCATGTGCATCGGGGCCAGGGCAACCCAGCCCTGTGCAGAGCCGAACAAGGGCTGCTCCCAAGGCAAGGTCATGGCAGAAGGCAGCCTGGAAGAAGGCAGAGAGCCTCCCTATGCCTTGTCAGAGGAAATCAAGGCTCAGCAGGGCCCTGCCTCTCCTGTGTATGTGTTCCCCACCAGTGTGTGCTAGCTGTCCTCGGAGCAGCAGCAAGCAGCAGGTCTGGGGGCAGCTGGCAGAGACAGGCTGGTGTTCTTGCACAGCTCCCCTCCTCGCACTCAGGGGCACTGGGAGCTCCTCCACCTGCCCCAAAGGTCTCAGACTAGCTCAGCTGGTTAAGCATGGTGCTAATAACACCAAAGTGGTGGGTTTGATCCCTGTAGGGTTTGATCCCTGTAGTACAGGGCATTCACTGATAGGCTGGACTGGATGGTCCCTGAGGGTCCCTTCCAACTCAGCACATTCCGTGATTCTGTGATGCCTGCTCCTGGCAGGCAGAGGGTTAACGATGCCCAGGGAGCCGCAGGCAGCCTCCTCCTTGCCCTCTCAGGAACAATGGGGCCATTGTGGGAGGCCAGGCAAGTGTGGGCAGATCCCAGGACTGGCAGTGACCCAACTGGGTTCCTAGTTACTGCCAGGCTCTCCCTCTGCCTCCTCAGGTAGGAGGAGAGCGGTGGCTGCTGGCCTTTCCTGTGGGTTCTGGAAGAACAGAGAGGCCAGCCCAGCCACAGGGACACCGTGCCAGCGTGCCCGGTGGCCCTGCCGAGCAACCACGCTCCCACCAATTTGTCTGGGTACAAGATGCAGTCAGACAGCCACCGGCACTGAGCTGCCAGCTGACACCAGCATGCAGCAGAGCTCAGACTGCTGAGCGCTGCCAGCACCGCACCTGGGTCTCCAGCAGCATCAGCTGTGCCTCTGGGATGTGCTGGGTGAGGGTGGCGGGGTCTCCAGCAGCACAAACCACGTTTTTCTCACCCCAAAGTCACATTTTGATGGTGGGTGCGAGTGTTGACCTGTGCCCAGGAGCTTCTGGGAAACCCGAGAACTCCTCCACGTGACACACAGGCGAGCAGTGAGAACACAGCTGTGTGTAGGGGGGACAACAGTGACTGTCTTCTGAGCCTCCACAGTCTAAAAGTGGGGTGAATAAGCAAGGGAGCAAGCAGCTCCAACATACTCCCACTCTCTACAGATTCACATCTCCCAGGTCCAGCACATCAAATGTAAAGAAAACCTGGGGATGCTCCGAATTCACACCCTCAAGGCACAGAGCTGATCCACAGTGGAGTGGCAGCACCACTGGGAAGTCCCACGCAGAGGCAAGGCCAGCACTGTCATGCTCCCAGACTTTCCAGCAGAGCCTCGTGTCCCCCTGGCCATGGGACCAGGGTATACAACAACAAACTCAGCTCACTGAGGCACACACTGAGCATCTGAGTGAAACCCTTGGCCAGGAACCTGACTCTGGCCCAATAGCTCGATTTACGAGCCGCCTCCAACATCAGAAGCGGCTCCGGGTGGTCCACAGGTGCATAGCAGTGCAAGGACAAGTGGGAAACAGCTCTGTACTGCTCAGCACCACCTCTGTGGGACCCCCATGCTGGGCACAGGCTGGCAGGCAGAGTGCAGCTCCAAACATCTGGATCAGAGAGGAAACGTGCAGCCCAGGTGCATGCTGTGTGTGCCACTGTGCACAACCACTGCAGCTCAAACACCACTGGATCCACTGCCTGTCTGGGAGGGAGATGTGTCCTTTTCCACTCAGTGCTGCAGCTGCTTCCCTCCTCCCACAACTAGACTCAATTTTCCCGTTTTCAGGAGCACAAACACAGGCCAGCACAGTCCCCTGCTCTGGCAGCACCAACTCTGCCAGCAGTACCCATTTCTATTTCCTTTGTGTCCAGTCTCCCAGTGCCCCGCACTAGCTCAGAAGTGTCACTGCTCCCTAATTTTGCCAGACCTGGGCTGACAAGCAGCCTAAGCAGACTCACACAGTTCCCCAGGTTTGCACCCCAGTTCATGCTTTCCGAGCTGGTGCCTTCTTCCCTGCAACTCTGATAACTACTCTGTCAGTTCTTTACATGTCCCACCCGAGGGCATCGCTTTCTTCCTTGCCCCCAGATCACTCTCTCCTGTTGCTGGTGCTCAGCTCCATGAAGGCTGCTTCAAGACATGCCAGACAATTTAAATATAACACCCTTTTCAGACCCTAAGCAGGAGATTGGCTGCTCTTGAAGAAAGGACTGCAAATAGAGCTGTCACCACAAACCTTCCGTGCTCCCCACTTTGCAGCCAGCTCTGCTCAACAAAGCAGCACAACCCACGGATGGATTTTGCTCTTCCCTAAATGCTCAAGCATGAGGACCCAAGATGAGGGCAGGTAAAAGCATCTGACAGATCTGACAGGGCAGGGTTTAACCTGCATCTCTTTACAGGATGGCGTGCCTGAAAGAAAACACAGGATCTCCTTCCAACAAGGAAAAGGAAGAATCTGGGTAACCTCTGGCTAAAAGAGAAAGGGAAAAAAAAAAAGAAAAAAAGAAAAAATGAGGGCAAGAGGGACAAAACAATCTTTGTCCTCATTTTGCTGGTCACGTAAGCACAGGACAGCCGCAGTACCCACTGCCCCAGCTCGGACAGCAAATAATAACCAGCCCAGTTTCAACGAGGCTTATAGAAACCAGCTTCCATGGTCTAGGGAAAGCTGCATCCCTGTGCTCTGGAGAGAGAGGTAGAGTATAAACAGGATTTCCAGACCACGCTGATAATTGGCTCACAGAAACCAGAGAGGACAGCACACCCTCAGAGGTCACCGCTCGGCTCCACCACGTTTGCTCCAGACGCTGTCCCTTTAAACGTGGCTCCAGAGACCACACAAGGGTTAAATCTGCCTATAAATATCTGTTCTCAGCAGGGCTGCTGCTCTGAACCCTCCAGCCATCTGTTCTAGCTTTCCCCCATCTAAGACTCTAACATCTGAAACACGCTCACAATTCTTAGGAGCGCTCCCAAAAATAGCCCGGTGCCGCAAGGGAAAAAGCGAGCGCGTGTATGCCTCGTACGCCCGGAGCCCTGCGGATACCAACACGCCTGCCTGTGTGACAGCGAGCAGGCCCACACCAGCATGGGCTCTGTTTGCATCCGTGTTGCTGTGGGTGTGCCTGCCCAACCACAGATCCACGGGAATCCGCACCAGCGTGTTCGCGCCGGTACCAACCTGCCTCTGTCCGCGTGTGCGCGTCGGTGCCGGAGCGTGGGCGGCAGGCCGGGCTGATGTGATGCCACTCCTGACGTGCCCTCGTCCCCACCGTGGGACAGCAGTGCTGCAGGACACGGCCAGGCACCTTCTTGCCTCCTGCAGACCAGCCCTGCTTGGCTTCAGCATCAATCAGGGCAGTCCTGTCCTGGGAAGTCCGGTTGTCTCCAGGCCATGGAACTCCAGTGCAGACAGGGAGCCTACCCTACAGCACAGCAGGGAAGGGAGGTTCTCTCCTTCAACCCTTGGCTCAGCAAATTTAGCAGTCCCACCTCCGGGCACCAGAACCTCGCTGCGAAAGCAAGTAAAGCCTGATCTGCACGAGGCCCAGGACACACCACCCTGCTCACATCCAGCTGGGGCTTGCAGGATTTCCTCAAGCGCTCCATGGAAAGAGCCAGGGCAAGGTTGCAGATATGACAGCTTTGGAGCAGAGTGGGCTCTGAGTCTCTAATATCACAGACATCAATCAGTGGGTTCACCCTTCTGACTGCCAAGCCCATTAGCCTCACTCCACACAGGCCAATCTGAGAGACAACAATCATCTCCATGGTCAAATACAAAATAGGAAATGAGCTGTTGGCTCCCAAATCTGGGCATATTGTCCAGGAGTGGACCATCCTCCTGAGCATCCTCAGGACACAGTGCTGTCCACCTGCTCTGTGCCAAGCACAGCTCATACTCAAACACCTGCTACTCATTGGGGACCATCACAGAGAAGCTCAGCCCTGGCTGCTGGCCCTGCTGACACCACATCACAGGGTGATGTGCACGCATGGCCCCAGAGAGGGAACAAGCAGTGTCCATCCTCCACATCGTGACAACAGCCCGAGGACCAGAGAGCAGCTAGGTTTTCATCTCTAACTACTTCCACAAGAATGATTTTCCCTTCCAGACCACGCAAAACTACAGACAAAGCCTCAAACACAGAAGTGCCTGGCTGTACAGGATGGGGCTGTCCTGGCTCCATTTCTGCCAGTCCCACGGGGACAGTGCTAAATCTCCACATCCAGCACTCACACACAGAGCCCACTGGTGGGAAACACCTTGGGGGGCTCTCTCCAGACTGTCCCTGCAGCTGTGGGCCAGTGGAAGGGGCTGAGTCCCCCATCCTGGACTGCTGCACTACTGAAGTGTCATCTGCCTTTTTCCAGAGTGCATTCAAAAGGGAACCTGATAGGTAGGAAGGGCAGAGGGCACAAAGTACATACCACCAGTTTTGCTCATGGTTTGCCAAGCTGCCCAGTGCCTTTCACCCCTGTGATGTACTGGAAATAGCCAGCTAGCTCCCCAAGAACTATAAGTAAGACTTTCAACAAAGTCTGAAATGCAGGTACTCCAACTCTGGTGACAATGGAAAGGGAGAAGAGCTTGAATTTCCAGCTCTTCATTTCAGGCTTTGGCAGGGAGATGTCCTGGGAAACAGCCTCAGCAGACTGAGTCAACACAGCTATACTCTATTTCTGACAGAGGAAAAAAACCCCATTGATCCAAGTATTGATTTGCTGCAGGAGTTTGTGTTTGTTTAGAAGTTTGCCCATGGGTCAGACCTTGTTACAAGCATCTTTCCTGATGATGAGGTTAGAAACAGACTGTGCCAAACTCCAGTCACCTGCCTGGGGAGCAGAATGTAAGAGGTGTGGAAGTTAAGTAGTCCCGCAGGGATGCTTCCCTCCTCCACTCCCCCAGCTTTAAAAACCATGTTGTTGGGTGGAGGAACACCACAAACAGCTGTAAGGCAGCACCTGCATTTGGAGGAGTGCAACACAGCCAGGCTGTAAACAGGGGGCTGAAGGCCAGGCAGTTCATCAGAGGTTTCAGATCATGAGGTGGAAAGGATTTAAACAGCAGATCCATTTCAGGATTATTATCTCTGTCAGCAAGAGCAATGGGATTTCAAGATCCCCACAGGTTTGCAATCCAGGACAAAATGGAACTGACAAGTCTTGTTTCCTTCTCTCCAGCATAACCAAAAGCAAACAGGTTAAGTACCAGGATCAAGTAAGCATCCTTAACATAGACAATTTCCAAGAGCACTGCACACAAAAAGTACCAGCTCAGGTCCCCAGTGCACTCCACGTTTGGTGGAGAGCAACGGTATCCACTTCAGCACCCAGCCATGGGTGCCAGCAAACCACAGGCCACTGTGTTCCCTTCCAAACCATTCTTGCTCTTCTCTGTCCTGGACATTTGCTGAGTGCATGACCACAAATAAATTTAAGGGAAAAGGGTGGCTCTGTCAGGCACAGTTATTCCACCAGAGAGACACTCAGGTATTTCTACAGAGCTCTCCTCTTCTCACACATCCTCAACCCTATGGGCATAAGCTCTTAAGAGATGGGGAAGATAAGAGAAGCGATGACAGGCTGAGGATTAGGCACAAACGGATGCAGGAGATGCATCCCCAACATCCAACTGACCTCAAAGCTCCCCATACTGCCCAACGTGCAGTCCATTACCCTCTGCTCATTCCCAGCCCCAGAATCTCTGCCAACAAACACCAGATACCAGCAGCACTTCTCACTTTTCCTCACCTGTTCAGTCCTGCTGCCACAGCTCCTGTGGATGGCTGCCTCCAGCTTTGCAGGACAGCCAGGGCCACCAGAGAAGAGATGGGGGCAAACCTGTGTGTGCACAGACATACCTCTAGCAAGATAACATAGCTATCGTTCCCCTCACACCTGCATTCCCCTTGTGACACGTAGCAAAGAGGCTCAGCCTTACCAGGAGTTCATGGGTACCTTTCCCCATTGTGTTCTCAAGCCTCTTTGTGGACCTTTCAGTTTCCTTCATTTCAACAGAGCAAAATATTGCGGAGGGTTTACTTTGCCTTTTAACATTTCTTAGCCCATCGCATCCTTTCCTGCTAAAATAAACCCCAGTAAATCAGTTTCTCCCCTTCCCTGCTTTTGAAGCCTTGGAAGCACGTCCCCCAATTGAGGGGTGATATATGACAGAGGAAGCAGCAAACTAGCTGAGACCAGTGTGGTATCCTCAGCTCCCTGCGTGGCTCACAGCAGGCAGCCTCATGCAGCCCCCCTTGCTGAAGCACACAGAAGCCAGAGTCAGGCTGGAGCATTTGCTGCGATGTATGCATTTGAAATAACAAAAATCAACATACAAATTAAGGAAATCTGTCTCTGAAGCCAACCGGCCAATTTGCATCTGAAAACTCCTCTTGCCAGAGGAGCCTCCTTTGTTTACAGCTCAGTAAGTTTCATTCGTGTGAGGTGCCACAGCTCTGGGGCCCAGTGACCAGCTGGGACACAGTGAGATCCCACGACCTGTTGTGACCCATCACACAGTTCAGACTGGGACACAGGCTTGCCACAAGCAAGGAGGAGAGTGAGTAGTTCTTGGATCACACCTGCCTCACCCCCTGCACCACCTCCCCTCCACCCTGGGAATGGGTCACCAGGCTGCACACAGATGGGGCTACAGAATTGGGATGCATAGGGAGAAAACATGTTGATGGCCATACCACAGGGCACGGGGCAGAAAACCACCCCTTGTGCTCCTGTCCTCAGGACACAGGGGTCTTGAGCAACCCAACAGTGTGAGGTGCCTGAAACCCAGCCAGATGCCCATGAAGACTGCCAGCAGAGCAGCCAAACACGCCTGCTTCCATCTTCTTGTTGTTGGGTCCCATCTTCTCAGTGGAAGAGACGACTTCAGGGAGCATTTCAAGCAGCCACACCCACGCCACCTCATCCAGGAGCACTGGTAAACAGTCAGAAACCTCTCATCCTTTCCTGCTCCCTGAAAGCCAGCCCATTGCCAGCACAGCTCCTGGATGTCAGTGGCCAAAGGAGACTCGGTTCTCAGCTCCCATCCCTCCAGGCTTGGCCTGCATGGCCTTGGGCAGGACATTTCACCTCTGTTCCCTCTGGGACAAAGGCTTGGGCACAGCAGGCACCTCTCCCTCCTCCCAGGCAGCATCACTGTGGGCAGAAGCAAGAAGGCAATGCCAGGCTGTCCTCCTGCACCTTCTCCCCCTAGACAGATTCTGAAAATAAAAACCAGCTTCCACTTGTCCCAGCCCCAAGAGAGAAGGAGGCAGAAAGAGGTTTGTTGTCAATACATGAAACTGTCGCTAAGTGAAGGAGAAAAAAAATCTGGGGGGAAGGGGGGGAATGAGGGAGGGGACAAAACCACATTTTTACTTCTGGTGGCCAGCCAGCTGACTGACTCAGCCAGTTTGGTCGCCTGCCATATAGATTTAAAAACAAAACCAAGCCTCGGAGAGGGGAGAGAAGGGGATTCAGATGAATGTGCTTTTTTCTTGCATGTCGAGTAAATCCTAGACCGGCCCAAGATGTGTTTAGGAAAATGGCTTCCCTGCCTCTCTGAGCCCAGAGCAAGGCACAGCACAAGGTCTGCTCTGTGAGACACCCCCAAGGCTCCTGGCAAACCACTGGGTCTGAAAAAGAAGTGCAGTGAAAGCCTAAAGGGCTGCCCCCAGAGCTGGTTTCCTCCAGCCACCTCAAGGGTTGAAGACAACAATCAGGTGCCACCTGCCTGCTGGGTGGCACGGCCAAGGAGAGGCTGACCTGCTGTGTCTGAGGTGTCCTAAATCTGCTGGGAAGAGAGCTGTGGGGTGGGGTGGGCTGCCTGCTGCTGCAGGGCTGTGGGCTGGGGCTGCGTGCTGCGGGCAGCTCCCCACCTTCACCAGTGGAATGTGCACAGGAGGTGGGAGGAGCGGGGAAGAGGTTGTTTTGAAATACCAGCTCCCGTTTTATTTATCTGGATCCCACAGTGCCCATGGCACGGTAGCCACTTGTGACGAGCGCTCCGTGTTCCCAAAGCACTGAACAAACACAAACACGCGCTCCCCACGCCCTTCGCAGCCACGCAGCAGCCTGGCATGCTCAGCGTGGCACCAGACGGGCAGTGCTCGCTGCCCCACGCTGGCCTGGCGCTTCCACACAACTGGATGGGCATGGAATCCTATGTGAATAAGCAGCACTTGGCACCTTCCAGCTGCAGCAGGCATTACAAACACTAGCTGGTGGAGGAAGCCTCGTGAGCCTCCCACGCAGTGATCTCCCATAGAAACTGGCCAGCCTCCCTGGCGATTAATCCCTCGCTCGCTGCAGGGAGCACAGACAGAATAAGTTACCTAAGGAGCTGGTGACAGGTGAGCACAAACCCTGCTCTTATTCCCATTTCAAGGCAGCGCAACCAAGACACAGAAAAGCCCTGCCCAAAGATGCCCCCAACCATCAGCAAGGCTGAGAAGAAAACCTTTGCCCTTTGGTTCCCAGTCCCCAGCAGGGACACTAAGACAAGAGTGAAATGTGGTCTGCTGTCAGTGAAATGTGGTCTGGCCCCCATCAGACCCGCGGGGGCTCGGAATGGGGGTGCAGATGTGCACCCCAACAGCTGGGGGAGCAGGTGCAGGGTACGCCCAGGGATTGCTGCAGCAGGACACCAGCAGTGGCTCATGCAGGAAGCAGGCAGACAGACACAAGGACAGCTGCCAAGCCAGACGGGTGCATGGTGAGGGGCACTGCTCACGGACCAGTGGCTCGGGCTCTCCCCAGCCTCCAGCTCGAGGCAAACAGGCCAGCCTTGCCTTCAGAGGTGTTTCTGACTCGAGCAGGAGGAGCATGATGTAGGGCTGGGGGCAGGGGAGGGGAGCGACAGGCAGAGGTTTGCAGTGAGCTAAAAGGGGAGATTTAATAACTGTCGGAAAAAATGGCTGCTTTATTGCAGGCAGCTTGTAAACCCTGGAGCCTGAAGGTCTGGGAGTAATTTCTCCCTCCCACGTGCTGGGCTCAGTTTGTACTGGGGGTCAGAGGCCAGTGCTTTTCCAAAGCATTCTGGGACAGATGCCAACTGGAGCAGGCTGCTCCACACTGCTCCTGCAGCAGGGCCCGGCTGCGAGCAAAGAGCTGGAGCCACTGTTAACCCTTCACGGGGTGATTCCTCCCTTCCCTCTCTCCTGGCTCCATCCCTCCACTGTGGGCAAGGAGGATGCTGCAGGACCACCCCACGCAGGGCTGGGCTGGGGATGCTGGTGGCCAGCTGGTGTTTTGGTGTCACCCAGGACCTGTGCTCAGCCTGCTCCTGACTCACCAGTGACTGAGTCCTGCTGGCAGGATGCTCCAGGAGCTGGACTCCTAGCAGAGGAAAACAAGAGCCCAGCAGAGCAAGAGCTGAGTGCTTGGGGTAAAGTCCTGCACCAGCCCTGGGTGTGGAGGGAATGGCAGCTCATAGGAACATGCCCAGCACCACCACAGAAGGGGGTAGAGCCATGTACCACCCTCCTTGAGCCCAGCACCAGTCCCTGCAGCCCATACACCTGCCTCTGCCGTGCCACTTGCCTCTGAGAAGCCTGTGGGCACAATGGCACAACCAGGGGCACTGAGTGGGGCACCTGCAGGACGTAACAATCCCATAGACAGGGTCCTGCCAGATTCCTGGCACCCCTTCTCTGCTCAAGGGGAGTATGTCCTCCCCAGCAATCTCCTGGGCTCTGGTGCTTTCCTCTCATGCCCTGCTGCCTTTCCCTGCTCTCCCCCTCTGATCTCCTGGGGTGGGCAACAACTGGCCTCCACATGGCACCTTCTGCTTCTCCTCAGCATCGGGTAAACACCAGAACCTACCAGTCTTGCCTCCAGCTGCTGGTGACTCTCCTATTCCCTGGTGGGGGCTTTAAAGGCTGCCTGCCAGGGCTCCCTTATCCCCTCAGCCATCTCCCCTGGGACAGGGTCTGGCTGGCTGGGCGAACATGGCTTTGCTGTTCTCCCTGTGCGATGCAGCAGCTCTGGATCACCTGTGCAGGCAAGAGCATGGCTTCCTGCAGCACTTCAGCTTCCCCTCCCAGGGATGTGTGCGAGTGTTTCTGGCCTGCAGCCCAGCCCCTCTGCCCCCACCCCACCGAGTATCTGCCAGCACACAAAGAGGAAGGGAGCTCGGTTGTGTTTCTCAGCAGCTTCTCTCATCTCCCTCTCAGACGCATGCCCCATCTTTCCCTCGCTTCATCTCCTTCGTGCTCAGCGCAGCACCAGCAAGGAGGAGGGGCCTCTGGCTACTGCTGAACTGGGGTCTGCCTGCTGGATCTGCCCCAGGCTGGTCCCCTCTGGGCAGCAGCACTGGTCCCAGTTGCTGATGGATGCCACCACAGAGCCTTAGCCCTGCTTCCCACGCAGCCCCCTCCAGCCTCACTGCTCGCCAGCAGCTCCCATCCCTCTGCCACATCCCTCACAGGCACTCAGATGACTCTGCCAACTCCTCCAGTGGCATTCACATGGCATTCACACAGCTCTCCCACTACCCCTTCTTCCAATGCCAGGTGCACGCATGGACCACAGCCTTGCTAACCAAACAGGGGGCCAGAACCTCCTGTCAGCCGAGTTCCTGCCAAGCACCACTCCTCCACATAACACTCTGCTTCCTCCGAGCTGGCAGGGGGGATCTGACTGTGCCTCTGCGCCCCTCCACAGCAAAGATGGTCACAGTGAAGATGATCCCTCTCCCTTCAAACGCAGACTTGTGCCTTCTTGTCTAAATCCCTTTGAATCACGCTCGCATCTTTCTGATCCAGGTACAAAACAGTAAATTTCCCCACTGGCTTCGTTTATCCCATCCTTCCAAGCTCCTGTTTTCATGTCCCACCTGCGATCCCTCCAGCTCCTTCTTCCAAACCTGCCTTTACAGTCAGAGCTGCTGAATCCTCTTTCATCCTCTACCATCTTTTCTGACTAATCCACATACCTCAGCCCTCCTTCTGGGCATTCCCTGAGATCACAGCCCGGCACTGCCTTCATGCTCCCAGCTACTGCTTCACTGGTTTCAGGAGAAAGGAGTTTGCTACGCCCTCCATGTCTTCTTCATTAAATCCTTCCACTCCATCCCTCCCAGCTCCTCTACTCTCTGGAGAAGTCCCCAGGCTAGAATCACACGAGATGAAGACACGGCATCTTGGTGACTGTCACTTGGGGAACTGGCTGGGCTTGGGGTAAAGATCTCTCAAGGCTACTGTCACTCTTTCTGGTGCCAAACACATACCCACAGATGGGAACCTGGAGCAGCAGAGCTGAGAGGCTGAAGCCACAGAAATGCCACTTTGCAGGGTACTTCCCAATGCCAAGGCAGCGGGACTGTCGAGCCTGGGGGTCACTCTCAGGAGCCAGAAACCCACAGCCCAGCTGCCCTCTGCATCCAAGGGGCACATCACCTCACCACTTGGCCAGAGCAGAAAGAAACAAACCTCCCTTCTCCCAGAAGGGGCCACATGAATAGCAGCAATAGTGAACTTTGCACCCCTCAGCTGCACACGGCATACCCAAGGCACACACTGGACCAAAGCAACCAGCTCTGGCACTGGGGCTGCAGTTCACAGCTGACCTTGCTGCATCTGCTCCAGTCAAATGGCTCCAAGCTTTTTGCCCCAGACTCCACGTCTGCCTCAGGCCCCAGGCACTGGCTGGAGCCCTGCCAAAGGAGAGGGCTGCCTGTTTGAATCACAAGCCAGAACCCGGCAAGCATCACCTTTAATAAGCCTTCCTCCTCCATCAGGCACCCTGATTTTTTTCAGCGACAGTCTTGTGAGGCGGAAGGCTGCTTGGAGCCCAGCCAGCTCCGGGGAAACCACCATTTCAAGGTCCTGCGAAGGTGCCTGTAAGAGCAGAAGGGAGCTTTGGTCTGGCATGCGGGGGGTGATGCAAAGAGCAGGCTGTTCGCTGGGAAGCTGCTGCTGCTTTGCCAGGAGGCGATGGGGGAGGAGGCAGCAGATGTCCGCAGACAGCATTTGCTGAGAGCCTGCAGCACTCCAGCCCAGCAAAGGGAGGAAGGCAGCGGCTGGTGCCACTGCTGCTGCGCTGTGATGGAGCAGGACAAACACCACAGAGTCCACCGACAAAGCTTATGTTGCCTTTCCCTCCCATAAACGCTGCTTCGGCGTGATGGGAAATGGGAGGCTCGGGACCCCAGCTTGGAGAAAGACCTCAGGATGAATGCTGAGACCTCAAATGGAGGAGGAAAAATCGCTGTCACGAAAACTGCAAGAGCCTTCTTCCCCCAGAAGCAGTGGTGACTGAAAACCCCATAGCCAGGGCCGAGCCTGGCTGTGCCACAGCCCACACACAGGCTGCCTTTACTCCTGGTATAGATAATATAAATGCCTGAGGATGGATGCACAGCAGAAAGAGGAGGAGAGACCAGGAGCCCTGGCTGCAGCCTCCCCCTTCGGGCACTGGAGCCAAAAGGGGACACCCATTTTGCCCCCTGCTCTTTGCAAGCAGAGGGCACAGAACAAGACCAGTGAGCCCAATCCCAGCCACGCTGCTTTTGGTGTGAGTTGCCAGTGGGGCTCGAGGGCAGCCCACGTGGTGCTGGTTTCCTGCCTCTGGGCAGGGGAGGTTGGCTTCCTCCCCACCCCACAGCAGTGAGGCCGACCACGGGAGCTCTGCAACCAGCAGCTACCCTGCAACCACCCTTCTCCCCTGGGGTTTGTCCTGCACCTGGGATGTGGTGAGCCAAGCAGTGTCTGTAGACAAGTCACAAGCAGCACATTAGAAAACTGGCCCCTTGGCACTGGGACACCCGAGGGCAGAGAGCATCCTGACCACTGCCAGTGACTACAAGACCTCCTGTCACTGCACAGACTATTCAAAGGGACCTGAAGACTCACAAAAATCGGTGCTTGCCCATTCCAGACTGAGAGGAACTGACTTCAGCCAGAGGGGTCTTCGGCTCATTAAGTGATACCATCCACAGGCTTGTCCAGGTCAAATCAAGCAGTTCCTGAGCTCATCCTGCAGCATACTGAGATGCAGTCTGGCATTTGGGGTCCACTTGAGTCCTCTTAAAATAAAAATTAATTGATATGCAAATCGGACAAGTCATTAGATTAGTCTATTGGCCCAGGGCAATCAATGCACAGATTCCTCACTTGTTTCATGCTACAACCCCAACTTCCCTACACCTTCCCTCCTCCCTGAGCCCAGGCTCAGCCATCAGCAATGAGAGGAAGGACCCCATGGACACACCTTGCCTGCAATAGGGAGCCTGGATGGCACATGTTCTTCTTGAGCCAGGCCCCAGCTCTGCCTCTTCCCCTCCTGACCATCAGCATGGTGTGGCAGGAGCACTGCTGGGCTCACCTCAAGCTGAGCCACTTGCCCATGACCTGAGTCAATCTGAGCACATCAACATCTGTGCCCAGTGAGGAGCTGAGGAGGCAGCAAGAGAAGTAAGAGCCTGGCTGCCTGGAGTGTTTGCTGTTGGGATTCTCCTATCAGTTTCCAAGAGAGATCAATTCTTTGCATACCCCTGGCAGCTTTTCCAAAAACACTGCAAACAGCCCCAGCCACTGCACCACACACAGCCAGAACAGCCACAGCTCAGACAGTGAGACAGCAGCCACCCAACACGCTCGGTGCAAGGTCTTGGAGGAAGGGCAATGCCAAAACAGGGCATTACTCTTGGATGTGCCCACGTGTCCTCTCTCACCTTCCAACCACCAGTCACAGCTACCCTCTTGTGCAGCCTTGCTTCAACCCAAAGCTGGGCAAAGCAATTAACCTCTCCATCTGGCTGCATTGAGATGAATACAAGTCTCGGCATCACCCTGACAGGGATCAGCAGCCCTGAGTGATGCCAACATCACCCCTTTCCACTGAGAGAGCTCAGAGCAGGGCACTGCCAGCATCAGCCTGAGAACTAGGAAATCCCAAGGTGGTTGGTTTGCTTCACTGGTGTTAAACCTACTGACTGTGGACCTCCAAGGGCCTCTAGGCTGCTGCTGGGAGTTCTGGGGAAAGGACTTATTAACAGCAGCCTATTATTGCAACAGCATCAGAAAAATGCCCTGAGCCCTTAAACTCTGGTGGAAAAAAAAAAAAAGGGAAGACTACA
The DNA here is from genome assembly GCA_013396655.1 of Campylorhamphus procurvoides. Taxonomy (NCBI): domain Eukaryota; kingdom Metazoa; phylum Chordata; class Aves; order Passeriformes; family Dendrocolaptidae; genus Campylorhamphus; species Campylorhamphus procurvoides. The sequence goes on along the minus strand of WBMV01008856.1, from coordinate 278,576 downwards.
CCCTACTAATGCAAGGAATACATTTTAATTAGACTATGACTTTGTGAAATTGCTTTTGATTAAAAAGCATAATAAACTCAATGATAAACGTTTGCCACCAGTAGCCAAGTCTCTGAATATTCTGAAACCACAAGGTGGGGTAGGGAGCAGTTCTTCCAGGTAAGGTCCTGACCACACAAACAAGTGGAAAAATCACTCTTCTTACTAAAATAACACATCAGGACTAAAATTACCTTTGTATCAAAATATTTGGAAATGGCCGGACATTTCTTTGCTGAAGTTCTGCTTTAGGCAAAGTAACTCTTTTTTTATCAACAGAATGTTTACAACTTCAACTCATGAAACTGACTTTCAAAGAGTGAAACCAGGTTTGGGTTTTGGAGGGGCTTTTGTTTGCTTTGTTGTTTGTTTTGTTTTTGAAACAGACTCCAAAGCACGGGTTCTAACACTGAATACTCTGACTTTTTTTAAGAGAATTGGTCTTTTGCAGTGAGAGGTTCACATGAAACAGGATTCCCCACTGAAAATTAGGAAACTAATTAAAGAGTCCAAAAAAACATCCACTTCAGACATTCTAAACTAGATATATGCTGATGGCATCACAGAAATACGTAACAATAAGGTATACAGCTACTTTTTCAATAGTCATATCAGCAGGCCTCCATGTGTTTTGAGCTCTGAGAACAAGCTGGGATGGAGAAGATCATCGCTGCTAGGAGCCAACAGGAGAGCCACTCTCATTAATTCCCAGCAGCAGAGTGAAGGTGCTTGGCCTTCCCTGTCAAATGCAACCTCAGCTTCTGTGCATGAGCCCTGAGAAAGGAAAGGAGATATATCACTCATTTTCTAGGTGGAGGAGGGGACACAGCCCTAGGGTGGTGCTTTCTCTTCTGCCCAACACAGCAGAAAGCCGGGGGTGGGTGGAGCGATGAAAAAGGGAGAGCAGGGCATGATTCTGGTGCTCACATCCCCCTCTCAGTGCTGCCAGGGCTGTGCAGGCTGCCAAATCAAATAGCTGTCCAGAGCTGCGCTCCTGACAAGTGTAACAGGCAAAGCCCTCAACGCAGGACCGGCGCGGGGCTCCTTCCACTCAGAGCCATCGCTGCCCATGTGTGATGCTCATCCACCACGACTGGCAGCAGCTGATGCCTATGGATTGCACAGAAACCTCCATCCCTCCTGCTGGAGAAGTCCCACAACTCCCCAGGCTGATGCATTTTAACTGGCTCCAACCAAGACCCTCGTTCCAGTCTCCACAGATGCCTTTTCACCATTGGAAGGGAGCTGGGACACGGTGAGGAGGATGGCAAGGACTGATCTGTACCCTCAGTGCTTCTCCAGGCAGAAGGTGCTTGTCAGGAGATGCATGACATAACTGGTGGGCTCCCCTGAAGGAAACCAGACAACTGCAAAGGCAGACCTTCAGCACCTCACCAAAGGGGAGTTTATCCAAAACAGAGGGCTCCTGGCTCCCTTCTTGGCACCATCTTATGAAGGGAAGGCAGGCAAGTCACAGCTTATTTTATGTCCTGGTTTCTCCTACTGTAACATGGTTTCTCAGCCAAAGGGGCAAATTACACAAGATATATATTACACAAGGGATAGCCCTTACGGGTCAAACACTGTGCTGGCAGCAGCTGGGTTTGTATATCCCTGTGCCCCCAGCACCTTGTGATGTCCCCTGTGACAGGGAGACCACCAGCACATCACCTGGTGGCACTTCTACCCCTGAGCCTTGTGGACTGACATGCAGCACTGTCCATGTGGCCTGTGACCACAGCAGGAACAAAACCACTGCCATTCACAAAAAGCACAGTTAGCAAAGACTGAACACCCAGAGGCTGTGCTGGCAGCTGGGAGGGGAGACACAGCCCACCACCTCACTGCAGACAGGGACTCACTGCTTCCCTGTGCCCATGGTGTGCCCTCTGAGTGCCCTGCAGGTCTTGCCCCTGCTGTGCCCACCCTGCCAGGAGGCACCGAGTCCATTCACCCTCGTCTCTAGAAAGCATATATACTGCTGTATACAAAATCCTTCCTGTCTTCTTTTCCAAACCCATCTCACCCTCTCTCAACTGGGACCCCCTCATAAAAGTAAGAAGAGACAGGCCTTTCCTGGCATTTCCTTTTTCTGAAAAGGCTGTAAAATTTTCCAAGCGTAGCCAAAGCCAGAGCAAAGTTTGTCAGGAGCTCAGCTCGTTAGGCGGCTGCTCAAGGAGCCCCGCGGGAGGCGCAGGCTGCATAATTCAAAACATCTTGGACCCTGGAAAAGCAAATAGAAACCAGGCTGCGAGAACAAGGGGGGCAGCTCCGGCTCCGGTGTAACCCCAGCTCTGGGAGCGCCCCATCTGCAGAGCTCCAGAGGAGCCCTGGCCCCAGCAGAGGTGCTGCGGCCAGCCCAAGTGGAGCTGGCACCAGCCAGAGGAAATTCCAAGCCTGTTGCTTCTGGCAGCCATGCAGGGCCCTGGCTAGGACCTCGGCAACCTGGAAACCAGCTACTCAGCAATTTTCTTGCCATCCAGAGGGCTCGGTCTGAACCACAGTTTCACTTCCCCCTCCCTGCGCCGTAGTCCAAGAGGCAGGGAACACCAGAAGCAAAAAAACATTTGCTCAAAAGCTGTCATGACCAAGCCCCCCCCTTGCCCCCCAAACTGCTCCGCTCCAGGAGGACAGTCTGGAGCTGCTGCTGTCCCCTCTGTCACACATGGGGGCGGACAGAGCAGAGGAAACTTGCTTGGACCAGCCCTAGGTCTCCCCGGTTCCTTTTGCTCCGTGCCAGAGGAAAGTTCAAACAAGGCTGCACAGAGGCAGGACACAGGCAGCTTTCAGCCCAGCCTCACTGCTGAGATTGAGGCTCGTCTGTGGCTGGACCCGCTCCGTTCAGGCCCTGTCTGGCCCGATCCTCCGCTGCAGATCAGTGCTGGAACAAATCCTGCCAAGGAAGTGGTGAAAGCTCCAGTGCTGCAGGGGTTTCCATAGCCTTGGCCAGCTTGCTGTTGGGAAGAGTCACCAGAGATGCAGCCCCTGCACCCAGTTACTGCCCTTCAGAGCTCCCTGTCCAGCTCCTCACTGCCCTGAGCATGGAGACCTACAGCACAGCTCCTTGCAAACACCTTTTCCTAAGCCAGCATCCTCTCCCAACTGCAGCCTTTCCCAAAGCCTGAAGTCCAGCACAGCATAGCCACAGAAAGAAGTAACACTCACTGATGGAGCCCCTCCCCATCACAAGGGGAGCACAACTGTTCACTGATACACACCTATTTAGCAGGATCTTTCTTCTAAAGAGCATATTAACGTTTTATTTTCTATCAGGAAGACTGCAGAACCAGGCAACCGATGCACATCTGATCAGACAGGTACCAAGCTCTGGGTGGCAAGTCAAGGAAGACCATTCAGGAAGCCAGGGGACATGTTGCAAGCAGAGATAAACAGGTCCCTTAATGTAAAATCTTAAGAGAAAGCTGGGTATGGCCCTCCAAACAAGGACACAGCATTTTGGGAGAGGGGCATTCTTTGCAGAGTGCACACCAGACAAGGATCACGGTGGTCCCTGGAGAACTAGAAGCTCATCCCACTAGCCAAGGACAAGGGTTTGTGACTCTGCTGTAACCACACCATTCCAATTTCAGCTGGACAAACCCTGGAGCTGAAACACCTAGAGACTGGAAAGCTCACAGATGCACTGAGCATTGAGGATACTTCACAAGAGGAGCTCCTGACCTCCAGCTTCTCAAAGGACTGGAAAACCCCACTTATGCCTGGACTCAAACAGGAGGCTGAGACCCAGAGAAGCAGCAGAGAGGAGCACTGAGCAGGAACTGGGAATCCTGGCTTCTCTCCCTAGCTCTGCCCCATATTCCCTTCCTGTCTTTGGTTAAGTCACTTCCTTTCACTCTTCCTCCTCTATTTTGGAGGCAAAAAACTTTAGCCCTTGCTTCTGCACAAGGTTTAAAACGTGTTCTGTGCTGTGACAAGGCAGCAGATCTCCGTGGCCAGAGGCTGTGAGACACCCAGCTGCAGGAGCCACGTTGCCTGCACAGACCCCAGCGGAGCCTGGCATTTCCTGTGCTTACATTTTGAGAAGCACAGAGTCTGTAAACAGTCAGTGCCGCGGAGCATCTTCTACACAAACCATATCCTGGCCTGTTCCTCCCCTCAGCCACTGCAGTAGCAGCTGAGAGAGGAAAAGGAGCGCTGCTCAGCTGAGCTGTGACAGAAGGCACAGAGAAGCACACACAGCAATGCCCTGGACATCCCACCTGGAAGGAGGTGGCACTCAAACCAGCAGCAGCAAGGATGGGGAAAATACAGCACCAGGAGAGGCAGGGTTAAAGGGGAGAAAAAACATAAAATAAAACTGCAAAAAAACAACAACCCAAGCAGCACCCTGAAGAGGCAGAATGGTGCAGACGTGCCTGAGGAGCACAGCCCTCCTGCTCCCCAGCAGATCCATCCTGCGGCCTCCCACACACTTTGGGGAGAGAGAAGACCAGTAGGCACAGGCAGGAACAAGGAGCACTCTGTGGTTTTGCTTGGTATTTCAGGCCATCTCTCACACAGGAGGAGCTCTGCTTCGCTTTCCAAGTCTTGCCCTCTCTGGCACGGATCACAAACCTGGCTTCTGGCCCAGGACTTGGCTCCAGCAGCGCTCCTCACCAAACAGGGTGACGCCCCACCTCTGGGCACAGAGCACAGCCCAGTCCTAAAGCCATATTGAGGCCATACCCCAGCTCCAGAAGAGGCTCCCCATCATCCCCCAGCTGCGATTCAAGGCATCTTGAGTTGCAGCTGAAAAACCCAACACCCAAACACAGCTCCGGCTCTTGGGGGAAGAAAGACCCAGTGACCAAGGCACTGTTTTCTCTAGTGGTTCCAGCTGAAGCTGGCAGACAAGCTGCCCACAGTGGAGAAGTGCTGTCTCCCAAAGATGCCCAGGCATAGCTAGCACATTCCTCTGCTTGGAGCTGCCCAGAAAGACACAGCAGGACAAGGTGGCCAGGTGAAGGCACTGCCCTCCCTTCATGGGCAGTGGAAAGGGGCTGGAAACCACTGCCTGATGCACCCATCTGGCAGTCCAGCAAAGGCACCAGAATACACTTGTGCCCAGACACCAGTAGCTGTCAGAGAACCAGATCATGTCTCCAGAAAGAGTTGAGCAAGTGGGAAGATGCCCCATGCTCTGCCTTTCTGCCACACCATGGGCCAGGCTGCCCAGGGGACTGATAAGCACTGATTTTCTGGCCGAGGATGTGGGGAGAGAGCAGGGCTCCTGGCAAGCTGCCCCTCCATACTGTAGCTCTCCCTTAAATCAAAAGCAGGTGCCAGTGACACTGATGCTCTGACTGCTTCCTCCCTGCTGGCTCTTGCCGAGTACAGCCCTGTGGTAACTACAGATGCCATTGTGAATTGGTCCCAGTTAGAACAAAATCCCTCTCCACCTTTGAGATTCAAAGAAAGAAAATCAGGTAGGAAGAAGACAAAACCAGCTCCCTCTTGCCAGGAAGGACATGGTGCCAAGCAGATGACCTGGAACAGGCACCACGGAAGGAGGAAAGGGTGCCTCTCATCCACACCACGCAGTTTGGCTGGTGCAGCCTCCCTGGGACAGCCTGAGGAAGGGCAAAATACAGCAATAGAAACCATCCCCACCAACCTCCAGTAGCAGTTCCCGAGTCCCTTCCACTCAGGGCTGCCAGGGGTGGTGCTCACAGAAAGGAAGCCAAACCAGAGCAGCCAACACCGACCCACTGGAAAGCAGCACACAACTTTGAAAGAGAAGTCAGGAAGAACTGAGGAATATCACTCACCCCCCACACCACACAGAGCTGCTGAAGATGCACAACTGAGAAGCAAAGCAGCCACAAGGCTTCCCAGACCCCCTGCTCCAAGATGGGTGTATTTTTCCACAGACTCAGTGCTGTGAGAAACCTTGCAGGGGAGTTAAATCTCATGGAGATCAACTACAGAAAGTCAGAATCCACAGCCCCCACGACCCTCTGGAAACTCAGAACCATGCACAAGATCACCACAAAATGCATTTGCCAGTCAACATCTTCCTGGGAGGAAAGGAGAGCTGAGTGACACAGAGTCCTGACGTGCATTAGGTCCTGATTTTCCAGAAGAGTCATGCTGGCAATCCTCCTTGCACTTCGCTGATACAGCTTAAATAACAGTGATAAAATACTGCTGCATCTGTACATCATATCACTGTGCTATCCCTACCCTGCATTATACCATATATCCATGCATCTGTGTACAATGTTTCCTCTTAAAAATGCCAAAAGTAGTCACAAATACAGCACAACTCTCCTCTGTGTCCCCCTGCCACTTCATCCAGGGCACTAGCACGATGCTGGGTCTCTGCCAGAAGAGCAACAGCCCAAGGAAAATGACATTTGCAGGGCAAACTCTGGGCTTCTGCTTGGCTAAAGCTGTGGGGGACAGCCAGCATCCCTGGGAGGAGGCAGAGACAGAAGCTCAGGAGCAAGGTCACAGGTGGAAAGGACCACTGATGTATTCCTGGACAGGAACAGCAAACTTGTGCTTTTCCACAGGGGACTTACTCCCCCAGAAGAGACTGACTTGGGAGATTCATCCATCAGGGTATTTAAAACTGGATGGAGCCCTAAGGAATTAAGAGCTGGAAGCCAGCCTGTGCCATCCCCAGGAAATGGCTAGACCTGAGCAGATTAAAACCCATCGCAGCAGCACATCTGGACCTCCAGGAGACACAGACACATCCTCAATGGCTAACAACTTTCCCACTCAGCAGCACTGAAGCCTGACACAATCACCTGAGACAAGGCAAAGAAGCAAGAGTTGTCCTGATGCTAATGCTTGACGCTGAACTGGACACTGTGCCGAGAAGAGATGGGGTTGGAAGAGAAGGAAAACAATCCCAGGACTCATGTTTTACTTGGGATCCTGCAACCAGCTGAAGGTGAGCAGAGTAACAAAGAGCAACACCTCTATGGCAGTAAGACAGCCACTGGTTGGGACACAGCTGATGCTCCCTGCAGAAGGAACCAAGGACCTCCTCTCCTGCTACCACTCCCTTCCACATCCCTCCACACAGCAAGCACTGCCAGGAGGGAAAGCACTCACACCATTCAGCAGGAGACAAAAGCAGCAGTGAGAAGGAACACCAAAGTTTTTCTCCCCCCAAAACAGCAAGTATGGGGAGGACACAATGCCAGCTGGGTCAACAATTCAACAGAAATGCCAAAGGCTGAGTTGAGCTTGGACCTCAGGAACTCCAGGCCAGCACAAGCAAGGTCCACAGCTCGTGGGCTGGAGTTATCCTGGAGCTAAAGTGCAACTCCAGTGCATCCTCAGCTGCTGCCCTGGAGCAGCCTAGCCCAGTGAGCTCAGTACATCCAGCTTTGTGATGGCCCAGGAGCTTCACACAGCAGTCTGTCCCCTCTGTCACACAGTGGCCAGAGAGCCACCTTCCAACAGCAACATGGTGAGATGCAAAACAGCTTCAAAGTGCAAAACAGCTTCAAAGTACAAAACACAACTATTTTACTTTCTTCAGCTGAACAGCAGCTGTGGTTTCTAGTTTCTAAGGAAGTTTTCCTTTAGCCACTGTCTGTTTCTTTCTTTCCCATGGCTGGGGTCCGGAAAGAGGAAAGGGACTTTCAGGGGCAGGGAGACATAGTAACACCTACAACACTGCACCGCAGAAAACACCACGAAATAGGTTTTCTAGGTAATGAAGACATAGGTCAGGATGGTGGGGAGGGACCAATCACACCATCTGCCCTGCTAAAATGGCAACATACACATTAAAAACAAACAGAAAGGTTCTTAAGCATTTAGATTGTGACTGCTCCGGAAAAAGTCTCCGATGGAGTAGACAGCTGTTGCAGAGACTGTACACTGATACACTCATTCTTTCACCGAGGAGAATCAGGCAACAATGTCGACCTGGAGATTCTTGCACTAGAACCAGCCTTGGGTGTGTGTTACACACCCACGTGTGGTGGCAGCCAGCATTATCTCAGGCACCAGAGTCACAGGAGGTCCTTGCTTCAGCACCAACACAGCCTTGCCATGCGACCTTGGGCAAATCACTTCCTCAGTGACTCACTGTTCTTATCCCTCCCGCCACCAAAGTACCTAAGCAAGGCACACACACACACACACACATTCCCCGTGTGTGACTGACGGATGGAAGGAGCTGCATGTCATTACTGCGTGCCTGGCATGAAACAGCATTTGGGCAGGGTACCGAGCGGGAGCCACGTTCGCAGCACGGATCCCGCAGGTCAGGAACACGCAGCCAGGGTTCCTGCAGCACCACTCTGCAGCCAAAGGTGCTTGTGGTTCTCCTCCGTGCCCTTTGCCTGGCACAGCCAGGACACAGCCCTGTGATGCCGCAGCCTGACACCCTGTCAAACGGCGCTGCCCCCAAGGCGTGCAGACACCGCACACAACAACACAACAGCCTGCCCTGTCATGTAGCATTACTTATGTGTTCAGATATGCATCCTTCTCACATTTCTATTCCAGCAAGTGGTTGCTAGCAGAGCGGAGCTAGAACAAGTTCACCACCTGCTAAAGACACGTCCCTAATACAGCGCAGGGGAGGTTTTGTTACATCGGCTGCTTTCTGCGCGCAAGGAAAAACATGTCCATGTAGTGTTTCCTCCTTTTTCACCCAGGCCAACCACATGCCTGGTTTACCTCAAGAGGGAACCGGAGCCCATCGAGTAGGACACCGCAAAGAGAAGGGAGACGTCTCCCCCGACACTCAGGATGGGCTCAGGCAGGAGCGTTTGTTTAAAACACCACGTGAAACGTGGCGAGTTCCAATCCTCCCTGGGCTTTTCGCAGCACCGATCCGCCTTGCAAAACCCAAAGCGGCTCCGGCAAAACCAGACGCGACGCGAGTTAAGTTCTTTGCACCTGGAGGAGAGGAGGGGAGCGAGCAGCTCCACTCGAGGCACTCGGGTCCTCGAGGAATCGCGGGCGAGGAGGGACGGGGCGGGCGGAGCGAGGCTCGGGCGGCCCGGGGGCAACGTCCAAGGCGAGCGGGGACAGGGACAGCGCCCGGCGGGCAGGCTGGGCCGACACAAGTTGCGGGGCTGGGGCTGCGGGGACACGGCGGGG
>WBMV01008856.1:249195-262094 GCA_013396655.1 Campylorhamphus procurvoides | reverse complement strand
CCAGGCCAGGCATCTCCCGCCCCGGAGGAGGCAGGAGCAGCCAGCACGGGCAGCGTCGGGGGTGATGGGGAAGGCTGGAGGCTCCCCGAGATCCCCGTGCGCTCCGACAGCGCGGCCGCGGAGCGGGGACTGGAGCGGCGGGGCCAGGGGAAGGCTCGGTGGGCACCGCACCGTGCGTGGTACACACCGCACACACCGCATATCNAGATAGTCAAGCAAGGTGCAAGAACAGCTGCTGTCACCACTATTACAGTCTTACAGTAAGGCTGAACTAGGAACGGAATAATCCCTACCTTCGGTTTGTTTACTCAGTGCCTTCATCTCCAGAAAGCTCCTGGAAACCTGTGTCAATGAGTTGCAGAGCAGAGATCAGGAGAGTTCTCAGAGAGGTCACAGGCCTGACACAAATTCAATTTTATTCAATGTCTCTATTAGTATTTGGGGTCACTTGAAATCACCACTCTGTAAATTGGGGTCATAAGAGGAAAAGTTAGCAAGCTGCTGCCTTGTGTCATCTGCTAGCATGACAAGAATTTGTGTTGGTGATAGCTCAGACTACCACTTGAAACCCCATTCCCACATGCAGCCTCTGTTCCCAAGACAGTCATGTGCATCTTGGTATGTGCAAGGCCTCAACCACACAAATCTCCAGCTTGGAGAAGAGCCTCTCCCACAGCATCTCAGGGGCACAGGGTTTGGCAGGGAAGCAGGACACATACCCTGGCACAAAGGGCTGACACAGCCAGCATCACCTGCATCCATACACAGTTGCCTGTGATAAGAAAAATGTCCTCATTANTCCCTGTGTGCTCCAGTGAGGGTGACCACAGGCTCTACCTGTGTGTTCAGGCTCTGCTCCCAGGGTTTCCACCCAGCCCTTTTTCATCTATACCTCTGTCTCCCAAAACATACATGCATTTAATGCAGGGCCTGATGCTACTCCCAGGCCAGAGGTGCTGAGCACCTCATCCAGCTACTGCAAGGACTACAGAATTTGGGATAAGACAAATGTCCTTGTTGCCAAGATGACCCCATCCCTGACCAGCTACTTATCACTTGCATACCTGTTTAGCATCTAATCATGCTCCAGATACCTCCAGCTGCCCTCTGCCTCCACCCTACAGTCTCAGAGGTGCTCTCAAACCCCAGCCTGGCCTTGCCACAGTGCTCAGCATGGTGAGCTGGGTGTGGAGCCTGGCTGCCTCTTGCCACTCTCCTCCTCTCCAGTGCCAGTGCTTAATTAAACCCCTGCTCTGGGGTTTGATACCTGTTGCCCCTACACAGAGGGCCGGCTGCTCCAGCCTTGGGAGCACTCGCGGATCCCTCACTGAATGGGCAGAGGGATGGGGAGGGCACAGGTGGGAGATAGAATGGACCTCCACTCTGTGACCCTCCTGCTGCCACCAATCCAGGGGACACGCAGCCGGGGGACAGTGGGACCTTCCCGGGGAACAGATGGACCCTCCTGGAGGACAGCAGGACCCTCCTGGGGACACACGGCCAGGGGACAGCAGGACCCTCCTGGGGGGCAGCAAGCCCATCCCAGGGGACACAAGGCTGGGGGACAGCAGGACCATCCCGGGGACAGCGGGACCCTTTAGGGGGACAGTGGGACCCTCCTGGGGACAGACGTACCCTCCTGGGGACACAGGGTCGGGGACAGTGGCACCGCCTGGCGGACACGGGCGGGGTCGCCGCTCCCCCGGCGGGGCAGGGCGGATCCGTCCCCGCACCGCCCCGGTCCCTATGCGGCTCTCACCGCCGGCAGGTTGTCCCTCTCTGTACGAGCAGCACTAGAGCGGAGACTTGGAACACCATAAAACACGTTGCCTTTATTGTATTTCCCCTGCTTCCCCCGCCGGAGGATGCAAAGGAGGTGCAGGAATCTGCGGGGCTGTGCATGACAGAACAGCAGCGTGTGCGCAGCAGAAGGGGATGTTTTAATTAAGAGGAAAAGGATAGACCGTGGCTCCGGTGACAAATGCCAAGCGGAGCTTTAACACCCAGGCGCAGAAGCAAGGAAATGGATTTCCACAGCATGCAATACATCCTCTGCGTCTAGAATATGAGGAGCTAAACAAACCCTCCATCCCCGCCAGCAGCAGGGGGGTACAGCTGGCACCTCAACCACAGAATCAATTAGATTGGAAAAGACCTCTGAGATCATCAAGTCCCACCTATGAACACCACCATGTCAACTAGAGCATTGCACTAAGTGCCATGTCCAGTCTTTAAACACCTCCAGGGACAGTGACTCCATCACCTCCCTGAGCAGTCCAGTCACCCTTTCAATTGTAATCACCCTTTCTCTAAAGAAATTCTCCCAGCTTAAACCTCCCTGGCACAGCTTAAGACTATCCCCTTTAGACCATTAGATCATGCCCTCCTGCACAGATGGCCCTTCTTAAATACCTGTGTGACAGGTACCTTAACACACTCTACAACTGCCCTTAACAAGGTGTAGACACTGAGAACCAAGTGATCTCCCTGGTGGGAGGCAACACCAGGGCTGTAGGAGGGCTGTGTGTCTGGCCACAGGTAACAAGATCAGCATCCACCTGTTGGCATCACTGTGTGGCTGGATTTTGGGGGATTTGAACCAGGATGGTTGATCATTCCTTCCATACAGGACTGCAGATAGGAATCCACTTCAGTACTAAACCCCTGATCATTTTGCTGCTAAGTCATGCTCAAGAGTTTGAGAGGAGCTGAGCCCTGTAGGCAGTCCTGTGTCATGCTGTTCAGTCCATTTCCTTTCTACCTTCTATAGGTACTCTGGAGTCACAAGTGCTCCTTTTGTGCCAGACTTTCAGAGACTCTCAGACAGGACCTGCTCTACAGATTGCAGAGTCAAAACAGGGATCTCAAACCTTTTGAAAGGAGGAAGTTGTATTGAGTGCCCGAATCAAAGACCATCTATACAGTTTGTGCCAAATGCAGTCCAGTCCCCCAAGAGATGCCTTTTCTCAATCCAATTGAATATTGTGCCTCTTTTGAAACCTGGCCTCTAGTTAAGAATGACCATTTGGTTACATCTTGTATTTTGGGACTGGTGCAGCATTCTGACAGAGTGTTATGGTACTGGGGATGTCCTGGAGACCAAGAGGGCTGCCCTGCAACCCCCATTAAGTCAGGTCAACCTGCAGTTTCCTCTGCTGGGATGTTGCTGCCAGGTGAAGGATGGCAGCAGATGTGTGCAGGAGCTGCTGGCCCCACCTGTGGCTCCTCATACAGCTGGCCCTGCAGAACAAAGGTGGGTGGGCTCAGGAGATCCTTTTACCCTTGGGGGGGCTTCTCTTTTCAGCGGGCTGCCCTGGGGTCTGTCCTCCTTTGTCCCTGACAGCACAGTGCAAATCCACATCTGCATGGCGCTGCTGAAGCATCCTCTCCCTGTCATGAAATATTCATGCCCGCCTCCAAAAGGGCTCCAGCACAGCACAGCAAATCTGTGTGTCCCTCTGAAGAGAGGCAATCTGTGCTGCAGAGTGTGGCCATGGGCTCTGCTGCGAGGTCAAGCCAGATCCAGGCAGCTGATCTCTGAGGAAATAAAACAGGGATAAAAAGAAGAAGCAAAACCCCAGGAGGTGCTTTTGAGACTTAACCCTTTCCAGGCTGGGAAGATTGTCCCCAAGCCTGGGAACCCTGCTTGGAACAGGCTCTGCTGCTGTTGGATTTGCTGGTTAAGTCCACCTGATGCTGGAGTGGCTGTGTTTCTCCTGGCATTATTGAAAGCCGCCTTGATTTTGCTCTGCAGAGTGCAAGTCCTTGCTAGAATATCACGGTGGAATACTCACTCTCCCCTGTGGGTGGAGTAGCATAAATCTTGGGCTTCACAAGTGACTTCTCTTTTTTTTTTTTAATGTTCAGGGCATTTTTGAGCCTCCTACTCATTTATGGTTAAGGTGTCAGACAGTGAAAGTGATATATTGCATCAATTATAGAGAGGCTGCTCCACTCCAGGGAAAGTTTCTGAGCTGGGAGTGTGGGGAGGCAGGACTCCCTCAGTGATCATCACCACCTCATTGTGCTGGGGGTACCTCACCTCCCTGGGTGGTTCTGGAGCAGTGTGAAGAGCTGCACAGGGAGCTCTCTGGGCAGGCACTGAGGTGAGAAGAGGATTCAGCACTTGGGCACACAGTGCAGGTGGTGTCTGAGCAGCCTGCCTGGGCTGGCGGATGCAACTGGTTCATTTGTTCCTCCCTGTTCATCCCCCTGATAATCCGATTTACATTCCCTTTTCTTCCCCTGGATCCTGCTGTTACCATGGGAACTATGTTCACAGTTGTTGTTCATTGGCTTCTGGAAAAACTCTTTTTTCCCTTTCCCCCCTGTCTCTTTCCCTTTTTCCACTTTGGACAAGGAGCTGTGGCTGTCAGAGGATGGGGAGGCTTGCAGGGCTTCTGATAACTGGGATAAAGGCAGTGGCTAGCGGGAGGAATTGGGGGAATATAGCAAGACTGTTGGTACTAGATGAAGTAATTCAGTTCATGTTGCCTTTAGCTTGGTCTTTTCTTCATCCCACACCTATGAAAGGAGTTCTGGACACAGTGAGTCCACGAGTCTGCCCATTTGCCCCAAGGGCCTCTCTTGTTTTGTCTCTATCTCTCAAAAAGCCAGTGCCAGTGTGGTACATATTATGCTCTTCCTTGTACTGAGAGCTTTCCTGCCTGTTTCTGCAGGAAAGCTGGCGTGGTGACTGCAGTGTGATTGAGAGACAGGCAGGAGATGCTGCTCCCAGCTCTTCACTGTCACCTTCTTTTGCTTTGCCCAGAAAATTTATTCTTTGGCCTCACAGATTAAAAGCGTGCACGGGAAGTTGCAAACAATTGCAATGCTACCTGTTAAAGAATTGCCATTTGTTTGCTTCTTTGTTCCTTAAGTAACTTGGTGTTTTCCAGTGCAGCATATTCACTTATATTTGGCAAGAGGTTGCATTTGAAGGAGGAGAGGGCAGTGGCAGAAGGGAGGAGCAAAATTTCAGCAATGGAGTACCACAGCTCTGGAAGTTAATTGAGACAAAACTGCTACACTTTTCTTGGACAGGAATTCGAGTGGGAAGTGTTTGTAAGTGCCAGTGCAGTTTTCCTCATACCCAGTTCTTCCACACGAGGCTGAGCTGTTAAGCGTTGACAGTGCATCTGTTAAGATTGGCTCTAGAAACCAAATGTTCTTGAAAACAGAGAGAGAAAAACATGCTGTGCTTGCCTTTCATCTTCCCAGCCATGCATCTCCCAGTTCCATGGAGAAAAGCCACATGGAGCAGCCCATGTACATGAAGATGGCCCAAGAGTGGCCATGAAAAGGACTCCTGAGTGTGAAAGGTGCATCAGGCTAAGGAACAACAAGTTCCCTGAGGATGGCAAGAGTCAATGAAAGGATGGCACAGTCTCAGGCTTCTTTCTACTGACAATAAAGGCTCCAAGGAAAGGTCCAAAAGAAGATCTCCTGGAAGAGCTCTTCCCAATATTTCATTTTCCTCTCCCGCTTTGTGTTTTCTTTTTACAGCTGCATTTCTATCCTGCCTCCCATGGCAGCTACCTTGGGCTTAGAGCAAACAGTGAGCCTGCTTCCTCAGAAAGATCCTGCACCCAGCAAGTAGCACTGGGATCACCATGGACGGCAAGCACTAGAAGAGGACTTTCCAGCAGAGATAGGAGTATGATCTTCCTCTAAGGTCAGAAAATCTTTTCATCAGAGGAAGGAAAAAGAAATAGAAAGTCCAATGCAGCCTCCATACTTGACTCTCTTTAATTAGTAACCATCTGGTTTTGAGAAGAGCTGTCAGCCAATGTAGAGCATTTGGCAAGATCCCTCAGCTGCTGCTCTCCTAATGTCAATTCTGCTTGGAAATGCTTTAAGCCCCAAGATGCCAAAAGGAAATGAAAAGCAAAACAGAGAGCACAAGAGTGAGGAGGAAGAGCAAGGATGCTGTATAGCCCAGTGGACAGAGTGAGAC
This sequence comes from Campylorhamphus procurvoides, assembly GCA_013396655.1. Lineage (NCBI taxonomy): Eukaryota > Metazoa > Chordata > Aves > Passeriformes > Dendrocolaptidae > Campylorhamphus > Campylorhamphus procurvoides. The sequence continues at coordinate 256,138 of WBMV01008856.1, read as the reverse complement.
ATTCCCCAGTTCCACTTCTAGGGCAGGGAGCAAACTCCAAACCCTCCTGGCCATCCAATAGCTGGGAAACCTCCCACCCACCCAGCCACATGGAAAGAACCACAATACTTTGAGCACCATATTTCAAACATGCCATTACAATCCTTCGACATTTTCGGGAAGTCTGGCTGCTCAACTCAGTGTCCTGGCCCAACTCCAACCTTGACAGTGACTTTCTGCCTTCCAAAATTCCCTCACTTTAATTTCTTTGTCCCAGCTACTGTGTGATGGTGCTGTGCTCCAGCACAGTGTTCATCCACTAGGAAAGACACAGATAACCTTACAAATCTAATCCACTGTGCTTGGCAGATGAGAGCTGCATCTCTCTTCCTCAAGTTGTGCCCTGGTTCTGCTCTGCTGTTTTCAGGGGAGCAGCCACACTGGTAGCAAACCTGGGCAGCAGGAGCTGGGCTGCAGCATTTTTGTGAGCGCTGCCTCCCTCATTAACATGCAGCACATGGCTCAAGCAGCTTTTAGATTACTCCTTCCTGACTCTGGGACATCGTGTGTGAGTCAGAGGCTTGCACACTCCCTTCCCCTCATCCCTGTGAGTCCCCAGCACACAGCAAATTACATTTCCAGCAGTTCCCTGAATTCCTGCGTGCAGACAACAACCTTCTTCTCACTTTTGCAAAGAAGCAGAGGTATCCTCTGCTCCCCCAAACAGCATCAGGCACACATGGGCCACCATCCTCTTTCCTCAGAGATGCATTCAAATTCTGCAGCACCCTCTCACAGGCAGGTGCCTCACACTCCCCTACACTCACACCCTCTCTACTCATTTCCACGGGAACCTCTGTGCAAAACTTCCCTCTCCCATACCTCTCCTCCCAAGCCTTCCTTCCAAGCTGATTAGCATTATGCAAAGTGCCCAACTGACGATGTCAATGAGACTTCAGGCAGAAATCCATCTATTTCTCCCCTCCAGCTCTTAATTAACATGTGGACTTTAATTACATTTCCCGTTTTCATGACAAAATATGTCTCTCTCCTGAACTTGTCCCTCCCTGAGATCATTATGAAGCTCTTAATAATAATCACTATCATCTGTCAACCCTGAGAGTGAGCAGGGGGTATCTGCTCCATCTTCCCAAGATACCCCATCCCACATAGCCCCCGGTCACTCAGTCCTTGGAGAGCCACATGCCCTGGTCCTGTGCCAGTGGAGAGGGGTGGAAGCAGTGCTAACAGGTTGGCATGACATACTGCCAGGGCTGGAGAGTGCCTGAAGGCTTTGGCTGCAGTGAAAGACAATACAATTCAAGGGTGCACACAGAAACAAAGTCAGTTTGGGGAGGTATTAGGGATTCTCCTGTGTTCAAAGGTAGGATGGGCCACCATTCTGTTGAAGCTCTATCCTCACTGTCTATAAAATGTATAGCAAACACTGCTAGGGAGCTTTGCAGTAAGAGTCAGCTGGATCAGAGACCTAGGCAGTGAAAAAATCAGGAAAACTTTCTAATAACCTCCCCATTCTCAGTGATTCAGCCACTAAAAAAGCAATCACCTTAGTAAATCACAAAGAGCCATTCCCCAGGAGGAAGTGAAAATTGAGGAATCAGCCCCTATCCATCCTGATGGGAGCAGGATCTGGTGCAGTCAGGTCTTCATGAAATTCAGGCATTTGTCTAAAGGTGACTCAAACCTCTACCACTCTCCTCACAAGCCTGGGAACCTCACTCAGATGAAATCTGTCCTGGCAGGAAGGCTCAGTCCTGCACTACCTCAACCCTGTGTTTGCAAACTCAACATCAGAATCAGCTCTCAGATTGACTGGTTTATGTGAATGTGCAAAATACACCAGTCAGCTGGTGGCTTTGTCCACTCACAGAGGTCTGGGAAATTAGGGTTTTCCTTCACTGCTACTCAACCCTTCAGATTTTTAGTGCTCCTCAAAGACAATCTCTATCCCTGCCAGCAGCAAACAGTAAGGGAATATTGAACTGAATACCAAGCTATGCCATGTTTGCTTTAGTTTGCAGACAGACAGAAAACAGTGAGCTGCCCACCTCTTCTATTGTCAAGTTCTGAAGAATTAGCAATACCCCAGATACAGAGCAGACATGACATCAGGCTCCTGGGGCAGAGACAATAAAGGCAGCATCGAGGTGATCACAACACAAATGATTGTAAGCATGGCCCAGACACAGTCCACAAAGCAAGGACTGCATGATCCAAACGTACAGCTAAGTGCATCATGCATAATTTGGATAGAAAGAAGAGCTCCCAGCAGAGCTCCATGCAAGGGCAGCAAGCATGCCACAAGCACAGACAGTGTTCCTGCTGCTTGCAGAAGACCCCATTCCTCCTCACAGTCACACAGTGCAAGGAAACCAAGCTAATTGCCCAAGCAAGAGAGTGTTGATAAGTGTGGCAGAAGGGAGACGATGCCCCTTTAAATGTGACTAAAGTGTTGTCAATGGATCTGCCATGGTAGAGGAGTTAATCCCCCCCAAGCCCCTCTCAGCCACCGTGATGGGATAATTAGATGCGAGGGCTCAGCACAGATGATGCTCCAGTCGCTTAGCAACTAATGGTTTCCAAGGAAACAGCAAAGCACAGCCTTCGGAGCAGCAAGTGAGCAGTGCAGCAGGGCAGGGAAAGATGCCTTAAACTCCTGCACTGATCCTCTCCTCCAGAATCACTCAGAGGCCTCGAGGTATTAAGGGAATAAGAAGGGGGTGCCTTAAAGATACAATATCCCTGTTTCAAGCAGCAGTACTAAGAGAAGGGGTTTTTTCAGACTAAACTTTCACTGACTTAGTCCTTCTAATCTCAGTGACTCTCCACTAGCAGGACAAGCAAGGTTGAATCACCCAGAGTGGTGTCACACAGAGGCTCACGCCCCAACACATGGGTTATCCTCCTATTGGCACCAGTTCTTGCACCTAGTGGGGTAAGAGGTGAAACACACACAAGCACAAACGTGTTTTCATTTTCACCACTGTCACATAAGCAGCCATGTATTGGCATCCAGCCTGGCTCTGAACCAGCAGGCAGAGGAGGTTTCCTTCCGATTCTGCAGCTTCACAGCACACACAAAAGTGACACCACCTATATGTGGCATGGAGGGTTTCACCGGAATAACAGAGATCAGATTTATTAATCTTAACCCGAGACTGTCATCTGGTACTTCCTTCAACATGACCAATTCCTGCTGCTTTATTACTGCTGCTGCCTGCACTGAGTCAGCATCCCACTGTTTCTGAGCACTGCAGCCACGACCTGCAGCACCTGCACTGAACACCATGTGTGTTGTGCAGCTGCACAGCACGATCCCATCATCTCAGGAGCTGAGCAGAGACAAGTTCTGTCTGGATTTCGATGGGAGAGCTCTGGGACACTGAGGTGGGGCTGTTGGTGCAGTACTAGGTGGTCTTCATCACCCTCACATGATGCAGGGATGGCCTGCATTACACCTGATTGCAGGCTAACCCTAACCCTAACCCTATACCTTGACAGCCCTATGTGTGAAAGCTTTGCAAACCTCTCAAGTGCTGATGGCACAGAAGGAGGTCTGGAAACTCACATTGCAAAAGCAAGCCCTGTTTTCCTGCTCTCCATCCAGCCCTGCATTTGTGACACAGGATGAGGCATCCCTTTCAGACACGGCCAGCAGACACTGCTTTTCTCCTTTCCTTCCCAATGGGAGGAGACTGGCAGCACGACCTCACTTTTGTGCCATTTCTTCTTGGCAGGAGATGGAGAACAGGACAGACCCCTCCCTCGGGCAACACCTGTGCTGGGAGATGGCATGTACTGGTGGTGAGGGGCAGCCAGGCTGGGCTCTGGAACCCCTGCAATTGCCAGTCAAAGCCATCAACTCACAGGCAGTCTGTGGCTCCTTCCTCCCCTCCCTGCAAACCTGGGGGGTGCTGGTTGTGACACCCAGGAGGGATGGAGCATCCCTGCACAGACTGGCCAGTTTAGCCACCAGCCAGGTGCCCTCCCTGGAGTCCTGTCCTGATCCACCCAGTGCTTCAGGAAGGTACCAGAGCAGAGACACCAAAAAAGTTCCAGGCCCTTTCAGACTCTGTCCCCTATGGCTTTCAAAGGGGGAAATCAAAGGGAAATGCCGTGCTTTGTTCTGCAGAGGAGAGGCAGGAAAGGTGAGCAGCGACGAGCCCTGGCAGAACCAGTTGCTTCAATCGTCCGCCAGCTCACCTTTGAAGTGGTTTTAAAAATCAGGGAGGAGGGGCAGAGACCCGAGTTCAGCTCTTTTACTGCAACTTCACAGAATTTGAGGACGTGGGGGGTACGAGGCTGCCTTTCCCCCACCAGAAAAATCATGTATCCACTCAGAGAGTAGAGAATACGGCTAATAAGAAAGGCTGTGATGCTCATCAAGTACGTGTGTGGTGTTCTCACATCCTGAGGAGGCTCTGAACAGCTCTGATGGCAGCAGCACCCACCCAGGGTACCATCAGAGACACACCAGGCACCTGCAGAATAGCCAGGCCCCCTGACACAGCCCCTGGTCCCATGCAACCATCTCTCACTAGTCACAGCCTTCTGCCTGTCTCATGTTCCCTGCCCTCAAACTGCACCTTCCCTGTTGCCTCTCTTTAACAGAAAGGACTGGTTTTAACCGCAGCCCATGCAAATCCTGGGAGCTCTTTCTATGTTACAGTCACAGCATCAGCCACTCTGCAGCGTGGCGAACTGAGGCAATACTGACATAGCAGGAACTGCCCTGTGCAAGAACAATCCAGGCACCTACCACAGAGTACTGGGAAGAGGGGGAAAAGGGCTAATCACTTAATTAGAAATTAATCTCTGTTCTTTTACAGGGAAAAAAATTATATATAAACCCCAGAGCTGATTGGCATGACCAGTATCCACAAGGGTCCTCACAAAGTCCAGTGAGTTTGCTTCCAAAATATCACCATCAGCTGGGCAAAGCCCACACAAGAGATGATGCCCTTGATACCCTCATGTCATCAGGGACAAGTAGATGTCACTCTGTACAAATTCAATGCAAGAGCCACTCATGTCTCAAGTTTGAAATGTCTTTTCTCATGATTTAATCTGAAACACCAGGAAACAGGAATCAACAAGGAAGGAGATCTGCACCTGCCTGTGACTCCAACCTGCAGCCTTACAAAGCTTCCCTGTAGTTGTTGTGCTTACAAGGTGTGTGGGAGGGGTTGAGACAGGTTTTCAGTTCAACTGTCCCATTAATTGGCTTCCATGCAGGTAATACTCACCTGAAAAGAGCTGACTTTGAGGAATCCAGATGTTCTGAGACAAGACACCTCCAGCTTGTCACCTCTCTATGTTTTCAGCTTCTTTCTTGATGCAGACATAGATGCTGGGTGTTTTGGCCTTCTGCATGTGACAGCAGGTTCTATTCTATCTTCTGTTCCACCTTCCAGAGTAGAGAGGGGGCCAAAAAATGGGATGGCTTTAGGATACAAGTGCGAGCCCCTGGATAAACCACAGGGCATGAGGAATTGGCAGATTCATGTTTTACTTGCCACAAATTGGCTCTCAGTCTAATCAGGGTCCCTTTCCCCTGGGAAAGCAGGGGTAGCAAAGCAGAGCTCAGGGGTTATGATACTTTCACCCAGAATACACAACACACAAACCGATGGGACTGGGATTCAGCAACTGAATGGCCAAAGACACACTGCAGGGCTCATTTCCTGCTTCACCTGTGTTTGTTATGGCAGCCCCTGGAAATGGAAATGCTTTCCATTGCTGCAGCAGAGGCAGGAAATATTAGCAAGCTCTTTTCACACCTTTTTGTTTTCTCGGGTAGGGTCTAAGTACCAAACTCCAGAGGCACCAAATCTGAACAAGCTACAGGTGAATTTACTGTGAAATGTCAGCTCACACGGCCTCTGGTGGCCAAGCCATAGGCTCCAGTTATCCTCCTCCAGCTCTTTGCAGGGCAGCTCCTGGAAAGTGGCACTGAGAACCGTGTCTTCCCATGGGCAAGTCCATCACCTGAATATTTTTCCATCTTTTGCTCCTCAGTGCCTCACAGGTTGCCCCACGTGCTTTTCAAAAGCCATGCCTGGCTGAAGAGCAAGGTCTAGCTATTGCAGGACTTCTTTTACTCTCCTCCCCCCAGAAAAACACATTGTTCTGAGATTATTAACATAACTACATCCAGTCTAGCACTCTTGAACGAGCTTTTTTCTGAAGTACCAAATGTTGGGTAGGGAGGTGAGGGGTCTGTGTGAGTGTGCACGTAGATAATCACAAGCTTAATGAACTACCATACCTCACACACCACTGTGTGAGTTTGACTCAAGGGAGCAAGAGAAAAGCAACTTTGTGGTGCTGCAGGTCGAGTGATATGTGGTAAATTATTAAACTATAGCAGCCAGATTGTTTGCAACACATCCCAAGTCAAATACCAGGCTCCAGTCTCAGGAAGGGAAAAGGGCTTTGATTGGGGTACGCAGGGTTTTTGAGGAAAGCAGCCAACAGAGGAGGTCCTGCTCACTCCTGAGGGCTCTGACAGGAACCGTGTTGTTTCCACCAAGGACTGAACTTTGTCACACAAGGGTGGGACTGTAGTCCTTGGCATCCAGCAAAACTGATTGATATTTGTGGATTGCCTAACAAGAACTAAGCAAAAACCTTGATAGAGTGTAAATTATCACGCTGTTGAAGGGGCCAAAATGGGCATCCCAGATCCTCCTCTGCCCTGGATGGCAGCACTGGTGCTCCCAGTCCCGCACACCGCACCGATGGGAGGGAGCACGCACTGCGCCCTCCCGCACACAGCACCGATGTTCCCTGTCCCACACATATCACCGATGCTCCCACCCCCGCCCCGCACCGATGTTCCCAGTCCCGCATCCCTCCCCAATGCTCCCATCAGTCCCCGCACACATCACCGATGCTCCCACCCCTCCCCGCACTGATGTTCCCAGTCCCGCACCCCTCCCCG
>WBMV01008856.1:233279-248603 GCA_013396655.1 Campylorhamphus procurvoides | reverse complement strand
TGGGGGCGGGGAGGGGGAGGGTATGTGTGTGTGTGCGGGGATGTGGGGGGATATGGGGATGTGTGTGCGTGCTGGGATGGGTCTGGGGATGATGCAGCATCTGGCCAGGTGTGCGTGTGTGTGTGCGGGGATGGGGCTGCTGTAGCACCTGTCCAGGTGTGCGTGCCTGTGCGGGCTCCTGACCGTGCCCCGGTGCCCGCACGCAGGGCCGAGCACCGGCGGGCTGTGGCGCGGTTCTGGAGGCAGCACCGCGTGGAGCCGGAGCTGCGGGAGCAGTGCGTGGTGCCGGCCGAGGAGTACGAGCGCTTCGTGACGGCGCTGGAGCAGGCGCTGGCCGAGCATCAGCAGCGGGAGCAGGAGCGGATCCAACAGGTACCGCCGGCATCACCCGCACAGCCCCGCACAGCCCCCCGCGCCTCCTGCCCCGCACTCTCCCCGCAGATAGCAGCTGATATTCGGGAGGCCGAGCGCCGGCAGCGGGAGACGGTGCGGGAGGCGCTGCAGGTCGGTGAGCTGTATCCTGCCCTGACTGAGCCCTGGCGGGGCTCCGGTGTGCTCGGGAGGGGCTGGGGGGATGCTGGGCGGGGGGCTCTGCTCAGGACCAGAAATAGTTCTTTTTTTCCTGAATTGCACTCAGCTTCAGACAGAGGCAGAGCTTTGTGTGGGACCTTCTGTGTGCAGTGCCCTGGCAGGACCTGGAAGGTGAGCACCAGTTCCCTTAGAGGTGTCCCTGCTCAAAGCACCTGATGTGCCACAGTTGGTGCTGTTGTCACCAGGATCTTGAAATCCCTTGCAAAGTTTTGTCTACACTACGGTAAGCACTGGTCTCTGTTCCAGGGACACCCCTCAGGATGCAGAGCAGCCTGGCCCCAGTGGGATGCAGGCAGGACCTGACTTAGCCTGGATGGAATCAGGACAGACTCTCACCTTTATTGGCCATCAGGTAAGGGGTGACTTTGATTTAACTGCAGGTCTCCTACAGCATATGTCACAAAGCAGAGCAAAGGATGCAGTCTCCATCATGATAAAAACAGCTTTGTGGATTTGGGCAAGCAGCTAGCCCAATTTTAGTTATCCACTGTTAATTTTCATTAAGCACATGTTCTTTAATATGCCCTGAAAAGCACAAATGCTCCTTAAAGAAAGGAGAGAAGAGCCTCCCTCTGTCTTTCTGTAACAGAACTTGCTGGGAATGCACACAATACCCTTCTGTTCAGAGATACTCTTACTAAACATCTGATTTTCATTAGCATTTTCTGTTTCTGTTAACAGGAATCAGAAGGAAAAGGAAATGTCCACACAGGTAATCACACCTCCATTGTGACATTAGGTTGCTACCTCTTGGCTTGCAAATGTCATAGGGATAACTTAAAGCAGTTTTGAAGCAGTTGCAGCATAACCAGGAGGTGCTCACTCTTCTGGTAATATTTGACATACTAGAGGAGAAGTAAACACTTCTGTATCATGAAAGTTCTGTTAGTACTGCTGCTGTGGGGAGGGTAAGTTTTAGGGTGTGATCTGCTGTGGCCTTAACTGAGGAAACCAGCTCCTTTTTCTTACAACACTCAGACCTGATTTTTCTTTTGCTGCTTGCTTGGTATGGTGAGCAGAAGGACAGGGAGGGGAGGGCACGCTTTTCCCTATCTCAGTTTGGGATAACTTCAGTGGCTAAGTAAGTGTTCCTTGTGACTTCCAGGAGCAAAACCTCCGTGGCTAATAGAAGAAGAGGAAGAGGAAGGAACCAAAAAAGAAATCGGACCTTCCTATGAGGAATTTCTCAGACAAAGTGAGCAGCTTGCACACCTTTCAGTTAATGTTACTTTACCAAAAGCAGTTTGACTGAGAAACTTCTGCGGAACAAAACATTTGGGGCTTTGAGCAACCTGGCCTAGGAGAAAGTGTCCCCATCCATGGCACGGGGGGTTGCAGCAGTGTGATCCTCAAGTTGTCTTGCAACCCAAACCACTCTACAGTTCTGTGATTTTATTTTTTTAGAGGAGAAGCAGAAGCTGAAAAAGCTCCCAGCGGAGCGCGTTGGTGCCAACTTTGACCACACCTCTCAGACCAGTGACAGCTGGCTCCCCTCCTTCGGGAGGGTGTGGAATCATGGCAGGAGGTGGCAGTCCAGGTGAGTGGGTTTGTGGCTTCTGTCCATGCAAGCTACTCATGGAGCAGGCTCTATGCACACCCATCTTATTTGTTTGAGGAGGCAGTATTCATTACCTCTCTATATATGCTGCTGTAATCTGACTTCTATGCTCTCTTTCAGGCATCAGTTTAGAAATGAATCGGGGGAAAAGAAGAAAAAAAGGTGATGAGAAACACCAAAGACACAGCTCTGTTGTGGAAAGGTGGACTGTAGGTACCTGCAGCTTTGTTGGTGTTGCTGCCAAGTTTAGATTTGTGTTTAATATTCACAACTAGCTGTACTGGGTCCCCTGAAGGCAGGGTGACCTCAGCACTGTTATTGAGAGCTCCACTAAAAGGACACTGTCTATTTGGGCACCCACTTCTGAAGTCTGAAACTACACACACAGGTCCTGCCAGCAAGGACAGCCTCCTGCAGATGCTGTATTTTCATTATCAGAAAGCCCTACTTTATACAAGTGCCACCAGTGGTCTACACTGACATGGAGCTTGACATCCCATTAATGAGTTTTTTTATAAATAAAGTGGTTTTTTTAACTCTCACAGTGTTTGTAGACCAATTGAAATTCATTTCATATGCAGGGTCTACTCTGCAGACAGCTGCCAGATGTTTTCATTCCAATTTATATTGTTTTCCTTCATTCTAACATTGATTGTTCATGTGGTTTAACATTGGCTGCTGTAGGTGATGCAAAAGTTCCTTCCCTTTTTGTAATATAACAGCACATTCACAGTACACTTGTAGCACTGTATAAAGGCCAAAACTGGCTGGTAAAGGATAACAGCCATGACCTGTATCAGAATCCACTATCAATAACGAAACATACACATTCTTGAAAAAGAAAAATTTTATCAATAATTTTATTGTGTCTGTCTACATATGACACGTTGTTGATGAGGTCACTGGAGAACCTGCAAAACAAGAAGTCCCAAATCAGAAAACCAGGTCAAAGCAGGGTAGCACAAAGCAGACAATCTGACAGCTTTGTCCATGTGCCCTGCTGCTCACAGAGAGAGGAACACACTTTGCTTCCCTCATCTGATGGGCACAGGGGCAGAATCACAAGCTTCCCATTACACAGCACACAGCCTAGTTAGCTCTGACAGCATAGCCCAGCTCCTCCTCAGTGCCCAGTGCTCACCTCCCTATGCATCCTCCCCTGCAGCAGGCGCATCTCCACCTTTTGTGTTTCGGGTGTAGATCACCTGGGCACGGTGCTTGGACACCAGTTTGATCAAACCTACAAAAAAAAAAGGAAATTATGTGAGTGTGTGTGTACTGACACACCGGGGATGTTGTACTCCCTCCTAGAGAGGCAGGACAACGTGCAAGATGAAATACCAGAGAGTGGCAGTTTATACAAGGCTTTTTTTCTGATCTGGCAGTAGTTACATCACACCCTGTCCTTCTGGCAGCATTTTCTTAGTGCAGCACCACCACTACATGCAGCAGAATTACATTTGGAGCACTTCTGAAATGCAAGCTACGACAGTAGCTCCCCAAAACCATGACAATTTGCACATGGAGCAGTTGAGATGCTGCAGGAAACTTGCTAAGTGAGCAAGGAAAAGAGCCAAGTCAAGCAGCTTTCTGTTCTTCCAGTTTTGAGTGCTCACCTTTGCTGAGCAGCTCCTGAAGGGCAGCCCGAGCCAGGGAGCCTCGAATCTTCAGCCTCTCTGAGACAACTGCAGGTGTGATGAGCTTGTAGTTGGGCACTTCTTTGCACAGTTTGTCATAGGTGGCCTTGTCAAAGAGGACAAGGTTGTTCAACTTGTCTCTCACTTTCCCCTTGGACCACTTCTACTTGAAAAGAGAAAGAAAACAACACTCCAGTTAAGCCATATTCTAAGCAAGACCAAAAGATCGAGTTTAAGGATGCCCCAAGAACTGCACCATGAAATGTCTCCATATCTCTAAGTACTAATGAGATGCACAGAATGGCCTTCGTAAACAAACATGTTGCAAACAATACCTATGGTATCTGCAAATAAAAGGACTAAAGCTTGCTATTCGAGTTTAACACTGTTATGTGCAACTTGTTGGCAGATGAAGAGAAGGCTCCTCTAACAACGATGCCTTTATCCAGCCACCCCTGGCTCCCGGGGCCCAGCATCCTCATCTCCCAGCTGCTGGCTATCCCCATCCCCAATTCCCAGCCATCCCCATGCCCATCTCCAGGTCATCCCCAATTCCAGGCCATCCCCAACTCCAGGCCATGTCCATCCCCATCTCCCAGCCATGCTCATCTCCAGGCCATCCCTATCTCCCGGCCATCCCCATTCCAGGCCATTCTCATCCCTATGCCCCTCTCCCGGCCATCCCCATTCCCAATTCCCGGCCATGCCCATCTCCCGGCTATCCCTATCCCCAACTCCCAGTTCCCGGACATCCCCATGCCCAATTCCCGAGCATTCCCATCCCCAATTCCCGGCCATTCCCTCCCTCTCCAGGCCCAGCCATGCCGCACACGTGCCCGTCCCTCGATCCCTCCCGCTCCCACCTTCTTCTTGGCTTTGCCGCCGGACTTGTTGACCGGGTCCTTGTCCTTCTTGGCGGACTTGCCCGCGTCCTTCTTCTTCTTGTCGTCCTTGGGCGGCTGCGGGGAAGGCACAGGGGTGCGTGGGGATCAGCGGGGCTGCTGCGGTGACACAGAGACCCCCAGCGCCGCTCGGGGGTCCCGCAGCATCCCTGGGAGCATCCCAGGGGGATCCATGGGGACATCCCTGGAGCATCCCTGGGGACATCCCGGGGCATCCATGGGGGATTCATGGGGACATCCATAGGGGATCCATGGGGGATCCCTTGGGGCACCCCTGGGGCCTCCCTGGGGGATCCATGGCGACATCCATAGGGAATCCATGGGGACATCTGGGGGATCCATGAGGACATCCCGAGGCATCCCTGGGGATCCCTGAGGACATTCCTGGAGGATCCACAGGGATATCTATAGGGGATCCATGGGGACATCTCTGGGGTATCCCTGCGACATCCCTGGGGACATCCCTGGGGGCATCTCTGGGGGATCCACGGGGACATTTCTGGGAGCATCCCGGGGCACCCCTGGGTATCCCTCGGGGTCCCTGGGACATCCCTGATGGATCCCCGGGCCACCCACGAGCACACCCCACACACCCCACCCCCGCCCACCGGCCGGGCCTGCTCACCATGCCTGCTCCGCAAGATGTCGGCTCGAAAGGAAGGCCTGGGCAGGAAGGACGACAAAGGAAGGGCGGTGCGGGCGGCGGGGGCGGCCTGGTCGTGCCTCGTCACTGCCGGGGCGGGCCGGGCCATGGCGATCTTCAGTGTGTACGTGGTGAACAAGGCGGGCGGCCTCATCTACCAGCTGGACCACTACGCGCCCCGCGCCGACACCGAGAAGACCTTCAGCTTCCCGCTGGACCTGGTGCTGCGGCCGCACGACGAGAGGGTGGTGGTGGCGTTCGGGCAGCGCGACGGGATCCGCGGTGAGCGCAGGGAGGGGAGAGGAAAAACTGACAGACTGAGGGACTGACTGACAGACAGACGGACAGATTGAAGGACTGACTGACAGGCAGACAGACAGATAGGCTGACTGAGGGGCTGACAGACAGACTGAGGGTCTCACTGACAAGCAGGCAGACAGACTGACCCATGGACTGACAGACTAAGATTCTGACAGACAGACAGACTGACAGACCAGCTGACAGACTGAGAGACAGGCACACAGACAGAAAAGCAGACAGACAGACAAGCAGACAGACAGGTAGACAGACCAACTGACAGACAGATAGACTGACTGACCGACTGAGGGTCTGACTGACTGACAGACAGGCAGACAGAAGGTCTGACAGGCAGGCAGGCAGGCAGACAGACAGACAGACAGACTGAGGGTCTGACTGACAGACAGACAGACTAACAGACAGACAGACAGGCAGACACACAGCCTGACCGGTGTCCCCGCAGTGGGCCATGCCGTGCTCGCCATCAATGGTGCCGAGGTGAACGGGCGCTTCACGGCCGATGGGAAGGACGTGCTGGAGTTCCTGGGCAACCCTGCCAACTACCCCGTGTCCATCCGCTTTGGCCGCCACCGCCTGTCCTCCAACGAGAAGCTCATGCTGGCCTCCATGTTCCACTCGTGAGTCGGGTGGGCCGTGAGGGGACAGGGGTGGCACGGGCAGGGGTGGCAAGGGGCATGCTGAGGGTCCTGTCCCTGCAGGCTGTTCGCCATCGGGTCACAGCTGTCCCCAGAGGTTGGGAGCTCCGGGATTGAGATGCTGGAGACGGACACCTTCAAACTGCACTGCTTCCAGACACTGACAGGTACCGTCCAGCCCCGGGCACTGCTCTGCTCTGCCACGGCCGCCTGTGCTCAGCCCTCCTTACACTCCTGGCTTTGTGGCTCTAGGGATCAAATTCATGGTTCTTGCTGACCCGAGGCAGACGGGGATAGATGCTCTTCTCCGCAAAATCTATGAGATTTACTCCGACTTCGCTTTGAAGAATCCTTTCTACTCCCTGGAGATGCCAATCAGGTAAGGAAAAAGCGCCTTGTAGTAGGCTGAAACCCCTCCTTGCTTTCTGCCTTTGCAGTAATGGACAGCCCTAAAGTTAAGTAGGAAAGCAGAGCTAAAGGCTGAGGGAAGTCACAGCACACTGCTGCAGGGACAGGACATTGACCTGAGCTCTGTGCCAGGGAAGTGGGAGGTGCACTTCCTCTGGCACAAACCCTGCTGTCCTAACTTAACACCCAGGCCTATACAAGGAGCTTTGATCTTAATTAAGGACCAGGCCAAAGCTCAACAACAGTCAGTTGTGTCATAACCTCCCAAGTCTCTCCTTGGTCCATTGATAAAGTCATCTCTTTTGCTTTTCTCACTGTTTCAGGTGTGAGCTGTTTGATCAGAACTTGAAACTTGCTCTGGAAGTGGCAGAGAAAGCTGGACCTTTTGGACCTGGATCATAAGAGAACGCCTTGCCTGTTGCATGGACTCCTTTCTCTGAAGAGTGGGGCCTCTTTCTTCCCTGGCTGGCCTCTCATGGAGCTCCCCCCTCCACAGCACAGACTGCACATCCCCAAAACATGCTTCATTATCTCCCAGGATACCCTTTTATCACCTTTGTTGTGAAACTTACCTTAAACAGATTCCTTAGTCCTGTTTACATTTGGCCACAGGGGCTTATTCTGCTCTTGCAGCCCCACTGCACTCGGGTGAAGGAGGTGCAGGTCCATGGCCTTACCAAAATCAATGGCTTTCCTTCTTGTCATGATTGTACATATGTATTTTTCCTGTATAGCTCTAACTTATGGTCTTGCAGAGGGTTTCTATATAGAAGTAACAAGTGTTCATTAACAAGGTGAATGGCTGCTTGTTTTCTCTTAGTGGGTACATTTGTGCCAGTGGCACCTCAAGGGGATAAATGGGCTTGGGTGGTTTTGCTTGTGTCATTCTCCATAAAACAACCAGGGCCCTTGTGACACTGCTCCATTTTTATTTCACAGTTAGAAGATCATATAATTAAGTAAAAAATGTAATTCACTTCCATTGTTTTAATTAAGGCTGACTAACTACTCTTGCAACCAAGCTGTTCAGCAAAGTACCTGCATGCAGGTTCTTCACGAGTTGAACTTGCCTCTTTCAGGACCCTAAAGCAGTAAAACCTTTTGGGGAAAAACGAGAATACACAACAAAATTGGGGTTTAAAAACCTGAGTGTACTTATTGCAGAGTGCTGGGTCTGACTGCTCAAGGCTGTCAGCAGTGGCTTTGCTAAGGCTGGCTTGGAGGCAGCCTCAGCCCCTGCCCACTGCCATGAGAGATGCAGCTCTTGACCAAAACCACCCCAGACTACACACCTTGTACTCAAAACAGAGAAGCCAATGCTACAAATACAGGTTACCATGAAACCCAGCTGCAGAAGCTGTGGGTTGGCGGTGGCTGCTGTCACAATTCCTGCAGCTGGGGCAGTTTCCCTGGCTGATTTGCAGAGCACTCCTAGGAGCTGCCTTGGCAGCAGCTGCCTCCCCTGCAAATCATTAACACTGCACACAGCCATCGCACCGGGCAGGATCAGTTCACCAGAAGGAGCTTCTCTAAATGCCACGAATTCCCTGGAAACGTGCCTATTCCTACGTGCTGCAGAAGCCACAGCACATCCCACCATTAGCAGCGCTCCCTCGCTCCTAACAACTAACCTTAGGTACAACTAAAGCCTCACTGCTGTCTGAGCAGCCCTGAGGCTGGACTGAGGTTGTCACCATTCCCTGCTTTGCTGCTGTCCTGGGGCTGAGCACGCACAGAGCTCATGCTGAGTGACCTGGGCCAGCTGCACACACAGCTGGACACGATGGACACAGGTGGCAAAGGCTCGGTTCAGGGCCCCTGAGCGGAGAAGCTGAACTGATTAATGTCTCAGTTAATGGCTGAGACAAACAGGAACGACAGAACTAAAGGTAAGCACACCTGAAGGTGGTCATTTCAGACCATTTGTAGTGGGGAAGCTCAGGCTGTGGAGCCCGCTCACTTCACTGACAGTGCTGTGAGGAAGAGGTACAGCAAAATCATTGCAAATGTAAACTGGGTGAATTATCACATCTCGAGGGAAAAAGTGATCAGTAGCAGGAACCTTGTGGCCTCAGGCACCTGACGGTGGCTGAGAAGTTGAGACATTTTTATCTAGGTTGCAGCAATAGGTAAACTCACTCCTAGGCCAGTTAAACAAAAACGAGCATCATTCACGTCAGCGTGGGAACATCCTTTTCACCAAGCAGCTTATCCTCAGTCAGCCTTCTTGGGAATCCTGCCCATCTTGGTGCGGATGTTCCGCAGGAGGAAGAAAGCCACTGTGCTCCCAATACAGGTGACTTCAGCTACCCAGAAGGCTGTGGCCCAGCTGTAGTGCTTGGCAATTGTACTGAATGGCAGTCCAGCCAGGAAACCCCCAACTGCAAAGGAAAACAAACAGGGAGCTAGAAACACTTGTGTGCCCCTGTTTCATCTGGTTTTGCATGTATAAACATTCCTCAGGCCTGGTTTGAACTCAAAGCCCAACTCAAAACCTGTCAGGTACAGCAGGGAGCATCCAGCTCTGTTATCTCTGCTTCCCATGACCACTAACTTGGCACCCAGGGGCCAGACCATGCATCACCAAGGATGTGCAAGGGTTTTGTTTGGGTTTTGGGGAAATGGGTATAACTCACCGTTGGCCATGAGGGCCACTATGGCATGGGAAGTGCCACACAGGTTGGAAGGGGCACTTTCGTTGGCTATGACCCCAAACAGAGCAATCGGCCCGTATGAGGAGAACCCAAACACAGCTCCCAGAGTCAGGATCCACAGCTGCCAAAAGAAGTTAAGATGAGAAATAGGATCTGTGCATCTCACCGCTGTCAGCCAGCAGCTGCTCACAATTCCCAGGTCCTACACACAGTACCACGGAGTTCTGACATTTCTGGACTGTCACCAGCTCCCTGGCCTGCAGACAAAAGAGCTCAAGGCTGTACAGACCCCACATACAGCCCAGCTGCATCTCCAGCACTCTGTCTTGTGGCCAGCACAAGCTCTCCTCCCTCCCACAGCTCTGCCCCCACACCGTGAAACACATCCTGTGCTGATTTGCAAGAAAGAAACAGAACATCAAAGAGAGACAGGCAAGGAGCCTGTGAAATTACAGGAGGCAGCTGCGAACCAGGTTGCTTTCATAAATAATCCTGGAGACACCAACTGAAAGCTTTTCTCAGTTTAGATGCATGTGACTGATCAGAGCATCTTTATTTGTGAGGCATCTTTCTCTCTCTGATAACCTCTATGCTACTAAACTGAGAACCAAAAAAGCCAAAAGGCCCAACAGACTGAACTTCAGTGTTAGCTTATGCTCTGAGAAACCTACCCAGCCCAAAATGATCAGTCTCTTGTTTGCACAACAAAGGATAAGTAGCACCCCTACATTACAGCATGCTTTTTGAACTGTATATACAAATTCAAAAAGCCCAGGAGGAACTAAGTGCCATCTTATTTTCCAGATGTAAAACAGAAACGACAGGTCAGGAAAACCTGCCATAAACTGAGCAAGAATGTATCTGCCAGAGCAGAATCATTCTTCCTGATCTCACCCACAAAACCCCTTAACCAGCTATATTTTACCTGGAAAACAGAAGTCCTCAGAACCTTCTCTATAACAACTTTAAAGTTTTATATTTAGACTTTTTAAAGTCAGTGTAATCAAATTATTTTAAGAAAAGGGATTTTTTACAAGACTTACAGTAATCTCTTCTCAATGCCCTGGTTCTAAATTCTGAAGTGCTAACCAAGCTCCCAGGATAGGAGTAAGGCAGACCAGGGAAAGCAGAAACAGGCAGAGGGAGAAAAAATGCAAGCAGAAACCTCATGTTCTTTTAAGCCTGTAAGACGAGCTAGAGGCTGCAAGGCTACAGTCCAGAAGTGGTTTTCCTGAAGAAGAAATAAAAAAGGAAAGGAGAAAAGAAGTTTAATTTATTTAGCAGTCATGAGGGCAGATGCAAGCAAGGCTAGTAAGGCAAGCTGCCCACGCTGGTCGGGCAGCAGGACCAGCCCAAGCCAGGCTAAGTCAGCATTTCTCTGTAGCACAAACAAAGAAACCCTTGGGAAGGGTGAAGGAAACAGTCATGCTCCCTGCCATCAAACCTCCCCATTAAAGGGCTATCCCTACAACTGATGGCACGTGGATTACCTTGGGAGAGTCACCTGTGACCGTGACCCGAAAGAGGAACATGGACACACACATCCCAGCCATCATGGAAAGCAGCAGCGTGTGCCGAGGATTCCCATAGCTTGACAGACCCACCTGGAACACAGGGAGGAAAGCTGAGAGTGAGAAATTGGAGGAAATTCCTTCCTTTTATACTTGTAGTGACTAACGCCATCCACACAGTCCAGTCAGGAGCACAGATGGCACATCAGGAGCACACCAAGCACGTGGCAGAACTGGGTACAGGCTTGTTTCTCATCATACCCATGGGGACACCATCCTGCCCGAGCCCCTCAGTGAAACAGCTCATATTGGTGCTGTGTTACTTGCCCAGCACACTCCAGGGTACACACTACTTACTCTTGCTACTGCTCTGTCAGAAAGGTATCCAGCAGCAATGCTTCCCACCAGGCCCCCAATCTCCAGGGCACTCATGTAGGAGCTGCCTAGGATGCAGGTGAAGCAAAGAACAGCCCATCAGATTTGGTCTAAACAGCAAGGCTGCTGTGCATTTCAGACCAGCCCTGCTGCTGGCAGCTCACAATGAGCTTGAGCAGCTATGCTGGACACGACCCTTCAGCTCATCCTTGTTCAGGGATGTTTGTCTGCAGCAAAATACAGCTTTGCATCTTACCCACAAGCATGGACTGTCCCCTCTCCTGGATCAGAAAGAGCTGTCCCCAGTCAGTACAGCACGTTTTCACTCCAAAAACCACCAGGTAGCCTGTCGAGAGCACCCAGAGGTATGGGGAGAGCAGAAGTTCTGTCAAGGTGCTGTTGTCACTGGAGGAACCTGCAGGAGGGTCAGGGGGAGAGTTATCACAGCTGGTGAACCACACAGACAGTCCTGCAGGCAGGATCCAAGCATGAGAACACCCCCACACAGGGAAGTATTCACAGCTGCTGCTTTACCTCCCCCTTGTTCTGGTGATTTCAGAATCTCTTCCCTCGTTTTATTCCACATTCATTAAAGATTTGAAAAGAATAATCAAAACACTACTCCCAGTAATGTTCTGAATTGTGGTTGCCAATAAACCCTCCACAAAGGTTGTTAGAAAATTTATCTGCTTCTTCAGATTCTTTGAGAGTGTTTTTAAGCTGTGCCTGTGAAACCCACTGTACAGACCCAAACAAAGATGCTTTCAGGTGCAACCTTGATTTTTCCATCAGTCCTCTGGAACACAAATAAACCTGCTCTCTCCAGAGAACATTCTTGGGAAGCAATATCCTTTTCTTATGCAAAGAGGTCAAGTCTGGCAGCACAGGCACCATGGGGCAGTGTGGCACATAGGCTGAGTTTCTACTGGCCTTTAAAATACAACAGCAAACCCGTGTTGCAATTCCCCTCTACCTGTTGTGCTTTCAGAGAATCACCACACTCAGTGGTCTGAACAAACATTTACTAACTAGATGTCCTGGGCTAGGGCAGAAACACTGAGCAGAGTCCACTGTGAGACAGGGGTCAAGAGAACCCACAGAGGGGTGAGGGGAGAATCAACCAGCTCAGAGGATCAGAAGGTGAGGCTTAAGGAAGCATTCCCTGCTGCTGTGGTTTTCCTCTCTCCAGCACCCCACAAGGACTGAGCTCACAATCTGAGGCCCCAAGAAAACTGGGGCACTGCCAGCAGGAAGATGTGACAGGCAGGGGCAGAGCCAGCCCTGAGGTCTCAGTGACAGACAGGCTGCTGGCAGGCTGAGGAGCAGGGCTAACAGAGGTCAGGCTCTTCCCCTGCTCCGTGACAGTCTCAAGAGCCCCTACACCAGCCCCTTCCCACAGGATCACACTGCGTCTTGCTTTATACAGTTTGTAACTTCAATGCAGTGGCTTGACAGCTGCCAGCATAAAATAGCCAAAATCAACCCCTTACCACGTGCGTGCCAAGCTGTGATTTCAGGAATTGGGAAGGATGGGGGTCTCTGTACACTGAGAGCAACACAGTTGTGCCAGAAGGGACAGAAGGCACTGTACCTTCTCCCTCTGGCAGTGAAGTCACACGCTCACCTTTCTTCCCTTTCTTGGCTCCTTGTTCAATGTTGGGCAGCCCAACATCCGCCGGCTCGTTTTTAATCAGGACAAGGCAAACAAAAGAGACAACCACGCAGGTGAAGCCAGAGAAGGACAGAGTCATGCGCCAGTCGTAGTTCATAGACACGAGAGCAGCGACAATGGGGCCTAAGCCTCCAGCCAAGTTCATGCTTGTAGACAGGATTGCCCACCAAGTCCCAAACTGGGAAGGCTCAAACCACTGTGCAACAACAAGAAGAACAGCATGAGGTGTAAGAGAGTGACAGCACATCTGAAAATCCTCCCTTGAGGCCCATGCTGTGGGGTTGAAGCAACTCAGACACCGATCTACAAAAGCAGGTAGAGGGAGCACCCACGCTTCACTACATCAGTCATGCAGGGAATTCCAAACACTACTCAAGTGTCAGCCCCTGGAGCCTGACAGGTGCTCACACTGTGAGCCAGCTCAGCGTTACTTCCATTTACAGATCATGAAACTGAGACGTGGGCCAGGAGAGGCAAATTTAAGAGCACATGGTTCTGTGTACTCACTTGCTAGGAACAGCGCCGTCCTGGAGAGGTCTGCTGGCTCAGCACCATGGATGGACACACAGAGAGTCACGGGGTAACTTTAGGACTCGCTGTTGCATTAAGTATCAGGCATAAATGGGCTCTGCATTGCAAGAAGTACTGGGAGCCAGAACCACTTGGGTGGTTCTTGTCAGCAGGAAAATGTCTGAGAGCTACATTCATGAAGCAATTCAGGAAACACCATGGCTGATGTTTCTGTTATTTGGGACCTCCTTTTCTGTGCATGCAGCCATCCTGGACAGCCCTTTTCTTGCTGCTTAGGTGATGCTGGGTGCCTCGCAGAAAGGCAAGGCAGTTGTTCATCTCTGTCCCACCCCATCCTGCAAATATGTGCAGTACATGCATTCCTGGATTTTGCATCTTCCATGAGGGATCAGCACAAAGACATCCAGCCTCCTTTCCTTCTGTCCTAGGGACAAATCTGTTCCCTTCAGATTGTCACCAAGCCCGAGTACACAGAGTTTGGAGAGCTGCCTCACACTGTTCCTCCATGTCACCCAATTTGGAATTCCTGAGTTGCCTGAGCATGCAGGTGGAACTCTGCTCACTGCCCCCTGTCCTGCAGCAACAGATGAGCAGTCCAACCTAATTCTCTACAGGGCAGGACTGTGTTACTCACCAAACCGAGTTACACCCCAGGCACACACAGGCAAGGGCTACAGACTGAATCTTTGCTATAAGAAGCAGAATCTCTGCTATAAGGAGCAGAACCTTTGCTATAAGAATCCCTGTGCAGAGAACCTCATCCTGCAGGCAACAGAGAGCACCAAGACAGTGCTTCCGACCCTCCTTTCCTGTTGGGGAGCAGGAGGAGGTGCACGATTCGCAGCAGGGCAGCAGTGACAATGTCCCTCATTCCCCATGGGGTCAGGGCATCAGAGAAATGTCCCACTCCCTTCCCATGGGGTCAGGGTATCAGTGACAGTGTCCACCCCTTCCCCATGGGGTCAGCGCAGCAGTGACCATGTCCCCACCTTCCCCATGGGGTCAGGGCATCAGGGCAATGTCCCCCCATTCCCCATGGGGTCAGGGCATCAGGTCAATGTCCCCCCTTTCCCCATGGGGTCAGGGTAGCAGTGACAGTGTCCCCAATTCCCCATGGGGTCAGGGCAGCAGTGACCATGTCCCCCCCATTCCCCATGGGGTCAGGGCAGCAGTGACCATGTCTCCCTCTTCCCCATGGGGTCAGGGCAATGTCCCCCCATTCCCCATGGGTCAGGGCATCAGGTCAATGTCCCCCCATTCCCCATGGGGTCAGGGCACCAGGCCCATGTCCCCCCCTTGCCCAGGCTCACCTTGCGCAGGATCTTCCCGCAGGGCGGCCAGCCCAGCCCCTGTGCCAGCCCATTGAGGAACCAGAGCGCGGCGAAGGCGGGCACGGCGCTGCTCCAGGAGAACACCACGTTGACCAAGCCCACCATCAGCAGCCCGGAGGAGAAGAGCCAGCGGGCGCTCATCTGGTCGGACAGCACCCCGCTGATGAACTTGCTGATGGCGTAGGCTGCGGACTGGCTGCTGGTGATGAGACCTGCGGGGCCCGGGGGGAGCCTCAGCCTCGGCCGTGGGGCCGGCGGGGACCCCCAGGGACCCCCGGCACTCACCCAGGTCGTCCTTGCCCAGCGGCACCTCGGCCATGACGGCGGGCATGACGAACGAGAAGGTTTTGCGGTTGAAGTAGTAGAGGGTGTATCCCACGAACATGGCCGAGAAGATCACGGCCCGGTAGCGCCCGTACCCGCGGGCAGCCATGGCGGGACCCTCCGGGGCAGGGCAGGGACACACCGGGGCAGGGCAGGGACCGGAGCGGGCACGGACACACCGGGGCACGGACCGGGCAGGGACACGGAGCGGCCCCGCCCCGCCCCGCGGAAGTC
>WBMV01008856.1:218193-232397 GCA_013396655.1 Campylorhamphus procurvoides | reverse complement strand
TGGACAGACAGACACACACACGGACCGGCAGGTACCCTCATACACACACACACACATAGACAGGCAAACACACAGACACACTCACACACACACACCCCCGCACACAAGGCACCCGCAGCTCCCCCACACACACGCGGTGCCATCCGGCACAGCCTCTCAGGAACTGTCGCTTTTATTTTTGGTTGAAGAGGCCAAATGGACAACAACCTCAGATGCACACCCGTGTGAGCCCACTCGTGTTTGTGCCCCCGAGGGGACAGGAGGCCACGGCCAGGACGGGGAGGGGCACGATGAAGCCGGTCGAGATGCCGAGGAAGGAGGGCAATTGCCATTAGATTTTCCAGGCTTGGTTTTGCCACTACCCTTTGGTCGATATCACCATCCCTGTGGCTTACAGGATGTGCCAACACACAGCCCCTTCTTTCCCCCTCCTCAGCATTCAGTGTTGCCTTTTCTGAACTTTTAAAACTATGAACAGAATCTTTTTGTCAAGTTCACTTCATGGTTTTTGGACTCTGCCACGGGGCACAGACAGATGGTTTTAACAAACAGCCTGTGGAAAACAGACACAGCCGTATCCAAAAGCACAGATCATCTGCCTCCCCAATTCTGTTCCACCTTCCCATGAACCAAAAAAATCTTCCCACAAGCTGAAATCACACATTTGCTCTAAGTCAGAGCCTCATATGCAAAAACAACAGCACCTCAGGTCTGTATCCTCCTGCAATCATCTTCACCAGAAGTGGGGCACAGAGTTAAGATGTTTCTTTACTGCTTTCTCCCCACAGAAAAGTCACTTTGGTGACTTCTGTACTGAAACAGAGATAACTCTTGATGGGCACTCTGCCACACATAAGAAAAGAAAAATAAAAACCAATTCACTAAGTTAGTAGAGGCAAAATCCCCAGAAGGAACAAAAAAATAAATTTACATCTCTATCCCATTGTGTTGTCAGACTCTTGTGTTCCATTTACATCATGACTAACCAGGTCCATGAGAAAAACAAGAAAGTAACCATGAAATAAATAGATGCTGACACTCGTGAGATTTCAGGGTGTTACAATTCATCATTTTTCCTGCTTTCTCCTCCAGCTTCTGTCGTCTTCTCTTTTTTGGACCCTGTGTAATGAAGCAAACTCAGTTACACACTGCAATGGTTTTCACAGCTGCAAAGCAGCACCAGAGTCCCTGACATTCACAAAGTTTTCCACCACACTCTCAGCCCATGGCACAGAGGAGAGGGGATGCTTTGGGGACTGACAGCTCTATGTTGCTGAGGATGTGAGCTCCCTGCACCTGTAAACAGGCTGCCCTGGCAACAGGAGCAGCAGAACCCATCCCTTCTGAACAACAAAAACGTAGGAACAGCAAGGAACCAGAATCTGTCTTCCTGTTTGCAGAATTAACAGTGTATCTGCAGTCAGGGGTTCTACCCCTGTAGAATGGTACCTCCTGCAGCTAAAAATCTGCAAAGCAGCCCACAGACAGCTTGCACTTGCAGCTCCCCAGGTTACAGACTACTAGTCAAACATTTACCCACCGGAGTCTGATCCAGGCTCAGCATCTATTGTTGCTTTGTCAGCTGCAGGAGGTTCCTTGGCTGGACCAATATCCTCTGGTTTGTCTACATTTAAAGGAGAAAGAAATAAAAGTCAAGGGAGAAAACACGGGGGACAAGGTGCAAGGAGATTGGGTGAGTAGAGGCGAGGTTAAACCAGCCAGCTGTGGAGCCTCAGCAGGACTGTAATAGTTCACTCTTACAGTGGATTGCTCTACAACACTCAAGAAAAGCATCACAAAACTGCTCCTTATTTCCACTGCCTCTGAGTGCCAGGCTTTACGCCCCCAGAAGCCCTGAAGACTGACTGGTTGCAAAGGCAAGTGACCTTTGGAACTGTGACTATGAGCAGGATCCCTTGTTCAGGCCAGAGGAACCAGCAGGAACTCTGCTGACAAACATCACCCCACTTTTAAAAGGACCAGGGGACTGAGGATCTTAGAAAGTTCAGAAAACTCCAAGTCCTAGTGTCCCAAGATTATTTTTTTCCCCTGGGGTCTAAGTCACAAACATTTCTCATCAACAGCTTATTCAATTCCTTGATCTAGGACCAGACCCTGAGTCCTTCCCTCTGCACACCAGAGTGCCGTCAATGACTTATCTTTCCTAGAAGACAACCAGCCAGAGAGAGATACTAACCATCCTGGGAAGTTTATAAATACTTGCTGTTTCATCACTGAAAAAAACAAACAAATGATGGGGGCAAAAGGTCGCTGCCATATGTAGACTTAATCAACTGCTTTTGAAAATTAAGAGGAAGGTAATTTAATGCCACAGTTAACTATTGTCCTCCCTCCTTTAGCTCCCCTTCACTCAAGGCAGAGAAACGAGTGTGTTACATGTAGTAATTATAAACTAAGAGTTATATCCACACTCCCCCACCTGCTCCTTACCTTCTTGTTTCCCCTCCGTGGGAGGGATAGTGTTCTCAGTCTCAGGGGCTGCTGTAGCATTCTTGGCTGAGTCGGTTTTTGTGGTGTTTTTGTCCCTTTTGGGTTTGGGTTTTGCAAACTTGGCCTTATTCAGGAGATACTGCACTTCCCTGTCAAGGGCTGCTATCTTCAGCTCTATATCTTTGGAGAGCAGCACAGGTTTCTCAGTAGGAGAGAGCTTGTTCTGTTCAGCCAGCGTCTCATTTTTCCAGCTCTGCGGGACATGAGGGAAGAGGTGCTTTTGGAATGTATCTGGGGTACAGGAACTGCTGTGTATCACAGTATCTCAGTCACTGTCCCTGGCCTTTCTGCCTTACTCAGGACAGCTCTGCTCCCTGCTGCCTTTCCACCAACCTCTTAGTTACCCAGACACAGGACAAAGAGAAACAAAACCCAGCTGCTGCCTCTAAAATCCACAGTCAGATCAGTGGGCTCTACCATCACTGTGGATACAACTCCACATGCAACACAGGAACCAGTATCCATCCCCCTGGACATGCTGAGGTCAGGCTGGGCATTAGGAAACACTCAAACACACAAAAGGTTTGCAGGTGGCACAAAAACAAAACATGCACACTACTCCATGACCTTCAGTGAAAGTACAGGGGAGGAAACACAACCCAAACTGCCACTCCACCCTCCTCCAGCATCATTGCATCCTTTAATACCGTTGTTTCATTGATGGCTTTTTCCAGTGTACCCAGCTCCACTTCTGTGAATATCTGGTCAGACTCTGGAATCATTCGGGCTCCCCTGGAGACAAGAAGAAAGCTTATTTTTGTTAAGCCAAGCAGACTGGACCTTGGCAACTCTGTGGTTTCAGCTCCAGCAATACAAAACATAACAACCAGCACGGGCTGTGTGCAGCACTGGACCCTTCCTGCCCCCCAAGTTAGGACAGAGGTTGTGTGCACTTGTTCATGGGTCCTGCAGACATGGGCACAGGCCTGTCTTTTCTCAGGAAGTGCCAGTGACTTTCAGACCACATTCACTCTGGTCTCATTCTGCTGGCAGCTCTTACATGACCAGCTGCACAACATGGCATTCCCTCCCAACAGTCTGCTCTTACTTGAGGAAGATGGTGGAGTGGTTGAGCAGACTTTCCAGGGCAGCCAGGCGTTCTGGCCACTTTCTCCTTTCCTCGACACGGAAGAAAAGGTTCCTACAAAGCTTTTTCAGCTCTGAAAGCTTGTCTTTCAGCTCCTGAAAATGGGGGAGAGGAGAAGGGATAGTTTGACCACTGTCTAACACTGATGACTTCAGAAGTTAAAACTGCATTTGTTGTTCACTCTATCAAATACACCATTTTATTGCAGTAAGAAAAGCCATATGACTAAGCTTTAAGTAGAATCAACAGGTTCCTGCTGAAGCTGTTGAAGAAGCACCCATGATTGGGACAACTTCATATTTTGCTCTGTGCACAATGCACTGAGGAAGAAAGAAACTCTCGAGAACTACACTATAGAGGCTCTGTGAGCCTGTGAGATCATTTCCATATCAGTGAGAGCAGATTGGAACCCTGACTGCACACAGCAATACCTTTGTTGCAGCTGCATAGCCCTCTTCCTCCATCCAAGTGGAAGCCTCACTAAGCTTTTTGGAAATTTCTTCTCTCTGCTCCTCTGTTGAGACAAACTGATACTCCTCTTGGTAAAGCTTGTCCTGAAAAGACCAGAGCAAACACTCCTGTCAAACACCACTGAGCCTGGAAGCACGAAACAAAGAGCACTCACTCACTTGCAGCTGGGCTGGGGTGCTGCCTGCACTCTCCCACAGGCAGGAGCACAATAGGGTATATACACATGTACAGCCCAGGTAAATGATGGTAAAGCTGCAACAGCCATAATTTCACATGCACTTAACACCTGTTGCTTCTTCTGCACAACAGTTCCTGAGAAGCTGTAGGTTCTTTACAGCCTGGGGGCAATTGTTCCAAAGCACACATGTAAGTGTACATAAGGGATGCTGGAAACCCAAAGTATAATGTGTTACACACACTGAAGGGAAGGTTCATTTTGTACTGAGTAAACATAGGCCTGGGAAGCCTAATAGCATCAGAGAAAGCGACTGAAAGATGAAAGCTGGGCTCTTCAAATCAGCTTCCCCCAGCTCAAACAAGTCCCCTGCACTCTTACCTGGGTCTCAAAGATGAATGACTCCAAGCTGTTGGCCGATTTTTCTCTTTCCTGTTTCTCTAGATCTCTGATTGTCAGGTCTTGGAGTCTAACACGCAAAGAGAACAGACATCAAAGGTAGGAAGCGCCTTTGAATGAGCAGCACATCACACACACCAGCTCCTGAGCAGTGCTGTGTGAACTATTCCAAAGCAACCCACTTCTTTCATCTAGAGCTCTACCCTGGCAGAGCCATTTCAAACCTACTTTTTCATCGAGCTCTTCAGTTCCTCCTCCACCAGGTCAGGCACATCATTTACATCCAGCTCCATGGCAATCTCATGGACAAGCTTCTGCTTCTTGGGTGCTTTGATCTTCTTCTCTTCCTCTGTTTTGGTAGCTGTGCTGTCACCAGAACTCTTGGACAGTTCTTCCTCTTTTGCAGCTTCTCTGTTTTCTTTGGGATCCTGTAACAAAGTATGTTCTCAGGGAAGGGAAGAGACTCTCAGATTCTGCCTACTTTTTTCCAAGGCAGGGCTCTAACACAGAAGGGAGAATTTCACTGAGGAAATGCCATTTCTCAGGTATGGAAATTAGTCCCATTTCTTCAATTTGATGCTCACCTGAGACTCTGATTTCTGGCCTTCTTCCTTTTTCTGTGACTCTGCTTTCTGAGAGGCAGTTTCTGTCTGGCCTGGAGACTGCGGTTTCTCTTCTCCCTGCTCTTCACCAGCACCTTCAGTACTGCTTTTCTGGTCTTGTTTCTCCTCCTGCTCTTCTTTACCTGCTTCTGCTAGGCTCTCTTCCTCCTCCTTGTCATCGCAGGCAAGTAAAGGGGAAAGCAGAACAGTGTTTTAAATGTAGAAATTCCAAACAAATGTTTCACAGAACAGGTAATGCCACAGCAAGACACAGGGGCTCCCTCCTGCTGGCAATCCCCCTGGGGCTCACCTGAACAGAGTCTGTCAGGTTCTCCCCAGTCTCTGGTGGAGGGCCACCACCTCCAAACAGGCTTGAGATGGTGTTTCCAAGTTCTGTCAAAGGGAGACAAAAAATCCAGAATGTTACATAACCAAAGGAGGAAGAAAGCCATTTCCAGCTCTCAGTCCTTCCCTTCACAACCACGATTGCCAAGGAGCTCCCTTGGCAGCACAGGTGAGCTCCACACACTCCAGACTCATTCTTCTCCAACCTCCCTCCATGTCCTTGCATGCACAGACTGTGGAATCTCCCAGACCCAAAGAAACACAATGCTTGTATTATCTCAGCCATTACAGGTAAGAAAACAGTCAGTGTGAATATCAAAGTTCAGCAATTACTTGTCAGTGTTGACTCCTCCTCCAGCTTGTCTTCCACCAAGGTCTCAAACACAGATTCCACCTTGAAAATAGGATGCTCAAGATTAGTTTAAATCAAGGACCACACATACTGGAGAGAGGGACAGAAATGGAAAATACATCAGCTGACAACCATTCCAACAGGTGGTGCTTACCCGGTCAAGACTCAGTACTCCACTCTCATCCATGTTGAAGTGAGCTTTGATGCCTTTGGATTCATAATCTGAGTGCTTCTTGAAACTCTCCCCAACTCCCTTTAGCCTCACAGTAGTGAGATTGAGAGAACCAAAAACTCTGATGACACAGAGACAAAAGCAGAGAGGGAATTCA
Organism: Campylorhamphus procurvoides; assembly: GCA_013396655.1. Lineage (NCBI taxonomy): Eukaryota > Metazoa > Chordata > Aves > Passeriformes > Dendrocolaptidae > Campylorhamphus > Campylorhamphus procurvoides. The sequence goes on along the minus strand of WBMV01008856.1, from coordinate 226,126 downwards.
GTGCTGCAGAACAGCCAACCCCTGCTCACAGCCATGCTGGCAGTGATGGCAACCACACAAAGTAGGGACTGGCAGGGCTCAGTTTGCTAAAGCTCAGAGAACAGATGTGCCTGTGCCAGTCAGACACAAGGGCTGCCTGGCAATGCCTCTCCAGCCAGGCATGCTGCACTGCCACAGAGCTGCCAGCTCAGGTGCTGGGCCCAACTCACCTCAGGTCATCCTGGCTCAGGAACGACAGGTCCCCATAGTTGACATAGAACTCAAAGTCATCTGTGTAGCGGTTGAAAGTGATGACTTTGCGCTGGGGATAGGGCGCCATGCGCTGGAACAAAATCCTCTTGTTATGCTTCAAACTCCTGGATTTATCATCCTCCTCAACTTCACGAGTAAACTCCACCTGCAACACAAACAGAAAATGAGGCTCAGCAACTGCAAACTTCTGCTGTGGCATCTACATCAGCAGCTTTTGGCTGCTCTGCCTCATGCAAAAGTTGGGGGACAGGAAAATATTCCTCAACCAATGTTTCTATATGCCTGGCTCCTTGGGTATTGCACTTTCTTCTGCTTTCATTATTAGATTGGCAGAAAGACCTCCAGAGTTTCCTTACTCAAAGGAAACCAACAGGTTCCAACCTGGACCATTTCTCCCAGCACAGCCCCATTTGCCCAAACGTTGCACAAGAGAAGGAAAGCCAAGGGTTACCTGGATAGGAAACACAGCAGCATCCCGAACAACAAAGGGCTTCACCTTAAAGGCTTTGCTCAGAGCAGCTGCCTGGTAGACTGCACCCATAGCAGCAGCCTCATCAGCATTGATATTCTTGCCCAGCTCTTCTCTATGAAGGGAAAAGCAACAGACATAAGATTTTCAGCCTCTGCCACAAACAGCAGCTTGTCAGTGGGAGGCAGACTAGAAGGGGGCCTCACATACTCACTTGCCCACAGCTTTCAGCAAAACCTCCTGCACTTTGGGGACCCGTGTGGCACCGCCAACTAGAATCACCTGGTCAATTCCATCCTAGGGATTGGAAACAGTCACCTTGTCTTGAGAAAGCAATTTTGGAGAGCTAAATTCAGGGCGTCCTCACACTCCTTCCCCAGTCACCACACACTGATGGGGTGCTCTGAGAACACTCACAACTACACCCTGCTGTCCCAGTGCAGCTACTGCCCCAGAGAATTCATATAAGCTATGCCAAGATGAGGCACCTGGAGCCAGGTCTGCCAAAGAGTGACAATGTGATCACATCTTCAAGCCACCTGAAACACGTGGCTTGACTCAAAATTAAACAGACTGTAGTTCAGTGCCAGAGGAGACAGTGACCCAGAGAGCCAGCTGGACCAGAACAGACAAAAACCTGGACTCTAAGAGGTGACTCAGTGTCTTGCATTGAACACCAGAGCCCAAAGGTGCTCAAGAGCATCTTGGCACCCTGGAAAGGCAGCATTTAACACTGCAGTGACTACCTCTCTAAAGGACTGCCTCAGGTTTTGTCCAACTGCAGCCCATAATGGGGCTCCCTTTAGGGAGTGCACAAAGGAGAAGCCCAAATACCAACAATTCCATTTCCAGGCTCTTTCAGTTAAAACTTCAGGAGTGAGACCAGACAAAAAGAGCAAACATCAGTATTTCAAACCTCCAGCCAAGAGTAAAGTGTTTTAACAGAAAGTAACTCCTTCCTCTAAGTCATTAATTTCTGGTGGAATGCACGGGGAGCCATGACAAACTCCTGCTTGACACTGCAGCAGGTAAATTCTCTGCAGCACCAACACCACCATCACAACAGCAGGCATCTACCTCCCAGCAGTGCTGATGACACAACCACTGGTGCCTCCATCATGATGTGACAGCAGCTCCACACACAGAAACTTCAGGCTCGTTAATGCATTTTCATAAACATACCATGCTCATCTCTGCACTACTCAGAGCCTGCTGCACAGGTCCTGGGACACGCTTGAACAAGTCAGAGCACAAATCCTCAAATTCTTGCCTTGAGACTTTGGCTTTGAAGTCGATGTCATCCAGTAGTCCCTCAATCTGTTCAGGAAAAAAAATGAATGAAATTATTTGTGGAGCATTCTCTGAGCAAAATCTTTGCCTGACTTGCCCAGTACACAAAAAGTTTTGGCTTTCTTAACACACCATGGGCTTAATCATGCTCATCTGACCCCTCCACTGCTAAGGTGATGAGAGGATGGAACATGGATATAATAAGACAGTTTCTCTCAGTGGAACTCAACATGAAAAACTCCCCTTCAATCCACTCATCAGTGCTACCAAGCGGGCACAAACCAGGAGGAACCACCAGGAAAGCTGCTCCTCAGCAGACCAGCGCTGCAGGAGGACAGTGTGCCCTCAACCCACCCCACCCTTGGCCCCATAAAAAGCAGGAGCTGCGAGTAGCAGGTCAGACCTGGGCCACGTGGTCAGCATTGGCACTCAGCACAGTTTTCAGGCGGTTGGCCTCCTTCAGCAGCTTGGCCATGGCCCGGGGATTCTTCCGGACGTCTTTGGAAGGGTGTTGCTCGTTAAAGAGCTTTGCCAAGTAGTCCCGGAGACGAAGCTCCATCTCCAAACCTCCAAGGGTACGGTCAAACCTGAGCAAAAGAACAAACAAAGATGAAACAACTGAGCTGAAACACAAACAAACTTCATGTGTTATTTCGCAAACATGCAGAGCAGCAAGTGGTCAAAAGTATTATCAGTATTATCAGCTGCGACTGACTGTGAAAGAACAACAGTTGTCCCCAAAATTGCACATAATAATGAAAGAAAGAAAAAAGAGATTTACCACCACAACAGCCTTTGGGCAGGGAATTTCATTACACATGTGGTAAAAGCCCTATTGCCAAGCACATCAAACAGCTGAGAAGCCAAAGGGTGACTGTCTGAGGTCCCAGGTATTTTCTTGGAAAAGCAATATAAATGCTGTGGAGTTAAATTAAATACACTGCGGTTTCATTCCTCTCTACAAGGATATTGCTCTTTTTCAAACTGACATGCTCTGCTTCTGTAAGATTACATGAAATGGAACAGGCTTAGGTGGCTTGAGGCTATCAAAAAGCAAGCCTGAAGCAAATTAAGTGCACTGGTTCCTTCCTGGGCTTATGGAAGTTCTCAGTTACATTCTGCACAAGTCAGTAACACCAGAATCAGTCCCAGCTGGAGCCTTCTTGCTCCAAATGTTTTCCACTCAGTTGTCCAAATTACTGTGCTGAAACCTCACTGCAGAATTCTACATGTAGAAGAGACTGTGAAACAGTTTCTTTCCTGAGACCTGTGGGGTTTGTGCAGCTCACATGGAATTCTTACCCAATGCCCTGGATCTGCAACTGAGGTTGGGTTCCCGAGTCCTTAGTTTTCACTGTCTGATACGTAACAATTGTACACACGGTGCTTCCTGCTCCCATGTCGTAAAACATGATATTCTGAAAAGAAAAGCTGGGACAGTGAAGCAGAAACACCTGGATATTCCCTATGAATAAGGAAAGAACTACGGATTTCAGCAGCATACAGGACACAACTATCTGCTCCCTGAACTAGGTTTATACCATAAAGGCAAGACTCACACTCTGACCAAACACAGGAGATGTTCAAGGTCACACCTGAGAAAAACAGACAAGAAAATCTGTCTCATCTATATAGCTAAAAAACTAAAGCTTTGCACTTTAAAAGCTTCTCCAACCTCAGGAAAATCAAGTACTTCTGAGTCAGTGTTCCAATACCTCAAGTAGTCATTACTCCTATTTCCCCCCGTTCATGGGCAAGGAACAAACACAGGTTTCCAAAACAGGAACTCCCAGCACCTGCACTCACTCCAGAAGCTTTTAGGCTTCACCACACACACACACAGGGTTCAAACACTTTGTCTTGTTGATGAACATGTGAAAACAGAGAAGACTGGCTGACCAGCAGAGTCTGCCTTAAGCATTTTGGATTTTCTCTGCAGTTCTCTCTCCCCTGCAGGCAGGACTCTCTGCATCTCCCAGCTGCACCTACCTGTGCAGTGGCATTGATGTCTTTCCTCCTGAAGACCCCATAGTTGAGTGCCACAGCTGTGTTGTCGTTGATGAGCTGCAGCACCTTGAGGTCGGCCATGCGGGCGGCGTGCAGCACCGCCCTCCTCTCCGCCTGGTTGAAGTAGGCAGGAACTGTGATCACCACATCCTTGATGGGCTGCTCTGAAAGAGTTGCATGGAACACATTTATCCAGCAGTGTAGCCATGTGAAAAGACTCATGACAGGGTGACAGCAGCAAAGAAAGAGGACCCAAGGTAAAGATTTGCATGGGATGCAATCCTACAGCAGCAGGAGGGTCCCTAGGGATGAATGTCTGTGTCCTGCTGGAATCAAGCAGACCTGGCAGATTCTGTGTCTACTGGCCTCTCTTTCACAGGTCAGGGTACTCTCAAATGCTCTGGGCTGCCTTCACTTTCAACAAATATCTTCATGGAGCCTTACATTACCACTGGATCATGCTCACTCTACAGTCTTTGGACTGTTGCTGACCACACTACACAGCCTCCTAATAATTCACCCAGTTTTCATTATTGTGGTATTTCATTAGCAACACAGCATAAAACATGCGTGACAGCCTCTTCTCTGCTAGCAACTTTCACAGCAAAGAGCCTTTTTAGCTCTTTATCTGTAGTTTAGCTCCAGCAGCAAGTCTCCATCCAGAGCAGGCACAGCACAGCCTTCCCAGAGCCACTTCCACCCTCCCCTGCAGCCACTTTCTCAAGTGCCTCCAATTTGATCACACTCTCTGAGCGAGAAAACACTTCACTTTTCTCCAGAGACTGCCTATAAGGCTCCTTCACCACAAGGCTGCATGGGAACTGAGGTGTCTGCCCACAAGAATAAGTTCCCAAACCTGCATCATATTAGAAACAAATGGCAAGTGGATAGTCTGGCATACAGCCTACAGTTGGAGACACCCAACATCCTGTTTCTAAAAACCCCTGGGTTTCCAAACACCTTTGGTGCCTACTCAAATCCTGTAAGGCACAAACCCACACACAGACTGCAAGAAACATCCAAATCCTTCCAACCTGCAAATTCCTCAGCCAGACCACGTGAATAGTTCAGGACCATCCCCAGCATCTCCTCGGGAGAATACTGTATCGTTCTACAACGGGAAAGAAAAGCATGGCATCAACAGTGAGCTGCAGAAGCCTGGCAGCCACAGCCCCTCCCACAAAGAACCCAAAAAGCAGNATTACTCCTATTTCCCCCCGTTCATGGGCAAGGAACAAACACAGGTTTCCAAAACAGGAACTCCCAGCACCTGCACTCACTCCAGAAGCTTTTAGGCTTCACCACACACACACACAGGGTTCAAACACTTTGTCTTGTTGATGAACATGTGAAAACAGAGAAGACTGGCTGACCAGCAGAGTCTGCCTTAAGCATTTTGGATTTTCTCTGCAGTTCTCTCTCCCCTGCAGGCAGGACTCTCTGCATCTCCCAGCTGCACCTACCTGTGCAGTGGCATTGATGTCTTTCCTCCTGAAGACCCCATAGTTGAGTGCCACAGCTGTGTTGTCGTTGATGAGCTGCAGCACCTTGAGGTCGGCCATGCGGGCGGCGTGCAGCACCGCCCTCCTCTCCGCCTGGTTGAAGTAGGCAGGAACTGTGATCACCACATCCTTGATGGGCTGCTCTGAAAGAGTTGCATGGAACACATTTATCCAGCAGTGTAGCCATGTGAAAAGACTCATGACAGGGTGACAGCAGCAAAGAAAGAGGACCCAAGGTAAAGATTTGCATGGGATGCAATCCTACAGCAGCAGGAGGGTCCCTAGGGATGAATGTCTGTGTCCTGCTGGAATCAAGCAGACCTGGCAGATTCTGTGTCTACTGGCCTCTCTTTAACAGGTCAAGGTAACTCTCAAATGCTCTGGGCTGCCGTCACTTTCAACAAATATCTTCATGGAGCCTTACATTACCACTGGATCACGCTCACTCTACAGTCTTTGGACTGTTGCTGACCACACAACACAGCCTCCTAATAATTCACCCAGTTTTCATTATTGTGGTATTTTATTAGCAACACAGCATAAAACATGCGTGACAGCCTCTTCTCTGCTAGCAACTTTCACAGCAAAGAGCCTTTTTAGCTCTTTATCTGTAGTTTAGCTCCAGCAGCAAGTCTCCATCCAGAGCAGGCACAGCACAGCCTTCCCAGAGCCACTTCCACCCTCCCCTGCAGCCACTTTCTCAAGTGCCTCCAATTTGATCACACTCTCTGAGCGAGAAAACACTTCACTTTTCTCCAGAGACTGCCTATAAGGCTCCTTCACCACAAGGCTGCATGGGAACTGAGGTGTCTGCCCACAAGAATAAGTTCCCAAACCTGCATCATATTAGAAACAAATGGCAAGTGGATAGTCTGGCTTACAGCCTACAGCTGGAGACACCTAACATCCTGTTTCTAAAAACCCCTGGGTTTCCAAACACCTTTGGTGCCTACTCAAATCCTGTAAGGCACAAACACACACACAGACTGCAAGAAACATCCAAATCCTTCCAACCTGCAAATTCCTCAGCCAGACCACGTGAATAGTTCAGGACCATCCCCAGCATCTCCTCGGGAGAATACTGTATCGTTCTACAACGGGAAAGAAAAGCATGGCATCAACAGTGAGCTGCAGAAGCCTGGCAGCCACAGCCCCTCCCACAAAGAACCCAAAAAGCAGCCACTTACGGGGACAGCTTGAAGATGACGGTCTGTCTTGTCTCATCCTTCACCAGCTCGTGCTCTGGGAAGCGGGACTGGTACAGTGCCACGTGGGGGTTATCCATTCTCTTACCCAGCAGATCCTGGAAGTACCTGAATGCCACTTTGGGCGTCCTTATGGACTGCAGGAGGAAAAAGCACACCACTCACCTGCATTGTTTTGGCTACACCAGCCTCAAGCCAACCCCTCCCAGGCTGCTGGCTATGGGAGGAGGAGCACATGGCCAGTACACAGAGCAAGTGACACATCAGGGAGATGAGAAGCACAGGACAGTAAAAACAACTCACTGTCCCAGATGTTCACCACAACCTGGAATGCCAGTATTGTGTGTGCAGGGACTCTTACCATCCCCAGTGCGCTGTCACCAAAGAGACGCTCATTGTCCTTCAGAGAAACAGCCACGGGTGTTTTCCTTCGTGATTCCCTGTGGGGAGAGGGAGGAACAGACCGGTTGGAACAGGTGAGCATTCCACAGAGTGAGGAAGGATGCTGTTCCCACTCCCGGACTAAGGGAAGGTACTCAAACACCTGCTGGGGAGAAAAGGACCTCCCTGCCCCTTCAGGGCTTTGTTTTTGCTTCCCTCCACCCATGAGCAGGACAACACAGTCCCCTCATTCTATCTCTGGCTGCTGAAAGGGAGCTGGGTGGGAAATCTATTTGTTATCTCCAGACTCAGAGAAAACAGGGATGTTCCTGACCGCGTGTCCCCTCCCGGCCGCAGAGTCTTGGCTCAGGGTTTTGGGATGAGCACCTGAGTGCAGGGAGGGCTCCCAAACACAGCTCTGTGCTCCTCTGTGGGGAACCAGGGGACGGGGAGATGTGCCCTGTGGGGTTCACACCACCACACTGTGCCCAAAGCGCCCCGGCACAGCCGCTCACTTGTTCAGCACGATCTCCATGGGCACGCCGGGCTTCACGATGGCGATCTTCATCGACTCGCTGCCCACGTCCACCGACATCACGGCCACCGGCTCTGCGGGCAAACCGCGGGTGAGGCACCGAGGGGACACCGGGGGGGACACCGAGGGGACACCGGGCGGGCCCCGCACCTACCTGCGGCGGGCGGGAGGCACAGCAGGGACAGGAACAGGCCGGGCAGCGCCCAGCCGGGCACCCGTGCCATGCTGGGCACCGCTGGGCCCGACTGGGCCCAACTGGGCCCGGCTTGTCTCGGCTGGGCCCCGCTCGGCC
>WBMV01008856.1:199350-217832 GCA_013396655.1 Campylorhamphus procurvoides | reverse complement strand
CCCGGTCCCTTCCGCCCCTCCATCCCCTCCATCACCTCCCAGCCCATCCCCTGCCCCTCAGCTCCCCCCTGTCCATCCCCCTGCCCAGGGGCTCTGGCTGCTGCCACACAGAGGGGCACAGCCTGGTTCATGAAATGCTTTATGGCTGAGCAGCCCCACCATCCCCACACACCAAGGGGACAACACTCCGGAGTTACAAAAGGTTTCCAAAGAGGGCGTTGGGTTTACCACAGCCAGGGGTCCTGGCCAGCTGAGGGCTCACCCTCCTGGCACTCACCAGCCTCAGCATCCAAACCAGCTCCTCCCCAAGGCAGAGAGCTCAGGTCCATCCCCCCCGGCAGCTCTTTGGCAGCTTTTTACGTTTCAGCACTTTGATATTTGTCCAATAAATTTTGTTTTTAAAAAGTCAACATAAAAAAAGAAAAAAAAATCAAATCTTATTCCCCTTGGCTGAGCAGGCCACACTCTGTGCCACCCAGCACGTGTCCAGTGTGGCTCCACTGCCCTTGGCATGGGGTGCAGCAGGGACTGTGGCCCCCCAGAAGCTCCTCCTCACTGTCTGGTGTGGTGGGACATCCCATGACACCTGGGATGCTCAGGAGTCTGTCCAGGTGGTGGACGTGGGGTGCACAGCACCCCTGCCTCAGTTCATGAACTGGGTGTAGCCCTCTGCCCCGGTGACAATGACGTCCATCCAGATGCGCATGGCCTCGGCCGAGGGGGCCACCATGTAGTAGAGGCGGTCGTGGGTCTTGACGCAGAAAGTGAGCGCAGGGTTGGGGCTCTGGAGGGGAGGAGGATGGGATCAGTGCTCTGGGCACCCTCTGAGCAGCAGCATCCCCCTTTTTCCCCCCACCCAATGGGGGTCCTGCCTTGGCACCCCATCAGAGGCCATGGACCACTCCAGGAGCATCCTGCAGCAGCTGCCCTGCCCACACATGGGAGGGCAGTGCAGGAGGATGGGGATGCCCCCAGCAGACACCAGAGCAGTGGCAGTGCCCGGCTCCCACCTTTGCAGCACTCCGGAGGTGGTCGTAGTAAACCTCTTCAATGGCTTGGAAGTAGATGACACCCTTCAGCTTTGTCTCGTGTTTATCTGCCCGAGAGAGGGAAGGAACTGTTGTGGACTGTGGGTGATGGCACAGGGGAGGGGGCACGGGGTGGCACGGGGACTCACCCACGTAGTAGGAGAGGGTGCGCTTCATGCGGTCAAAGACAAACCAGCGCTTCTTCCAAGACTTGATCTTGCCGCCCATCTTGACCAGGTAGCCCTTGCACATCTTCTCCGTCAGGATGACGTGGTAGCAGGTGTCCACGCTGTGGCCCGAGGACTCGATGTGCAGCCGCAGGTTGAAGTCCTCCTTGCGGATGGGGAGGTACCGCGTCAGGGGGCGAGCCTGGGAAAGCAACACAGCCCTGCAAAGCCCACTCGGTGGCAACGAGAGGCGTTTCCCCCCCAGTGGGACATCAGTAGGTGTGCCTGAGTGGCCATGCTGGGAGAGGGGACCTGCCTCGCACCTGCGAGAAGTGCTTCTCCCGCATCTTGACCTCCTTCTCCACCAGCTTCTGCCGCCGCGCCGTCTCATCCTGCAGCCGGCGTTCCAGCTGCTCCCGGCGCCGCCGCTCATCCTCCAGCGCCTGCCGACGCAGCTCCATCTCCCGCTCCTGCTGGCACACACAGGCGCTCAGCACAAGGGCTGGGGACCTGCTCCCCATCCAGCTGTGGTACTGGTACCCCCACTCACCCGGGACTCCATCAGCCGGGACTTCTCCGCCTGTGCCTCCTTCAGCATCTTCTCCATCTCCTCGATCTTCCCTGTCTCCATCCCGCTGGCACTGCAAGACAGTTGCAGAAGGAAGGACATCCAGCCAGCAGCATGCCACCAGAGCAGGCTGTCCCCCAGGTGCAGGAGCTGGCCCCAGGGTTACCTGGAGATGTTGTCGGGCGAGCAGGCAGAGTTGTTGCCAGTGGAGATGCTGGTCTCCATGCTGTCTGAGCTCTCCAGGCTAAGGGTGTCATATGCATGGTCCAGCTCCTCAGCCCGAGGCCCAGCACCATGGGGACGGTGGTGGTGGAGGATGGAGTGATGCACGAGCCGGGGGAAGGGGGGCTGCCCATGCAGGGCTTCCCACTGGGACTGTGCCTCAGCAGCTGCCTTCTGCTTCAGCTCTGCGAGCCGCCGCTTCTGCTCCTCGATCACCTGCTGACCTGTGCCACAGGAGGAGGACAATGTCGAGTTCAGCGTGTCACCATGGCAGGCCAGGGGATGGCACAGGCAGAAGACACCACAGGCACTGCTGGAGCCAGGTAGGGATGGTAGGGGCAGAGGTGGGAGCTGCCGTCACAACTCTCTGGCAGGCATGGCAATCTGTCCAGGCAGGAGGAGGGAGCCCGGGCAGCCAGGGGGGCACATGCACCAGGCTGGCAGGAGCACGCTGGGCAAAGCATTAGCGGGTTAGGGATGCACAGGGTTGTCCCTAAGCAGATGCCGAGAGGCACCTGGGTTCCTGGCCTAGTCATGCCCCTCTTACACATGGCAGAAGGTGCCAGCAAACAGCCATGCTGCTGCCTTGGGGCTGCTCTAGGCAGTCCAAGTCGCCCCACATCTCTACCTGGTAGATCACCCGGCTGCAAGGGCTCTGCTGGGAGCAGCTCGGCTGGAGACACGCCGTCGGGTGGAAGGGTCAGGAGGAGGAGAGGGGGGGAAAAGCAAGAGACCATGAGAGAGGCACCGCATCCCACCAGAGTGCTGCTGCTGCTGCTCCCACCCTTGGCCGGGCTCCCTTCTCCATGGCCCAGGTGGCAGCGGGGGTAGCGTCTCCCCAGGTCCCACCACCCCACAGAGCCAGGACACGGAGCCAGAGCTCACCCTTCTGCTGCAGGGCCAGCTGGCGCTTGGTCTCGATGTCCTGCAGCGTGGCCGCCAGGTTGCGGGGCAGGCTGCCCGCGGGGCTTGGGGGGCCCTGGGCAGGACAGCGGGTGGTCAGCTGCAAGGACGGGGACGGGGGCTGGCACCGGCAGCAGGTGACCCACAGCCGGGGTGCCCGGGTCCCCCTGGCAGCTGTACCTTGGGCGAGGGGCTGCGCCCCAGCACGGAGAGGTTGAGCTGTGAGGACGAGGGGGTCCCACTCTTCATCCGAGGGGTGAGGACACCAGTGTCACCCTCTGCTTTGGCACGATAGACCTGGGCACAGAGACATGAAGGTGAGAGGGACATGGGTCTCTCCTTGGACAGATGGCTCACCCATAAGCAGGGCTGAGCATCCCTTCCCCAGATCCTGCCTCGTGTCAGTGCCATCCTGGTAGGGGTGCAGGTAAGAAGAGGCAGAGACTGCCTGCCCCAGGCTGCAGGTCCGGCCTGGCAGCACTCAGGGTGCAGGGCACACAGGAACATCTCCACACTGCCCCACTCCCACCATGGCCAGCAGCCCCAAAGCCTGAGCCTTGGCAGCAGGGAGCCAGGATTACCTGGAGAGCCTTGTGAGAGGAGTGAGCTTTAGCTGGAAGTGGAGGAGGGGAAGAAGGAGGAGAGACAGGGGAAGAGGAGGTCTCAAAGCCAGCCATGACCTCCTGGTACCACTTCTCTAAATCAAGAGCCGGGAGACACACGGGGCCTCCCGGCAGCTGCTGCTCCATCTGGAGAGAGAGGCCACGTGAGAAAGGACAAAGGACAAATGCAGCAAGAGGGATAGAGCACAGAGAAGAGGCTGGAGCATCCCTGCCTGTGCCTGCACCATTCCCCCAGAATTTGACGTGCAGACCCCCAGGGATTCCATGCACTCCCTGGCTAAGTCCCAGCAGCTGTACGAGCCCTTTGCTGCTCAAGAGGGCTGATCAATAAGAAAGACCCCCTGACCTGCCCTGTAGGCAGTGAAGCAGCAGGCAGGACAACAAGGGGTCAAGGGGTGTGCTGGCTGTCAAGAGCCTGAGCTGCTGCTCAGCTTCATCTGCAGCTCACCCCTTCCTGTGCATCCCCAGCCCCTCCTGGGGAGAGCACAAGGGGCTGAAGGGAGGGAAACAGGGCACAAACCTCTTCAGAGATGAAGGGAGAAGAGAGAGATGGAAGAGGATGTGGAGGAACACAGCCTGAGGATGAAGGAGCCGGAGGGGTGCAGCCCAGCAGGGAAGCAGCAGGGGTGCGGAGGCTGCCCAGGATGCCCGAGAGTTGCTCGACAGTCACATACTGGGCAGAGAGAAGCAGATTAAACCAGGGGAAGAGCAAGGGACAAGCAGGCACAGAGGAATGAGCAGGCAGCTCCAGCCCCACAGAGGAGGGTGCCACGTCCCTAGAAGAAGGGCAGTTGGTGTTGCTGCCACTCTGGTGCTGGGCACCAGGTCAGGTCCCTGCCTGCTCTGCATCATCCTCACTTGGGACCAGCAGCCAGGACTGGGTCCAACAGACAAAAGGGCTGCCCTCCCACTCTGCTGGGCACCTGCACTCTGCTCCCCAGCCCCGCTGCCACCACATCCAGAGCAGGCAGCAAGTGCAACCTGGCAAGGAGACCAGGCAGCTCGAGCCTCTGCTCCCCCCTCAGCTGCAGCCAGACAAGTCCCCTGACCCGGGATGCAGCGGGCAACCCAAGGGAGCAAACCCGAGCATGCTCTGGGGCAGGTACCTCGTCGGCTGCTGGAGGTACAGCAAGCAAGAAAGAGCGCTGAGCAGCAGCAGGGGCAGCAGCAGAAGCTTTAGTGTCCAGGCTGGGGCCGTGAGCATTGCTGCAGAACCTGAAAACGTCAGACAGCCTCATGTACTCCTAGAAATCCATGGTGAGGGAGAAGGAGGAGAGTTAGACCCATGTGCTGGCATCATGGCACTGACTGCAAAGCAGGAGCAAACCTCCCTGTGCATGCATGCCCCAACGCTGCCTGCCCAGCCCAGTCCTGCCCTGCTGGCCCCAGTGTGCAGCACTGTGCAGGGAGTGTGGTGGCTGGGTGTGCTGGCACCCACCTTGCTTCTGCCTTCAGCACAGCTCTGCTGAGTGACTGCTGGGGACAGACCTCATGGTCCCTCAGGGTCCCCCAGGGCCCCTGGCCAAAAGCCCTTCCCAGTGCCACACCACTGGGTAAGGCACCTCATGCTGCACTGAGCCAGCTTAAAATCCAATTCCACATTCATGACTTGCTCTTATTTTAGGGAAGCCAGGCTAGCAGGACCCTACAGGATGCTGCCAGGAGGTGCCCAGCCAGAGGGTAAGTGGTGGGCAAGGGGAAGCACAGGGATGCCTGTGCCCCACAGCACTGTGCCAAGGTTAAAACCGAGGGCAGCAGTGGGAGCTGGGATGCCCAGCGGGCTCGGGAGAACACCTGGAATCAGGGACTGAGTATTAATGAGCACAGCTGCCAGAGAGCTAGATGAGAAATGCCCCAGACATGCTGCTGCAGGGCTGCCCTGCTGCCTGGGGGTGATGTTAGTCCACAAAGGGGTCTCGGCCAAGGAGGGGCAAGCAAGCAAGCACGTGCAGTTAGTCCCTCTAGTTAGTTACCTCTTGTGCCTTGGGGTAGGAGCGGGTGGCAGGAGAAGCTAAGGAGGCAGCTGCTGCTGGCAGGGGGCTCAAGGACTTAGTTCCCTCCAATAGCTCATAAGGCTCTGAGATATGGAGGGTCTCCTGTTGGAGGGTAAAGATCATGTAGGCAAGGTGGGCACAAGCAGCAAGGTGGCAGCAGCAGGAGTCCCACTGCAAGCAGGCACGAGGGGACTCTGCCATCCTGCCCCCTTCCCAGCAGCAGGTCAGGCAGCACTGCAGCCCCCAAGGACATCATGGTTCTGGCTCCCCATTCAGAGCCACGAGCAGGGCAACAGGGTGACTCACTCCCACCTAAAAGTCCTCTGTACCAGCACCAAGACACCCCCATGCTTGCTCTCCAGCAAGGGTGGGACTTGAAGCAGTGCTGCCCCAGGTGCTGCTCTGTTGCATTTCCCTCCCTCCCTCAAACCTCTGCAGCTCATGGAGAGACTTTGAATGGCCAGGAGCACCTGGCTCTGGCCAGAATCTGCTTGGGAGCACAGGAGCTGCTGCAGAGCAGAGCTTGTGGTGCACAAGGCTCATCCCCACTGGTGACAGTGGCTCAGGAGAGCAGCCCTGGGTGCCATAGACCCCTCTACCCACTTACTTCTCTGAGAGCCGAGGACATTTTGGGGAAGCTCCTGCCACCTGTGACGAGCTGGTATCGCCTCTCCAGAGATGCGAGCTTCTCTTTCTCCTGTGCACGGGGTGACAGTGAGAGCAGAGGCAGGTCATGGTTATTGGCACCCCATGGCTGGGCCCCTCCCAAGCCCACTCTTCCAGCCAGCACTCTGGTGAGAGCTGGCACAATCTTGTCCCCTGCCTTGGGCTCCCCCAGGGTTGGGGAGCCCCTGCCAAGCCCCCAGATCAGAGCATTACCTTCTGCAGCAGCTGCAGGACACCGCTCCGCTCCCTGGCCAGGCGCTCAGCCTCCTGGGCACTCTGCAGCCGAATCTGGGCAGCCTGGGCATCCAGGGCAGCCACCCGCTCCTGGGGAGAGGGCAGCAGGGATGAGCTGGCTGCCAGTGAGCTATGGGACATGATCCAGCTGTGCCAGCCCCCTGTGCCCCTACCTTCCTGCGGGCGATGCTGCGGTGGCACTCAGCTCTGCTCTGCAGGAGCTGCTGGCCCCGTGCCTCACGCTCCTCTTCCAGGCGGCTCTCACGCTCCAGCTGCTGGAATTCCAGGTCCTCAAACAGCTTGGCCTCTGTCTCCAGTGCCTCTGCCTCCTTCAGACACACAAGGGCACGGTGGATCAGTCGCACTGGATGGGCACCTCTTTGTCCTGCAGGCAAGTCTCCCACAGCAAAACCTCCTGCATGCCCCCACGTCCTGCTGGTGCTGGCCAGGAACAAGAACTGGTGGCCAAGCCTGTCCCTTGTGCCTGGTGTGAGCAGGCAGGCAGCTTTGCCTTCAGCAGGGCACCAGAAACGTGGGAGACATTGGCAGGAGTGTCTGCCAACAGGAGACGGAAATAGAGGAACCCAAAACTGGACAGGATAGAGCAATCACCCCTATGAGATGAGGAGCTCACCAGAGGCAGGGGCTTCACCTGACCCTTGGAGACCAGCTGCCCCCACTGAACCACATCTGGGCTGGAGCTGTGCCCTTTTGTGCAGCAAAACACCATGTGCCAGCATAACCACCACCATGTCACCGAGCCAGCAGGCAACAGAGGCCCTACAAACTCCTGTGTGTCCTTCACACACCAACAGCACATGGCAGCATTCTGCCACTCTGCCTCCCTGGCAGCCACTGCACCATACACCACGTGGGGACGTGTTTCACCCTGCTCTGGGAGCCAGGTTGCCAGTGCTCTCATGGCACAGCACTGGCTCCCACCAGTGTGGTGGGAGTGGTGTGGTGGCTGATACATCAGCATCACTCCATCACCACCCCTACCCACTGTACACCAAACCCACATCCAGCACTGGGTTGCCTGCCCAGAGCAGGCTGTGGCAATGTGGGTTCATCTGGTCAGGCACTGGCCACGGGCTGGGGAAAGTCAAACGCTTCCGGAAAATACCAGATAATGGGAAAAAACGCTGCGGACCAGCAATAACATAAACTGACACCGCTGGGTAAACAAACACTCTCAGGAAATAGCTGGAGGCAGCCAGGCGAGGATGCAGCGGTCCCTGAGGCTCCCCAGCCTGCCCTCCTGTGCGGGACAGGGTCTGTGCTCGTGCCCTGCCCGGTCCCGAGGAGCTCTGCCGAGCCAGCCCCGCGCCCGGGCGAGCAGCAAGCTTACCAGGACGGTGGTGCCCGGTGCCAGCCGCCTCCAGCCCGGGTGCGATGCTCCCAGTGCTGGCAGGGAAGAGCTGGCCTAAGCTGGAGCGGAGGGAGGTGGGCCATGGTCCGGGAGGGGTGGGGGGAGACACTGACCCTTCGCATCTGCTCCCGCAACTGTTCCCGCATTGACTCGGGGCACTTATCAAGGTGGCTCTTCGACTCATGGTAAAGCGCCCGGAGTTGCTCTAGCTCCTTCCTTTCAGCATCAACCTTTGCCCTTTCCTGAATCAGGGGAGAATAAGAAAAAACAAAACAAAAAAAAAGGGGAAAAAAAAAGAAAGAAGAGAGAAAACACACTTCTCAAATGGGCACCATGCAGAAGCTGTGAGTTAGAGCAGGGGGTCATCTGGAGATAAGGAGAGTTGTGAGGTGGAGAGGAAGGAAGGGGGGAGAGAGAGCAACAGAGATGGGAGCTGGGGCCAGGCAGTGTTAGAGGGGTTACAGCCAGCCTTTAACCTCAGCCTTGGGGCTCCAAAAACAAACTTACAGGCTGCAAAAAGATCAGTGCTGGCAGCATGGGTACAGTCATCCTGACCCTGAACACAGCTACACCACACACCCTCTGAACAGCCACTAACTGGCACTATCTGCTGCTCTCCATCAGGATGCTGCTAGCTGGGCACCACAGCTCCTGAGTGCAGCCTGGGGGCATGGACCACCCTCATCCATCAGAAGGAGAGGGTTGCCCACAAAGCAGCAGTGAAAACAGGAGGCTGAGGTCCACCCCCACTGCCAGAGAGGCTCAGGCTATTGTCATGTTAGCAGTAGAGCAAACACTGGCTTCCTAAGCCTGGGACAAGGGGAATTGTCCCCAGCCCTCTCTCCCATGGCCACAGGATCAGTAAAATGAGGCCAGCAACATGAGGTTGGTGTAGGGGAACCTCCTCCCATAGGTCTGACAGCATTGTGAGGGGGCTTGGCATTGGGAAACGCTGCAAAGGAACAACGTGCTCCACACAGAGATGGGGGATCCATGAAAAGGGCTATGAGGGGACACACTGGTGGGAAGGCTGGACTGGCAGGTGCCTCACAAGAGGGGCTGCAGGGTGCCTGGGGGCTCCCAGGCATGCAGAGAGGTCAGAAGTGATGGCAGAGTCGGGAGCAGGCACTGTTAGTGCGAGTAGAGCAGGCTGGTTAGAAAAGCTCGGGTCAGCAGAGAGGTTGGGGTGAGGATTTCCCTGTGCTGCTCTCCTGGCTCTGCACGAGGCTGCCCCTGGCTACAGAAGACACCTACCAAAGGGCTGGAAGACCAAAACCACAACAAAAACCCTGAACACTGTGGGGGAACCACTGGCAGGTGTCGATGACTGCTCTGCCTGACCACAGGCACCCCAACAGCCCCAGCACCCACAGCCATGGGGCCAGCCAGGGCCCCAGGGGCACTGGTGCCACACCATGGTGGCACAGAGCTGCCACTGGGACCCAGGCATGGACTGCACAGGAACGCGGGCCTCAGGCAGCAGGGAGCTGGATTCCAGCAGCTCTCCCACTGCAAAGAAGCTTGCCACACTGCCTGTAGGGCTGTGGGATGACCAGCAACCAGCAACTGGGACAAGTGTGCCATACATGCAGTGCCTTCAGGGAATAACTGCACCACACCAGGAAAAGGGGGCCAGGACACCCTCCTCAGCCACCGAGATGAGTTAAACACCTGCAGTGGTTTTCTAGCCACCTCCAGTGAGCTGAACACCACAGCAGCATCTGCCTTCACTTGTGCAGATGCAGCAGAGTGATGTGACTTGCCACAAGACACAGTTCCCCAGCCAGGGCATGGAATGGAGAACACCAAGGCCCCCACTTCAGCACTGCCCACCTCAGGCTGCAGCCACACCACAATGTCCCTGCCAGACCCTACCAACACGACAGGCAGCAGTGGAAATGCTCCCCAGGCATCAGCCCTGCTCCCTTCTGGCAAGGCTGATGGACCAGACCCAGGCAGACAAAGAGACAGACAGACATCCCCCCACAAACACATATCAGAGGGGCTGCTCCCCAAAGCCTCTGTGAAGCCCAGGGTCTGGAGAAAGTATCTGCAGGGGAACTCTGCCCCACTGGGCATCCTGGCATCACGGGTGCGAGTGCCAGGGAGGGCAAGACCCAGACAGTGACAGCAGGTACCTGAGCTGGGGCTCACCTTGTCCCTCTCCTTGCAGATGCTGGCGTCCAGGCTGGAGAGCTTCTCCTGCAGCTGCTGCACGGCTTCCTGCTCCTGCCGCAGCCGCGCCGCCTCCGACTCCCGCTCGCCCTGCAGCAGCGCCCGCTCCATCTCTGCCTGGATGGGCACAGCCACGTCAGGAGGGATGCCCCGGCTGGGTCTGGCTCATGCCCGTGGAGTTCAGCGCTGAGTGGTGAGGGCAGCAAGCAGCAGGGGACCCGGCAGCGTCCCTTGGCTCCTCACCTCTCGTGATGTCTCCTGCAGCTGCTGCTCCAGCTCCTTGACGCGGCCCTTCAGCTGGTCCAGGTGGACGAGGACGGTGGCACGTTCCTCCTCCAGCCGCCGTGCCTCCTTCGCCCGGGGGCCCGTCAGCTCCTCGTGCTGTGGAGAGGGATGGTTGGCATGGCACGACACACCACGGCACGGCACACCACGGCACGGCTGTCCCCCTCACCTCGTGGTGGGTGCTCTCGGTGCTACTGCACTCCTCCTTCAGGTTCTCCTCGTCCGACCTCTCCAGGCTCTCCCTCTGCCGCAGCTCCTCGGCAGCATGGCCCAAAGCCATGGCACCCCTGGGCACCCTCCGGCCAGCGTCCACATCGCCCTGCTCGGCGCTGTCCGTCTTGGTGTACTCAGCACAGAGGTTCAGGATGGTCTCCAGGCGCTGCCGCTCCTGGGGGATAGACAGAATGGTTAGCACAGCTCCCACCAGCCAGAGCCCATGGGACCCTGCGCTGATGGTGGGATGGGATGGGGACATTACAAAGCCACCCAAACCCCACAGCAGAGCCAGGCACGCGATGTGCTGGGAGCTGGAGACGCGCTAATTACAGGCGGCAGGGCAGGCTGCCGAGCGCCTCCGCTATTTCCAGGCGGTGACTCAGGCTGCCCGCGCTGGGCTGGGCGTGAGTCAGGGCTGAGCAAACACAGCCCCGACGGCTCAGCCTCCAGGACCGGCAGAGACACGGGCAAACCCCACCCAGGCAGCTGCCGGCTCCATAAAAACTCCGCCGGTCCTAAATATAGACCCGATGCCCACGGAGCCATGGCACCGCCGCCAGCAGACGGGCCCTGGCAGGGATGGACGAGGCGTGGAGAGCTTTGCAAAGTGAGGAGCTCCACTGTTTTCGATGGCAATCCCGGAGCCATGCCGACCCCACCAACTTGCCTGGGCTGCTGCGAGCTGGGGGGGCTTTGTATTCCCAGAGAGCCCATGGCCACTCCTAGCAGTAATCCCCCCGGATAAGCAGCCTGGCAGCTGCAGCAAATCCCCAAGGGGCAAGGGCCGGGTTATTAAAGCAGCAAATGACAAAAGGTTGTTTGCAAAATGTGTCCCCCCCGCCCCAAACCCCGCACTGGGGTGCTCACCAGGCGCTCCATCTCCTGCTCCCGCACCCGCTCCTGCCGCTGCCGTCGGTGGTACTCCAGCAGCTCATCCTCGTTGTCGCTGATCTCCGTGATGCTGTTCTTGCGCTCTCGCGGCCCCGCCGGCAGCCGGGGGTCCCCCAGAGGCTTCCTGGGGGCACGGGGGCTCTGCCGGGGCGAGGGCATGGCCGCTGAGCTCAGCCCATACGTGGGGCTCAGGCAAGTGCCAAAGCTGGGGCGGCGAGTGGGGGTCTCCGACAGCAGTGGGGGCGAGGGGCTTCCAGCACCTCTCGACTCTTCCGAGCCCTTGCGCCTGGCACGGGGGCTGCCCGGCACCTCCCTGCCCAGCCGGGGCTGTGGGGAGGGGGCGTCAGGAGCTGCCCGGGGACTGGCAGCGCGGCGTGACAAGGAGGGGCTCAGCGGGGGCAGCTCCCGCATGCTCTCCATGTTCCTGCGGGCCACCCGCGGGCTCTCGGGGGGCTGCAGCCGTGCCTCCGGGACCACCCTGCTGGCAGGCTGTCGGCTGGGGGCCAGGGGGTCCCGTGGCTCACGGAAGGGGCTGGGGGGCCGCTCCTGCAGGGCTGCCCGTGGCCGCGGTGCCACCCTGGGGGTCAGCCGGGGGCTGCCTGCCCGGTGGTCACCAAGCTTCTCAGCTGACCAAGGCTCGCTGGGACCCCCACTGGGCAGGGTGGGCGGCTGCACGGTGTGGTTGTAGCTGGAGGAGCGGAGTGGGACAAGCGGGGGAACAGCTGGCCCCTGCTCCTGGCTGCTGAGTGAGGGGCTGGTGTAGCTGCTGCTGCTGGCCGGGGAGGAGAGCGGAGAGAAGTTCTCGTAGCTGGAGCCTCCCGAGGTGGCCCCAGGACTGGGCGGGGGGGACAGGAGGCAGCGCCCACCCCCATTCACCACAGGGGAGAGGGGGGACCGGCCGCAGGCAGGCGGCTTCTGGATGCCAGGGGATGCCGGCTCCTCCAGCACCAGAGAGTCCATGATGTCCTGCAGGTCCTTCTCGATGGAGCTGACAAGGGAGCTGTGGCTGGGACACCCACGATCTGATGGCTGGTGGCCACCGTTCACCAGGGCCTCGGGCTCTGCTGGGACACAGGAGCAGGTGTCAGTGTGGTGTGACCCCACCATGGGCCATGCAGCTTTGCAGAGCCAATGCTGGGTCACAGCCCCTCTTCTCTGTGCCCTGAGCTGCCTGCACCCCACTGCCACCCTTCCCCACTTCGGCTGGGGAGCCAGGCCAGGGATGAGGCCGGAATCCTGCTGGCCCTGTCACCCAGGAGACAGAAACCTGAGAGCACAGCCCAGCCGCCCACTCTGACATCCCTGTGCCGCAGCTCCGGCCCCACTCCCTGGAGTGCAGCTGCCTGCGCCAGGCACTGGCACCCACCACTTGCCCCTGGCACATTCTGGCTCCCCAGCAAGGGGCCAGAGATGCGACAGCCAAAAGTTGCTGACCTGTGGCGTGTCCAGACCCACTGCCATGTCGCCTGCAGCCTCCCTGTGCCCCTGGCCAGGGTGCCCCTGCCTGGGCTGCCCTGTCCTTCCTGCGCAGCACCGATGTGCCTGTCACTCAGAGGACAAGCAAATCACAGCAGGCGCCCAGCCCAGCCAGGACAGCGTGCCACCCAGGCTGCGTCACCCCCTGGCACCCAGCAGCTCCCCTGCCGCAGCTGGCAGTGCCTCCACGCCTGGAGAGATGTGCTGCACCCCTTTCCCTGGGATCCCACCCAGTCCCATGAGGCAGAGAGGGTCCATGCAGGGCCTACATGGGTCACTGTGTGGTTGTGGGACGCTCCACAGTTTCATGATGCTCCTCGGCCTCAGCACTTCCCTGCATCCCTCCTCCCGTCCCCCAGCTGCGGGCGTGTTGCCTTCCCAACACACACGTGGCATGGGGAGGCTGCCAAGCTCCTCTCTCCGTGCCAGGGCGTGCTGGTCGGGGCAGGGAGAAGGGCTACCAGCCCAGGGATCACTGATCAGGATTTGGACATCCCCAGGACCCAGGCATGGCACTGGTGCTCAGCCCATCGCCCCACCAACAGGCAGACACAGCAAGATAAGCGGCTGCTGAGATGAAGGACAGCAGTCAGGGAAATGGCCTTCACAGCCCTGGCATGTAAACACACACTTCAGGCAGCCAGAGGTGACTCTGCTGGGTGGTGGCTCTGCCACGGCCAGGCTGGGCAGAGGCCAGAGCTGTGCCTTACTGCCCCCACAGTCACCCTCTTTGAAACGATATTAATCATTATCAAACACCAGCACCGCTGCCGTACCATGCTGAGCCAATGGACAGCCCATCCACAGCTGGGTACAAGCCCCACTCCTGAGTGGGAGGGCTGGGAGTCCAGCAGGACAGGGCTGGGAGGGCATCACGTGCCAGGAAGGCTTATGGCATGGGTCAGGGAGCATCTCAGCATCAACCTCACCCTGCCTGGGACAAGAAGGGGTTACCTACTTGCTGGCAGCCCATAGAAAGCCGCTGGGCTCCTGCCCCCCGCCGGGATCATGCTCTTCATCCACTTGGCCTCAGCAGGGTGGTTGAAGCGGAGGAAGGTGGCCTGGCCCAGGCAGATGGTGCACCCTTGGGAGAGAGGAGAGAGGGTTCATCTGCTGGCCACCAGTACCCGAGCGATGCTGGAGAGGAAGGCAGATAGGATCCAGCACAGGGAGGCAGCCGGGCGCTGCCGGCCCCGAGATGCATCCCCGGGTGGGGAGCGGGCTCCTGCTGTCAGCAGAGGCTTAGGGGAAGGCTGAAATCCAGGTCACTCCCCGGCAGCTGCCGGCAGCGCGTCGCAGGCACAGCTGGGGTCCCCGCCGGGGGCCGAGGGATTGGCGGCTCTCCAGAGCCTGTGTGTCTGCCAGCTGCAGACAAGACAGCTCCTGTCCCTGCCCGCAAAGCGCCTCTTCTTGGCCCAAACCAGCAGCCCTCTCGGGGCAAGGCTGCTGAGCGGGTCTGGGGGGGAAGGCAGCTCGGGGAGGGAGCGATGCCCTCGATGCCAGGGAGCAGCGGGCGGCTGGAGAGCCCCGGTGCTGCCGGCACACCCCGCTTTGAAGCGCCTGCCAGCGCCCCGGGGAGAGGCTCGCTCCGCACCGACAGCCGGAGCCGAAAAATCCCTCGCCGGAGGGGATGTGTTTTTTGGAGCGCCCCGTCGTCATCCCAGGCTCGCAGCGAGGCGGGCGAGAGGCCGGGCGGATTTACCACCATCGCCGACCGCCGCAACGGGGCTCTGCTCCCCTGTCCCAGTGGCAGGGTGGGATGAATCCTGCTCACCCCGGCTCAGCCAGGGCATCCCTGCCTTCCACGGGGGCAATGCCGGAGCCCTGCCCGGCAACCACTCCCCTGGCGACAGCCACCCCTGCCCTGCCCCTTCCCCGCGCCCCGGCACCAGCTGGAGCCACGCATCGCCCCGGCAAAGCGGGGAACCCCAAACCCGCACCCCGAGCGCCGGCTTGGCAGCCCCCACGGCTCAGGTGGGCACACNGGGGAGGGGCGGGGGGCCGGGCCTCGCCCGCCCCGCCTGGGAGTCATCCCCAGGAAGCGGGATACGGGACGTGCGGGGCGGGGGATGCCGTGGGAAGGGCACCGTGGCTCTGCCCGTGCGGGACCGGCGCGGTCCGAGCCCTCCATCCGCGCAGGCAGAGTGGGGTGTCCCCGCAGACACCCCTCGGGGTGTTTTCCTCCATCACCGCCCTTCCCAAACGCGGATTAGCATCTCCGCTGCTCTACAAAGCTCTCCCAGCTCTCTCCCTCCCCCAGCTCACTTGTTGCACCCGGCAAAGCTGGTTCTCAAACTTTTCTCAAGCCTTCCAGCACCTGGCAGGTCCCCAGCCCGGGGTACAGAGGCAGGAGCATCCCAGCTGGGATATGAATTACAGGATGGTTCTGCCAACGCCCTGATAACCTGATGGCACCGGTGAAGGCTCTGGTGAACCCCAGCCTGTTCCTACCTTGAGTGAGGCGCGTGGGACGCCGGACTGTCACGCCATCGATGGCACAGGCATTGCCACAGGGGTGCAGGGTGAGTGTCCCCCGCACGTTCTCGATGTAGCAGTGCTGGGGCAACAGCCCAGGGCCTTGCAGGACGATGTCTGTTGTGGCCGTGCCGATGGTGGTCCTTCCTGATGGCAGAGAAGGCGGCTCAGTGTCCCTGCCAGCAGCGTGCCCACAGAGCCCCCCTGGCAGCCAGCACTCACCTTCCTCCAGGGGCAGGAGTGTGATGGCAGTGCTGAGCCGGCCGCTGCCCAGGCTCACCAAATGTGGCTTCTCTGTCTGCACCTTCAGCCCCTTGCCCGTGTCGATCAGGTCCAGAGGGCTGTTCTGCAGGAGAGGGAGGGATGCTCACAGCTGGATGCACTGCCCACCTGGCTGGGCTGCTCCAGAATGCACAGTCAGGGCCAATGCCCAGGCAGAGCCACATGCCGGCAGGACCATCCAGCAGCAAGACACAGGAGACGAGGGCTCTCTCCTGCCTGTGCTGTCCACTCCAGGGAGCAGAGGTGAGCTGCCCTGTGAGAAGAAGATCCCTGGGGCTTGGGCTGCATCTAAGAGGATCCGAGCTGCCAGCCACTTAGCTCAATGGGCTTTGCTGGTGATCCCATAATAGGATTGGGGCGAGGAGAGGCTGGAGGGCAGTGCCAGTACCCATGGTAGGGCTGACTGTGGAGGAGAAGGGCACCAGCCAGATCCCCCTGTTCCCACAACAGGGCAAAGGTCCAGTGGCCCTGCGTGCTCACCTGCATGACATTTTGGACTCTGTGGGTTGGGCTGGTGGAGGTCCTGCTGGATGGCTCCATGATGCCTGCTTGGAGACGCCGGATGCTTCCGGACACGGGCTGCTGCCCAAAGAAACAGAGAACAGCAGCACACGTGACCACACTGGGCATGGCCTTTATGTGTTCCTCCTGCACACCACATAAACCCTACTCATCCCAAACCGGCCTTTGCCACCAACAGGATTCCCATCCTGAGCTTCCATCTCCAGCATGTCAGCAGCTGTCTGAAGCATTCCCATCTGTTCAGGGAAACCCACATACATGCCAGGCATCAGGATGGGACGTGGGCCCAGAAAAAGACAGCACACAGGCTCAGTTTTGGGGAGGCAGTGCAGGAAACACACATCCTAAACACCAAGAGCAGTGGGCAGCCAGCAGACAAAAAACACACGAGCACAGGATCTGTGGATCTGGCTGTCCCCAGCAACACCTGCCATGTGTGGTACACCCTGGTACCCCCGTGCGTGTCTCCAGTGCCCATCCCCAGCACCCAGGCACACTTCTCTGCTCTCATGAAGCCTGACAGCAGCAGCAGCTGGGGGTGCACAAGCCCCCATGTGCCTGCCGAGGTGGCCCACAGGCCCAGGGCTGGCAGGGCTGCTGCCCATGGAGCAGCCACACTGCCACTCATTCCCTGCGTGGGTGGGAGGCAGCCCGGGGAGGAACGACTTCCGTCACCCGGCGCTCACGCCATGCCGGGATGCTCCAGGGTTACTAAATTTACCGTCTGCTGTTCCCCATATCCCGCCCTTCCGCTCGGGACTCGCCGAGTGTGCTTAAACCTTCCCGTGCAGCCCAACCGGGGAGCGCTCCATTCCCGTTAGGGACCTCCATCCTGGGGCCACCGGGAGAAGCTCCGGGATCAGCTCCCACCAGCACTGCCCGATGTCCCACCAGCCCCCGGAGGGGTCCCTCCAGCACTGCCCGATGTCCCACCAGCCCCCGGAGGGACCCCCGCAGCTCGGCCAGCACCAGGCTCAGCTGCGGGGGCGAGCGAGCGGCTATTACACACTGTGGAAAAAATGAAATGCTGGAAAACACCAGGCGTGCGATCCAGCGCTGGGATGGAGACGGGCTGCTCCCGCGACACCAGAGTTGGCTGCCCCACAGCAAAGTCTCTTTGGGGACCACAGGCGCCCCACTCAGAATGGGGACAGCTCAGCTGGGGCAGGGGAAGCAGATGCGGTACCCCAAGAGCAGTTCACCAGTGCCCACCAGTTGCTTTCCCTTACCTGCCACTTGGTCCTGGTGCCGAGTGGGACCCTCCGCGGCAGGGTGCCCATGTTCCCCAGGCACTGGGGTGCTGCACCTCCCAACATCTGGAGACCTTGCAGCCCAGCTGAGCCCCTGCCCCTCGCTTGCACCCAGACCCGTCACAATGTCTGGGAAGGAGGAAAAGCCAGGAGGGGCCAGGCTGCTGCATAGGAAGGGAGCGGGGCCAGGGTGGGATCCTGCTCCGGTGTTAACCCCTTCCCAGCACAGCTGTACTGGTGAGTCCAGGTAAGAACCATGGGAGACCCCCATCCGCTCCACCTGGGCGATTGTCCCCGGTTCTGCCCACCTCCCGCTGCCCAAACCCTCCACCCGACACCCCCCATTCCATTCCACAGGCAGCCCTGCCCACCCATGAGCCGGAGGGTGACCCTGGCACCCCACCGCTGCCCGATGCTCCCTGTCCCTCAGCTCTGCCCTCCATCAGAGCCCCTCACCTGGCTCCTCACCGCACAGGGGACCCCTGCCGTGTGCCCGGCCCGTCCCGCAGGGGATGCAGTGGGGATGCAGTGGGGATGCAGCCCCTCTCCAGCCGGCCCTGCCGGAGGAATGCGGGGCGGGAGCGTGGCCACCCCAGCCGGCGCCCCACTGCTGGGATGGACAAGGCAGCCTTTCTTCTCCCGCCGCCGCCTGCAGAACGCGCCGCTTGTTCCCGCCGTGGGAAGCGGCGAAGGCAGCAAATGCCAAGGGGTCGGGCTCGGTTACCGCCGAGCAGCCCACGGTCCCCGTGCACCCCGCGCTGGGCTGCCCACTCAGCCTCAGCCTCCGGCAGGACAAAAGCCCCTTTCTTCTCCTGGCGCGGCCAAAAGCCTCACCTGGGAGGACGCCCAGCCCTGCTGATGCGGGGGCTCTCCCAGCACTGGGAGGGCTGCACACAGACACGCTGCCCCACTGCGCTCCCAGGCACCCCACTGCCTGCCCGCCCCGAGCCCACACAGGTAGGGATGCTCAGGGGTCCCCTTCTGCCCCCCAGACCCAATCTGGGCATAGCACGCTCTGCCTCATCCCCACCAGCATGGCCGGGGTGGCAGCAGCTGGCAGACAGACCCCAGTGATGGAGCACAGCCTGGCAGATCATGCCTGGGGGGCAGCAGGGAAGAAGCACACACATGGC
>WBMV01008856.1:187136-199235 GCA_013396655.1 Campylorhamphus procurvoides | reverse complement strand
TTCCGTCACCCGGCGCTCACGCCATGCCGGGATGCTCCAGGGTTACTAAATTTACCGTCTGCTGTTCCCCATATCCCGCCCTTCCGCTCGGGACTCGCCGAGTGTGCTTAAACCTTCCCGTGCAGCCCAACCGGGGAGCGCTCCATTCCCGTTAGGGACCTCCATCCCGGGGCCACCGGGAGAAGCTCCGGGATCAGCTCCCACCAGCACTGCCCGCTGTCCCACCAGCGCTGCCCGATGTCCCTCCAGCACTGCCCGATGTCCCACCAGCCCCCGGAGGGACCCCCGCAGCTCGGCCAGCACCAGGCTCAGCTGCGGGGGCGAGCGAGCGGCTATTACACACTGTGGAAAAAATGAAATGCTGGAAAACACCAGGCGTGCGATCCAGCGCTGGGATGGAGACGGGCTGCTCCGGCGACACCAGAGTTGGCTGCCCCACAGCAAAGTCTCTTTGGGGACCACAGGCGCCCCACTCAGAATGGGGACAGCTCAGCTGGGGCAGGGGAAGCAGATGCGGTACCCCAAGAGCAGTTCACCAGTGCCCACCAGTTGCTTTCCCTTACCTGCCACTTGGTCCTGGTGCCGAGTGGGACCCTCCGCGGCAGGGTGCCCATGTTCCCCAGGCACTGGGGTGCTGCACCTCCCAACATCTGGAGACCTTGCAGCCCAGCTGAGCCCCTGCCCCTCGCTTGCACCCAGACCCGTCACAATGTCTGGGAAGGAGGAAAAGCCAGGAGGGGCCAGGCTGCTGCATAGGAAGGGAGCGGGGCCAGGGTGGGATCCTGCTCCGGTGTTAACCCCTTCCCAGCACAGCTGTACTGGTGAGTCCAGGTAAGAACCAGGGGAGACCCCCATCCGCTCCACCTGGGCGATTGTCCCCGGTTCTGCCCACCTCCCGCTGCCCAAACCCTCCACCCGACACCCCCCATTCCATTCCACAGGCAGCCCTGCCCACCCATGAGTCGGAGGGTGACCCTGGCACCCCACCGCTGCCCGATGCTCCCTGTCCCTCAGCTCTGCCCTCCATCAGAGCCCCTCACCTGGCTCCTCACCGCACAGGGGACCCCTGCCGTGTGCCCGGCCCGTCCCGCAGGGGATGCAGTGGGGATGCAGTGGGGATGCAGCCCCTCTCCAGCCGGCCCTGCCGGAGGAATGCGGGGCGGGAGCGTGGCCACCCCAGCCGGCGCCCCACTGCTGGGATGGACAAGGCAGCCTTTCTTCTCCCGCCGCCGCCTGCAGAACGCGCCGCTTGTTCCCGCCGTGGGAAGCGGCGAAGGCAGCAAATGCCAAGGGGTCGGGCTCGGTTACCGCCGAGCAGCCCACGGTCCCCGTGCACCCCGCGCTGGGCTGCCCACTCAGCCTCAGCCTCCGGCAGGACAAAAGCCCCTTTCTTCTCCTGGCGCGGCCAAAAGCCTCACCTGGGAGGACGCCCAGCCCTGCTGATGCGGGGGCTCTCCCAGCACTGGGAGGGCTGCACACAGACACGCTGCCCCACTGCGCTCCCAGGCACCCCACTGCCTGCCCGCCCCGAGCCCACACAGGTAGGGATGCTCAGGGGTCCCCTTCTGCCCCCCAGACCCAATCTGGGCATAGCACGCTCTGCCTCATCCCCACCAGCATGGCCGGGGTGGCAGCAGCTGGCAGACAGACCCCAGTGATGGAGCACAGCCTGGCAGATCATGCCTGGGGGGCAGCAGGGAAGAAGCACACACATGGCACCCCCTTGCCATGGCTTCTCCTGCCCACTCGTGGCCGGGTGAGTCACGGGAGGAAGCTGGAGTGGCTGAAAACGGGTGCACACAGCAGAGCATCACAGGAGCATCACAGCCCTCCGGCCAACTTGGCTGCCTGCTCGCTCCCCATCTGCTAACACACTTAGGACGCGCTCACCCCTTCCCACACCCTCTGCCCCGGTAAACAACCAGCCCTTCCGGCGGCAGCTGGGAATGGGGAGCCCGTGTCCAACACAAAGCCGTCGGGGAGCGAGGAGCTTTGCTCCTGGCCGCTGCCTCCAGGCCTGGGGCTGACCCACAGCGAGCAGGGGAGACCCAGCCGGCCCCATCCCACCCAGGCGAGGGGCGGTGGGGCTGCACTGCAGTTGCTGGGACAACACCACGATCCTGGCAATAACACCGATGTAAATCAGCCGCCAGACAGCTCCGGCGGGAGCCGAGGAATCCCGGCCGCGCCCGCTGATTTCATCGCGCCTGGGAAGTGCTCCCGCACCGCTGCAAGCACAGCTGTGCTCCTGCCGAGGCCCTGCCAGCAGCACACCTCGGGCTCTCCGCAGGATGGGGATGCCCACCACCTGTCCAGGTAGGGGCAGAAGGGCAGCCCTGCTTTCCTGCACCCAACACTCCCCAGGATGAGCCAGCTCCAAAGGTTGGTGGCACTGTACACAGTCCCAACATCTCAAGCACCGACCTCAGCATCAGCACGTGCCTCCAGACACCACAGCACTGACAGGGAAACCTCCACCACGAGTTCCAGACCCCTCACAAAGCTGGAAAGCTGCTCCTCAAAATGTCCCCATGTCAAACAACGACTTCTCAACTGCAGGTCAGAGACTCAGCTCAGCAAGGAGCATCTGAGACTCCTGCCAATGACATCTCACAGACCATAGCACAGGATGGGTTTGGTGGGCCTTGAATCCAGCCCCTGGCATGAACCCATCACCCAGCCCTGTGTTTGCTGCAAGAGGGGTGGGGTGACCCTCACCTTTCCAAAACAGGCATCGCTCTCCTCCTGACAGTAAGGACCCCGTGCTGTACAATCCTGTGACTCCATCCCTCTGCACAGTGCCCTGCCTTCCTGTCCCCACCCCTACCAACACACAGCATCACACAGCAAATTCAAACAGAGGAGGAGTTACCAAAAAAAGCACCCAGCAGTGCTGCCCTGCAGCTGCCTCGTGTCTGAGGTGCCTGTGGTGCCCTGCCAGAGGACCTGCCCCCCTGCAGCTCCTCCCTGGTGCCCAGAGAGGGCTGGCAGCTTGCAGGGCAGCTGTAGGAATGGGAGAGGGCAGCACTTCACCACAGCAGCTGGACCTTCTGGGGCTGCCAAATTCCTCTGGCTTTCTGGCAGCGGCTGAAGGGGCTGTGGCAGGAACGTGGCAGGAAGCTGGAGTAAACAAGGTCCAGCCATGGAGCGGGGTCCAGCCAGGCCAGCGCCGTTCCCAGGCTCCCCAAGAGGCGTCAGGGACAACAGGGGTGGCCTCAGGCCAAGCTCCGTCTCCCCCTGCAACTGCCCTCCAGCTGCAGGAGGATTTGGGGATGGGAGAGGCTTGTCCAGCCTCCCACGCAGACCGGACTGCTGCTCTCAAGGCTCCCACACCACCAAACCCACCACCGACATGGACCACCGGATCAGGACCCAGCTCCCAGCCCACCCACACACCCTAAAAGCATTCTGCACTGACCAGTTTTATGACTGACAGGGTCTTTCCTGCTTTACATCCTGCAGCTCCTTCCTTGCCCGAGGGGGCAGGGACCCCCAACATGTCCCACAACTGGCCCTGACAGGGGCCAGGGCAGCCAAACCCCTTTCCCTCACCCCCAGCACATCACAAAGCTGTCCCCAAGCACTGGCAAGATCCCTGCAGGGCAGGACACACTGAAACCAGCCTTATGGGCTCCCCTGCGCTGGAGCCGCCTGGGGGACAAGCAGGGAGGGTTCTACCCCATCCCGACAGCCGCTCACCTTCCCTTCCCTGGACCGGCAGCCCCTGCCGGGCTCTGCCGCCGCCGCTCCGCAGTCCAACACAGCCTCCTANCCCTCACCTTTCCAAAACAGGCATTGCTCTCCTCTTTCTGTTATCTGGCTGACAGCAAGGACCCCAGGCTGTACAATCCTGTGACTCCATCCCTCTGCACAGTGCCCTGCCTTCCTGTCCCCACCCCTACCAACACACAGCATCACACAGCAAATTCAAACAGAGGAGGAGTTACCAAAAAAAGCACCCAGCAGTGCTGCCCTGCAGCTGCCTCGTGTCTGAGGTGCCTGTGGTGCCCTGCCAGAGGACCTGCCCCCCTGCAGCTCCTCCCTGGTGCCCAGAGAAGGCTGGCAGCTTGCAGGGCAGCTGTAGGAATGGGAGAGGGCAGCACTTCACCACAGCAGCTGGACCTTCTGGGGCTGCCAAATTCCTCTGGCTTTCTGGCAGCGGCTGAAGGGGCTGTGGCAGGAACGTGGCAGGAAGCTGGAGTAAACAAGGTCCAGCCATGGAGCGGGGTCCAGCCAGGCCAGCGCCGTTCCCAGGCTCCCCAAGAGGCGTCAGGGACAACAGGGGTGGCCTCAGGCCAAGCTCCGTCTCCCCCTGCAACTGCCCTCCAGCTGCAGGAGGATTTGGGGATGGGAGAGGCTTGTCCAGCCTCCCACGCAGACCGGACTGCTGCTCTCAAGGCTCCCACACCACCAAACCCACCACCGACATGGACCACCGGATCAGGACCCAGCTCCCAGCCCACCCACACACCCTAAAAGCATTCTGCACTGACCAGTTTTATGACTGACAGGGTCTTTCCTGCTTTACATCCTGCAGCTCCTTCCTTGCATCCCTCTTGGGGTGCCCCAGGGGGCAGGGACCCCCAACATGCCTCGCAGCTGGCCCTGACAGGGGCCAAAGNCGGCCCCGTCCCGCCCCCGCGGCTGACCGGCCCCAGCTCCGGAAGGACCTCACGACCCCCAGCCAGCTCCTTTGACAGTACTTTATTTGATTAAAGACTCAGTATTCTCTGTGTACACTGGAATGTGCTCTATTCCCTAGGCCAGGATCATACGGGGTTACAAAAAGGGGGGGATTTCAGCTCGGTTTAAATATCACCCTCCAACGAATGTAAGAAAAAAAAAGCTCCTTGGATGCTTGAACTAACCTCGACTCCATTTTAAAAATCACACAGACAAGCAGCTCTGGAACAGGACCAGGTTACTGGGATTCATTGCCTATTTTGCTAGGGAAGAGGGTTTGCCCTCCCAGGACAGGATCAGGGTTGATTTCCTCTCAGGTGCTGCCAGCAGAGGAGAGACCACGAACTTCTTTGGCAGAGGACCCCAGGGGCCCACGACAGGCTGGCTGTCTCTCACAGAGCACAGTACATGTGCTTTTAGGGTCTTTGCCTTCCACCTGCACACTTGGGCCCTCCAGCCAGGGGTGAGGTGTGCCCGGGGACAGGTGACACGCCCCAGCCACATAGGTGAGATGATTTGTGAGGGGAGCACAGATCTGTGAGATGAGGCAAGTAACGCTGGTGAGGCAGTGGGGGGAGGAACGGCTCAGATCAGCCCCCATGTTCCCTGGAAACCAGCACTTCCTTCTCCCCGACTTGCCAGCGCTGAACAAACACTGGTGTGGGACAGGTTCCAACAAGTGGGCAGAGTCACCCAGGCAGGCAAAACGTCCTGCCTTCCCAGACACCAAAAGGGCCTTGCAAAGGACACACAGCCGGTTCTAACCTAACTAAACCTCCTCCAAAGCCTGGCCCAAGAGCAGCTGTGGCAGACAGCGAGGACACAGTCCCCTCCTGACGCTCTCCCCCCTGCAGTAGGAGCCAGAGCACCTGGAGCTGAGCCATGACAGCACAGCAGGGCTGGAGAAACGGCAGTAACCGTGTGGGGTAAAAGGACCAAAGCCCCATGTCCCTCTTACCCACGCTGTGCCCCTGCCACGATCCCCCCACCTCTGAGGCAAGGGCAGCTTGCTCAGCTTCCACCAGATGGAAGGGTCCGGAGCTACAGGTGGCGCCAAGCACGTTCTCTCAGTGCCTGCTTTCCTCAATGGAAACGAGAGCTGGAGGACGAGGAGAAATCAAAATGTAAGCACCAACAACAGAACAGCGCGTGACGCTTCGGGAGGGTAGAGAACGATGTCTGGTCGGCTCTGGGGCTGAGCTCTGGGCGTTGCCAGGCGAGGAGGGGACGTGTCAAAGTCAGGCTCTCTGCGGAGATCTTGCTTTTCTGCCGGCCGGTAAAAATCTGCCAAAGAAATTTGTGGCCTTTCCCCCAATGAGCACGTCAATTCTCTGCCAAAAATGTCTGTGACCCAGGAACGCTGCAGATGGCAGACAGAGCCACGTGTCCTAGCAGAGGGGGCTGCGGCGTTCCCAACATTCAGAATAAACGTCGGCCTCTTTTTTTTTTTTTAATTTAAAAAATTTCCTCCTTTGCTCATCCCTGGCATTACAGGATTTCGTACTTGCCGACCAGGAAGGTGGTTTCAGTGGAAAACCTCACAGGGCTGTTCCCGTCTACCTGGGTCACTTTGGTAACCTGTGGAGACAACAGGCAGTGTTAGCTCAGCATCAAATGCTGCTCCCCACCACACTGAAGCTGTGCTTCCCAACACCAGGATGGTCATGAGGGTAGAACTGGTCCGGTGCCTTCCAACCACAACTTAGCCCTGAAATAAAGAATTTTGCTCCCAGGAAACCTGAAAGAGGGGAGTGATTTTCTGTGGTAACTGTGTCTCCACTGAGGAGTGAAGTGGTAACTGCTGGCTACACTTCAGTGGGGGCAGACAGTCATATGCTGAGCAGTGTTTTGGCTCCAAGGCTGATGGACTCTCTAACAAAGTCTGAGAGGAATTAATGATTACTCAGAGGCACAAAGGCACAGCTGAAACTGCAAGAAATCTCTGGGAGGTGCTGTCTGCTGGCACTCAAATCCAGCTATCTCAGAAGCAAGTTAATGTCGACCCCTCAGCCATGGCCAGTGGAACAACAAGGCCCTGCCATAGCACAGCCAGTGTCAGCCAGCTGGGGACTGAGGCAAGAGTGACATCACGCCTGGGGAGCATCAGCAGTGACCATACCTGTATGTTGCAATAGTTCTTTTTGGAAACAAAGGAGACTTGCACCGGGAAGAAGTCGTTTGGCTGCCCTGCTATGCTGAACTCCAGGCTGCCACTCTTGTTTTTGGCATCTATCACGGGCAGGCACCACTCGAGGAGGTTTCTCCGGCTGTCGTGGCGATACTCGCCATCAATCTCCCCAATCACTGGGGCGCCAACACCAGACCTACAGCAGGCAACAATAAGAGAAAATCACTTCTCTGCACAGAGCTAAGAAAATGCTTCTAACACCTGTGGGCTTGAGCAGATTCACAAATCAGGGAGAAGGAGGTGGACTCTTTAGTGCTGCCCAGAGAAGGAGCATTACTTACGGCAAGGGGATGGTGATGACCACATCATTCAGCTCTAGGCTCTCCTCCTGCAACTCGTATTCAATGTTGACATCACAACTGTTCCCGCTCTCTGAGGGCCAGCAGTTAACTGAGGGCACAGAGAAAGTGTGTGAACCCCACAGGCCTTCCACATGGAACAGCCTTTCACTTTGAAATGCCTAGCAGTCATCCCCAAGAAATTTTGACTTTAAGAAAAGCTCTGTTTTCTTTGAGAGCATTACAGAAACTGCACACTGCTGAGGGCAGGCACTACCCAATGGATACACACAGGATCTCCAATGTCTCACACTGTGCCATGCCCCAGGCAGCCCAGCAGCCAAAGGGCAGATACAGACTGACAGCCCATGGACCAACAACAGTCTCTTCCACCTGAGGCCCCAGACTTGCACTCACTTGTCAATGGAATGAAAGACTCTTCCGTGGTCTGCAACCTCCACTTCAGCACGCCCACGTCACTGTTAATAGGGAATGACTTCTCTGGGTTCTTCAAGCCGATCTGCGACTCTGTAGTGAAGAGTTTCTTGTCCACATTTGGGTGAGTCTGAAAGAGGAACAATGCCCAGGCTGTAGGTCTAAACCCAAGGACAGAACCGTAGATAATGCAGATTCTACCAGAACAGGCCTATGCAGGGTGTTTTTCTTGACAAAACAGACAACAGGTTTGCTCCTGGCTCAGAAGCCCATCCGGACCACACCTGCTTATCAACTTGGGATTCCTTCCAGGAAACACTGGTCTGACAAGAAGGATCCACACCACTGTCATTCTTATGTGCCACTGCACCAGAGAGCCTAGCAATGCATGTCCTGGGCTGATAACTACAGAATAACTTTAACTCCTCAGATCTTAAAGACCATCCTGAAGGTCCAGAGCACACATTTCTCTTGAAGGAAAAGCAACCTAATCATCCTGAAACCACAACCTCCCTCAGTAACTTTAACACGCATATGTATCAACAGCCAAACTCTACTTAAACACTCTCTTCACAACCATGAGCATGAGCAGCTTTTTAGAAGCAGAGGATTTCTGCAAGTCACCATTAAGGTACACTAGAAAGACAGGAGTCAGCACAGGGTTTGGCCTCATCTTCCACCCAAGCAGTGCCCATGAGAGCACTGTAAGACATGCTTGTGGGATGTGCTGGAAGTGGATTTGCAGTCAGTGATGTAGGGACAAGCCCCTGGTGAGGAGTGAGCCAGCATGTCAAAGCAGCACCACCTCCAGGGATCAATAAGGTCACACAGAACGAGAGAGAAAGGCAAGGACCAATCTCCCAAGAACCTTCTGGACTGTGATCAAGTGCTTCAGCAGTCGCCCCAGGTACACCCAAGGACAAAACAACTTTGGAGAGAATAAATTCATTCCCCTTTGGCACAGGAAGTTTGTTCACCCACTCCCACTCCACAGCTGCAGCTGACATCACACCAACAGGCACTAAGCAACACACGAGGCTGCAGCAAAGTCCAAATGAGGTCAGCCAGCATGCCAATGTGCACTGCTGGGCAGATAAGGCTCTGAGGGCAGGATGGCAAGCACCAAGACTGCATTTCTCCTGTGAACTTCAATCCTTTGAGCATGACTGGCCTGGCACTGAGCACTCCCATTTCCAATGCATTTGCTGAGAAAGCTTGGATGAGAATACAGGACAGTAACATGCTCAAGTATTTCCAATATTTTTTCCCCTGGAAAGCAGCAAAAGCACATTCAACACCACAGGACTCCAAACAGGCTTTACCTGTAGCTGCACTCCCCTCTTGTCTTCATTTTCTACATGCAGGCGAATCCGCGCAAACTTTTCATCAGAGATGTGCAGCATGATCATGCCATGCAGCTCCATGTTCTGCAATCCTCCATCACGGCCACAAGTCAAGGAGATTTTCTCCTCTATCTTCATGTGCACACTAGACAGACAGAGAAAATTCTCAAGTCTTAGGCTTGGCATCTCCCAGGCAGCAGAGAGATCAGTGCAGTGATGCCGCATCTTGACACTCAAATCCCCGCTGCCAGGCCACAGCCCAAGGGCACTAAAAGGCTCTGAATTTTAAAATGTAGCATTGAACACCTCTATCCTGAGTGGCAATGAGGCAGGAAAACAGGGAAAATGGCAGCTATTTGAAGGCTAAAGGCACAGGAAAATTCCCCACCTCATATCAACAATGAATGCACATCCCATTTTAGTTAAGAGGATGCCTAACCAAATTAGCTATTTGCTGCTGTGCTTTCCCAGATTTTGCCCACCAACTGTTATAGTTACCAGGTAAAGGAGCACAGGAAAAAGCCTAAAAGGAACAGGGAAGCCACACACAGGGAGAGCTGGGAGGAGACCACTTCCAAAGCAAGGGCAGCACTCACCTCTCCATGTTAACAGGAGGAGAGAGAACTTTGGCTGCTTCTGCAGAGCGTTTGCCTACGGAAGTCATGATATTTTCTCCTTCTGACTTCAGCTTGTCCACAAAGTTGTCCACCTCCTTCCCTTTAGCGCCGAGTTTCAAGGCTTTACTGGGACCTGAAGGTCTAAACACAGACCAAGTCAGCTCACTGCAACAGGTTCCTCCTACCACTGGCTCCAAGGAACATTTGCCACCTGCTGTCCCCCTACCTGGCCGGTGCTGGTGCCACTTTGGGCTTCTCAGTCTCAATGATGGTCTCTGTGATCATTGCTGCCGTCGTGCCCCCAGACACGGCTGAGCTGCCAAAGCCCCCAAACCCAGGTGCCTTCTTGCCATGTCTCTCTGCATCCCTCCTGGCCTGCTGCAGCTCCTTTGCTTTACGGCGCATCTCGGCTTTCGCTTCACGTTCCTGTGTCTGAAGGAAGAGACAAGAGGCTGATGGAGCTTTGCAACCTCAGCCTCGCCCTGCATGCAGAGCAACCAAGTGCAGCTGCCCACAAAGCCCTTGCTAAGAAAACGGAGACAAGGTACAGGTTTGGATAAAATACAGGATGCAATTTTACTGAAAAGCTAAATAACTGTGTGGCCCCAGCGAAGTGGAGGAGCACCTCTGTGTAGCAAAAATGGCATTTCCCAGACATGGCAGCTCGTGCCAGGCTCATAGGTGCCCCCACTCACCTCTCGGACTGCCCGGAACACCTTTTCCTCATGCGAGTCCATCTCAGTGAAGGTCCGAATCTGAGCCAGATTTACGTTCTCGCGGTAGCCCAGGGCGACGATTTCATCAAAGGCAAAGATCAGGTCAAAGCAGTGCTCAGAGATCTCATTCTCTTCCAGAGCTCGACAATATTCAGGGATCTAGCAGGGCAGAACCCATAGAGAGTACTATGTAAACAGTTTGTTTCTACCTGTGCTGACCCTCCCAACCCCACTGCACCCTTATGCTGCTCCTGGTACTATTACATTGTTGATAAACCAGATAAAAGTTTTGCCACTATTTGTTTTTCTATACTAAAATCCTTATAGAACCTCCTTGTAACATTAACTCAGAGGAGCCCAACTACATACTGGGGCCAGCAGATTTCCTGAATATCCTTTGATTGTGAAGACAAGAAACTTGCTGCTTCAGGATCCCTGCAAAGCAGTGCTGCACTTGTAACAGCCACATGCTGGAACATCATGTTATTTTTGAAAGGAACACAAGTCTTAGGTTAATAACACAGAGAACATTTAATGCTAAATTACAGCCAGCCCTTTGGTTGAATTACAACCGAGGATTTCTTATGCCGAGTTCAAAACTACCACCAAAACTCCAGAGCTTTCTTCCCAGTCAGGAAGGGAAGCTGTGGAACACCAAGATGCCAGGTAGAGGCAGGCAGGGCTCCAGCACCAGCTCAGAAACAGGTCCCTCACAGCAGCACTGTACTGAGCGACAGATCCTTACCACTCTAGAGAAGAGTCGGAGTGTTTCCAGGTCTTCCAGGATGTTGCTGTTCTTGGTGGTGATCAGCACCATGTAGAGCTTCTCCATGGGCTGGTAGACGTACCGCACGCTCTCCGTCTCCACGAAGGTGTGCTGCTTGCCCGTGTTCATCAGCTTGGGGAAGGCCGCCAGCAGCCCCTCGATGCGGGTGCGGGTCATCTCCACGAACTGCCGGGACACGATGGCCTTCCCCGCCTTCGTGCACACGGCGGCTGCCAACAGCACCTGGGCGAGCACAGCAGGTGAGCCCAGCCCATGGAAGGATCGCTTCCCCCCCACGCCTCACCTGCACGCTCCCCTGAATGGGATTTTAAGTCTTTTTCTGTGACCAGGAAAGAACAAAGCCAAGAGCAGACACACCTCTGCTTTTCTGCCTCTCCATTACATGTCCTGTCACTACCTTATCCTCAGAGCTATCCCTGAGCTCATTCTCCCGTTCCTGATTCCACACACACCAAGGTATAACAACCTCCAGGAGCGTTCGGGGAGGCTCCAGGATACGGACTTTTCCACGAGGCCGCCCCAGCTCACAACTACACCCAAGGAACACCGCAAAATGTGCTCTCTCTGCCCAGTGGCACACGCATAGCCAGGCTGATGGAGCCCCGAGTATCACCCACAGCCCTCGGGTGGCTCCAGGGCAGCTCGCAGGCGTTGTCACCCACCACCTGCACTTTCTCCTTCTCTCTGCCCACACTTCCCTCTCGCAAATCAGCTTCCCAATTACCTTTGTCGCAATAACGCCGGTCTGCGCTTCAGGGCCTTTAAACCTCCCCAAACTGACCGCAAGCACCCCAAACCCCCCAACCACGCCACCACCGTCCCCTGCCGCCCCTCGGGCAGCTCAGCTGTGCCCCAGCCGTGTGCGGGGGGGGCCACAACAACAAAAGGAGCCGGGCCAGCCCCTCGATGGCCCAGGCGGCCATCCCCGCACCCCGAGCACCCTTTGGGGAGGCACCACGGCCCCTGAGGCACCGGGCATGGCGCTGAGGCTCCCCCGCCAGCCCCGGCCCGGCCCCGGGGCGCTCCATCCCGCCCAGGCCGCGGGCTGCAGC
>WBMV01008856.1:139247-186542 GCA_013396655.1 Campylorhamphus procurvoides | reverse complement strand
GGACAGTCATGGGGAGGGGACAGCCGTGGGGAGGGGACAGGCGGGGACAGCCAGTGAGACCCCGCTCTCTCACCCAGGAGGGCGTACTGGCCCGCCCTGCCGAGCCCGCCGCCCTCAGCGAAGATGATGATGAGGATGATGAGGACTCGGAGGAGGATTCCTCGGAGGATGACTCGGAGGATGACTCGGAGGAGGAGGGGGACACGCTGGATGGGTGAGCGGTGTTGCTGGCTGGCCGAGCTGGGACTGGCACTGCTGGGTGTTTTACACACCCTCTCAGCTCTGCCACTGTCCAGTGGGCATCGGGACAGGCAGCTCCTGCCTCCTCGTCCCCACTGCTGCAGGCTGATGATTCCTCCAGGTGATGAACCAGCCCCAGGCTCTGTTTGCTGTGCTCAGGAGAGGCAAGGCTGGAACAACACAAGAGGCAGGGTACTCCCAACAAAGGGAAGGACCATCTCAAACACAGCCTAGTAATCCTCGTTTTCCAACATTTTCAGCTCCAAAGCTGACCCCTTTGTTGCTGTCCCAACCTCTGCCTTTGTGGAGAGTGCTTAGCCCCCTTCTGACAGCCCTGTGTGGAGCTGAATGATCCCAGCTATCCATCACTCAAGTGCTTTTCGTGGCCAGCAGGTCCAAGGCAAAACAGGGACCTATAGAACCTGCTGTACATTAATCTTTGCCCACAACTCTCTTCCTTTCTTTAGTGACTTCAATCCAGCAGATTTTGACTACCTGCAAGTGTCTTCTGAAATCAAAGACCTCTTTGAATACATCAAGAGGTGAGTGGAAGGGTTTTAGCCCACTCTTGGCTCTCCTTTGTGTCAATCACTGCAGCCCAGTTCCCAGTCACAGATGCCGTGGCGGTGGTTTTTTTCCAGGTACACTCCCAAAACAATAGAGATCGAGCACAAGCTGCAGCCTTTTATTCCAGACTTTATTCCCGCCGTGGGAGACATTGACGCTTTCCTAAAGGTACAGTTTCTTTGGCTTCCTGCCCCAGTCCTCCCCTGTGAGCCGAGGTCGCTGGGCGTGGTGGGGGCCGGGCCGGGCAGCTAAGGGCTGGGTTTTCCTTTCTCCAGCACCATGTGCTTCTCAGGCAGCACCCTACTGACAATGCACATCCAAGATTGCTCGTGGGGAGGCTCTGCACAAACCTGCCCTGGACTCTGCAGAGAAAAGGGCTCTATTTTTCCTGCAGGTTCCCCGTCCCGACTGGAAGCCTGACAACCTTGGCCTGCTGGTCCTGGATGAGCCCTCAACCAAGCAGTCAGATCCCACCGTGCTCTCCCTTTGGCTGTCAGAGAATTCCAAGCAGCACAACATCACAGTGAGTCAGGGAGAGGGAGGTTGCACTTGCTGTGCACTGCCTGGAGCAAAACTGTGGTATTTTACTCTTACTTCTGTCTCTGTGACTCCAGTGTTGTGGCACAACTGAGAATTTGATTTTAAAAGCAGCAAAAACAAACCTTTGCTTTAATCCATAGCTTTAAACTGCAACGGATCTGAGCCTTGCTTGAGGCAACTTTTAGTACAGACTCTGGGTCTGTTCCCTTCAGGTGATGCTTTATTTCCTTTTGGTTGTCTATACCTGCTTTTAGTTGGGATTTTGTCTGCAGAAATCCATTGATAAAGTACTGCTGGGAAAGAGAGAAGCCCTGGTTCATCAGGAGCAAACACAGGGTTCCCAAAAAACCCCAAAATACCATGAAATGCTTCCAGGTTTATATTTGTGTTTTTAGCAGCAGATAAAAGTAAAGAGTTTGGAGAATGCAGAGAAGAACCCCAAAGCCATTGAGAGCTGGATTGAAAGCATCAGTGAACTGCACCGCTGCAAACCTCCTGCCACAGTCCATTACTCCAGGTGAGCTCTGACATTGGCTCACCACAGTCTGGCAGTGGGAGGTTTTGCGTGATCCTGAAGTTTATGTTTTTCTTTTCCCTGGCAGGCCAATGCCTGACATTGAGACCCTGATGCAGGAATGGTCCCCGGAGTTTGAGGAACTCCTGGGAAAGGTATGTTGTGTGAGTGATCAGTGATAAGCTCAGCGTGTGGTGTTATAAACCATCTGCCAGGGAAGCCAGGTGCCTGCTCCATCCTGCAGCTCAGCCTGCTCTATTTGTTCCTCCTCACCACTTCCCCCTTGCCAGAAGTTGGGGAGCAGCCCAACGCTGGAATTCCCAGCTGCTGCCCAGTGGCCTGCATGTGCTCCCAGGCTGCTGTGGTCCAGGAGCAGAGCTCATGGCCCTGTCTGTTCCAGGTGGGCCTCCCGACTGCAGAGATGAGCTGTGACCTCGCCGAGTACATCGACATGATCTGTGGTGAGCTGGGGAGGCTGTGCTGGGGGCACAACGTGCTGCTGGCCCGGCACTCTCTCTGAAGCCAGAGAGCTTTAGCTGCAGGCTCAACCCTGAGAAGTTGGGATCATTTCCTGCTGCTTCAGTGGGAAGTGGGCTCTTGTGTCACAGGGGGCTGCAGTCCTTGGTGTCCCAAGTGATGGTGGGCAGTGGGGATGCCAGGCAGTGCAGCCCAGCTGCCCTCACACACTGCTGCTCTTGCCCATAGCCATTCTGGACATCCCTGTGTATAAGAGCCGGATCCAGCCTCTGCATGTCCTCTTCTCCCTCTTCTTGGAGTTCAAGAACTCGCAGGTACGCAGCTCCAGCACTGCCCAGCTGCTCCCCTCTTCTTTTCTTTGAGCAGTGGGTGTGTGCCAAGGGCTGGTGGGCCCTGAGAACGTGTTCTCAGTGGCTCCTGTCCCTGGTGCCTCTGCCTGACCCAGGGAGCTTGGCTGCACTCCTGGGTGGGGGTGCTGTGTTGTTCAGCAGGGTATCACGAGCCACAATGTGTTTTCTCTGAGCAATGGGAGCTGGATCTTTGCACAAGCACATTCTTTTCCCTGCAGCACTTCAAGTCCCTGGCTGATGGGCAGAAAAGCAGGAGCCCACCATCCAACCCACCCTCACAAGCAGTGGAGGCAGAGGTGGTGAGCTTTACTTGAAGCTTCACATTAAACCCTCATCTCCTGGATCACTGCCTGCTGCTGGACACTGAGGTGTGCCCAGAGCAGGCTGTGAAATGTCACATAGCACATCAGAAACCTCCCTGGTCTTGGAGACACTGCTGGGCTGTTCTGTGTTTGGAGAATAGGACTCATCATTTTTGTTGCAGAAGCTGCCTAATGGCTGTTTTTGACTTATTCCCAAGGAGTTCAGCATTAAACCAGCCTTTCCCAGCACCAGCCTTCCTGTGCCATAGGTGCTGCAGAAGAGAGGCTCCTTGAGCACACTCTACAAGGGCTGGAGCAAACAGGAGTAAATTCCACACTCAGATCTGCCAGGTGTTTCTAGGTCTTACCTGGGGACCTCGAATCTCTCTACCTCTTATTACTGAACCCCCTTTTCCTGTTCTCAAGCCTCTTATTTCCTGCCAAGGAGAAATAACATGCGCAGCACCACACAGAGGCTCGAGTTTAGTTTATTGCTGTTGGAAGGACTCTCCCCAGCCCCTGCCCTGCTGCCTGCCCACCCGTCTGCCACAGCAGCAGGGGCAGGGGCGGAGAGGATCATGCAGCAAGCGGGTCACAAACCTGCTAAAGCAAGGCTGGTGCTTGGCCTTACCCTGGGAGGACTCACAGTGCTAGAGCCTGGCTATAAAGAGCTTTGATGCGTTTGGATTATAACAGTCTATTGGGAAAGTTAACGGGCTACATAAAAACATGCCCTGGCTCACAGCGCAGCTCCTGAGCCCTGCAGTGCATAGCATAGCACAGAGCCAGGGCTGCTCAGCACCCACCTCCCAGAAGGGCCTCCCTGGCACCCTCAGCTGCCCTGCTCCAGGGGCTGGTACGTACCTGGGGCCGGGCACCTGGCTTGTGGCACCATGACTCACAGCCAGATCTCATCGCTGCTCACGCTGGGCACTTTGTAGATGCGCCCGGACATGGGGAGCTGGACAAAACCTGTAGGACAAAGAGCTTGTTGTCTTCTGGGGCAGCCACGGAGCTCAGTGTCCCACAACACAGCTTTTGGGGGCCTCTTGCCCACCTGCACCCTCTCACCGAGCTTGCTGAGGACCAGGGAGTTCTCCAGCACTGGCAGGGCACGCTCTTCTCCCCTGGCACTGGCTCTCACATCCTTGGGGGAAGCTGCAGGGAAGGAAAGGGGCAAGAGCTAGGACATCTATCCCTCATCAGGGCAGGACCTGTGTCTCTGTGTGTCTTGCTGCATCGGCTCATTGGGGTTTTACCTCCATCCTGCTGTGCGAGGTCGTCGAGGCGCAGGTCGGGCGGCAGGGAGCGGGTCTGGCGGGGCAGGCGAGCGCCCTGGGGCTGTGGGTGCTCAGAGCCACTGCAGCGGGAGCACCGGCTGGGTGGGCTGCTCCCTCCTGCTGCCCCTGGGCCTGGCACCGGCTTGGGTGAGCGGCATGCCAGGGAGGCAGCACAGGAGCCCAGGCTGAACAGGGTGGCCAGGGCCAGCGCTGCTCCCACGGCAACACCCAGGACGGGCAGCTCCACGCGGGCATCCAGCAGACCTGCACGGGCAGTGCAGCCCCCTCAGCACCCCTCCACACAGCTGCGGTGCTGTGCCCACCCCCCAACAGCTACCTGTGGGTAGGAGGGACGTGGTGGTGACGCCCACGCTGTTGGCAGCACTGACAGAGAAGTTCCCAGCCACGCTGCTGAGGTGGATGTGGAGCGAGTGGTTGGCCAGCCCTGGGTAGTGTGCGGCACCCAGGAGGAGAAAGTCAGAGGCGTTGGCCATCACATGCCCGTCCTGGTCCACCCAGGTGATGCTGGCAGGTGGGTTGGCTTGCACCAGCACAAAGAGCACCAGGACGAGGCCAGAGCCCTCGACCTCCTGGTAGCGGGCACCTGCCCGCAGGATCTCTGGCTTGTCTGGGTGAAAAACAGAGACAGTGAGATGGGCAGGAGAGATGGGGGCAACACCGTCAGAGCAGGATTTGTCTTGCTAGGGTCCAGGAGCACTTGTCTGCCTTGTCTGCATGGGACTGGCAAGCTGCTGCCCTGCTATGGCTGTGAGGGGCATGGGTTATGGTTCTATCCTGACCAGGCTGGAGCCCCGCACACCCTCCCCACATCCCAGCCTGGAGCAGGACAGCACTGTGGACCTTACACTGCACATCGAGGAGGACGGAGGCGTTGTAGGTTTCTCCGGAGGCCGGGTCAGTCAGGGAGCAGTTGAGCTGGCGGTCAGAGCGCCGGGCAGTGAGGGTGAGGGTGCTGGCAGTGCCCGTGGCAGAGAGGTTGGCTTCCTGCCTCTGTCCATCGAGGTACCAGGCCAGGGTGGCACCGGGGACTGGCCGGGGGACCCGGCAGGTGAAGGCACGGCTCTGCCCCTCCTGCAGCGTGCACACTGCCCGCGGCTGCCCGTCGATGGTGGGGCCCAGTTCCCCCAGCCCTGCCGGAATGTCCATCAGAGCTGCAGCGGGGGTCCCCCTGCCCGAGCTGTGCCCCGGCCCCCGCCCCAGCCTCACCTGCGGAGGAGAGCGCCGGGAGGACGAGCAGCAGCAGGGGGAGGCCAGCTCCGGGCCAGCCCCTGGGACACCCCATGGCATGTCAGCCGTGCTCAGCGCTAGGAGAGAGGCAGCTGCAGCAGGGACACGGGGCTGTTCCCGGTGCTCCAGCACACAGCAGGGCCGGGGAGGTTGTGGCCTGGCCGCTCCTTACCTGCGGCATCGCTGTGTCCGTGCCCAGCGCAGTCTGCAGTGCGGCTCTGCGCCGGGACCCGGCAGGCGGGGGCGGGCCCCGCACTGCTGCGAGCATCCCTATCCATCCCTCCATCCGTCCCTCTCCATCCATCCCTCTCGCGGGGCCCGCAGCTGCCTCCCCCGAGGACCACCCACCCCTCGTGGAAGATGCGCGTCCCCACGCCCCCCATCACCTCCCTCCTGCAGCGGAGGGGCTCAGCCCCACACCCGCCGGCCCCACATCTGAGCGGGGCTGTGCTCGCTCGGGGACCGCAACGCCGCAAGCGGAGCCGAGTGCCAGCGACAGGAGGAGGTTTATTGGGGGTGGAGCGGAGCGAGACAAACACAGCGAGGCGCTTCGGTACTTCCAGTCCCCGGCTATCAGCCAGGGGGAGGAACAGGATGTCTGACGGCGGAGACGGACCTTCTGCGGCAGCCCGGACGTGCCTGCCCGGGCCACCTCGTGAGGATGGCTCTACCCTGGCCCGCCTCCCTCACTCGCTCCCGGTGCCCTCGGGGTTGCGCAGCCGGCCCAGCATCTCGCAGAGCATCTGGTTGCAGAGCGCCGAGTAGGGGTTGAGCAGCACCA
Organism: Campylorhamphus procurvoides; assembly: GCA_013396655.1. Taxonomy (NCBI): domain Eukaryota; kingdom Metazoa; phylum Chordata; class Aves; order Passeriformes; family Dendrocolaptidae; genus Campylorhamphus; species Campylorhamphus procurvoides. The sequence continues at coordinate 180,243 of WBMV01008856.1, read as the reverse complement.
GCTGCCGCCGGGCAAAGGCGCTGCCGAGGCGCGCCGCCCGCTCCCAGTCCCGCCGAGCATCCTCATCCCGCTGCTGCAGGCGGTGGATGAGCCCCCGCTGCACGAAGCTCTGGCAGGCGGCACGGCCGCGGCCACGGCTCAGGCGGATGGCGGTGTCCAGGTCCTGCAGGGCACCTGGCGACGCGGGGAGAGGCGTGGGTGGGTGCCGGGGTACCAGGGGAGCCCCGCACCCGTGCCGCATCCCTGCCGCTCACCTGCCCGTCCCCCCGCACCCGTGCCGCTCACCTGCCGCATCCCCCCGCACCTTTACCGCTCACCTGCCACGTCCCCCCGCAGTCGCAGCGCTTGGGCACGGTTGTTGTAGCCCGAGGCGCGCTCGGGCAGCAGCCGAACGGCCTCGCTGAAGCGCTCCAGCGCCGTGTTCACATCCCCCGACTCGGCTGCCGAAACCCCCTGCAGCTCCAGGTCCCGCACCTGCTCCAGCAGCTCCGATGGGAAAGCTTCCACTGCGGCAAAGAGGAGCCCTTGGGCTGGGAAGCGGTGGCACCGGGACAGCCCGCGGGGTGCGGGCTTACTGCCACCCTACACCCCCAGTCCAGGGAGGGAACGGGCACAGGGCAAGGTGGTGAGCTCCATCCTCAGGCAGGGACTGCTCCCACCCTGCAGAGCCTCCTTCCCTACCCTCTCACCCCACTGCTGCCAACTCCAGTGAGAACCCCGCACAGCATCGCCTCACCTTCCTCCTGCACATCCTCCTCCTCCTCATCCAACCCCGGGATATCCCCAAAAGGGGTGCTGGGGTTAAAGATGGTCTGCAGGACGACCCTGTCGTTCGCCGTGGCCATGGTGCCCTCTGTGCCCCCCGAGGCCTGCGATGGGGCTGCAGGGGCAGGCAGGACGGGCCAGTTAATGTTCACACTGCTGGCCCCACCTCACCCTACCCCGTCCTATCCCAGACCAGGTATGAGGTCCCACCACCCGGCCAGTGCCCCCAGTGCCCAGAGCCAGGGGCTCCTCACCAAACCAGCCCTCGGTGCTGCCAGGGGCTCCCATCCCCAGCGTTTCCTGGAGGAAAAGCAGCTTCTCAGTCCTCAAGAAGAAATGGAGAGCAGCCCTCTGCAGCAATAAACTTGACATGTTTATTAATTAAACTATCACTTAAATAAAAAAAAGTGCATAGAAAATAAACATGTTTAAAAACTCCTTTGTTTTTTTGTATTTTTACAACTATGTACACTTTTTATTTTTACATTCAGTCTTTTGCAGAGCTTTCAGCATTTTTTTTTAACTATTAAAGTATTTCCTTCTTCCCTGTGGCAGGGAGTTAACACTGATGTACTTTAGACACGTTTCCTCTTTTTTTTTTTAAAAAAAAAACAAAACCAACCAGAAGCTTGGAAGAACACAAGAAAAAAAAAGTTTTGTTATACATGATAAGTTGTCAAGAAATGTATTTCTAGAACATAACCTTGCCTTTGCAGAGCTTTTTTTTTTTTTCTTTTTTTCTTTTTTTTGAAACAATTATTCACCTACCTGTAGTTACTAAAGAGACTGTAAGTTCAATAAAAGAAACACCACAAGTATAGTTCTCGGCTGATAGACGAAGCTACTGTACCTCGTTAAAAAGATACCAGGAAAGCACAGAGCACATTTTTTTTCCCTATATGCAGGTGGTACCCCAACATTCATAACCAAAACGAGAGGAAGGAAAGGAAGAAACCAAGTTGTACAAGTACTGACTGTAACAAGAAGGGCTGGGAAAGGCCGAGCCACCCGCTCCCTGCCCTGGCTGCCGGCGGGGAACGCGCAGCGAGGCTTTCCCTGCGCCGTGAGCAACTGTAACACAATCCTTATCTATAGTGTTAAGAGAATTAAAAGCCATGGACCGATACTGAACTAGGCTTCATTACACGGTGCATTACTATATTAGTTCCTATATATACTGTATTTATAGTTATAAAAAAAACTTGCGAGTGTCGAGAGTGGACCAGTGTATGGGTGAATGGCATGATTCTGCACAGACCGTCCTGCTGAAGAACCTGGTATTGCTTTGAAATGAAAGAAAACCAGAAAGAAAAGATACCCAGCCCTTTGCAATGACCCGCTTCTCCTTTAAAAAAAAAACACAAACATGTCGGTTTGTACAAAGAAAAAATAAAACGCCCTAAGGTTCCTTTTTTTTTTTTTTTTTTAGTATTTTCAGATACCATGATCTGCGTCAGTCCTTATAAAATATACATTCATACACGGGGAGCTGGGTGCTCCCGGGCAGCCTGGGCGGAGGGCGGGCAGGTGGCTGAGCCCCCACACTCGTGGCCACGGCTGCGCTGGCCCTGCTGGCCCCAAGGCCCGGGCACAGCTCCCCGGGGGTACAGACAGTTTCACTGGCCACAGCGGCTCCCACCGAGGCAGCCGCGACGGGAATAGCAGCAAAGCGGGCAGCCCGCCGGCTCGGCTGGTCCTGGCAGGAGGAGGAGGATGCCTGGCACTTGGATCTCGGGGGGCTCCCATGGCACGGCACTGCCCACCCCCTGACCCTCCTTCCCCATGGTGGGTGGCTCTGGGCAGCCCCCTCCCGCAGCCAGGACATCGGGAGGCGGCAGCAGCACGGCGGAGCCGAGCTCTGGGATAAATTCAGGGGCTGAGCCCCCCACCCTGTGTCAGAAACAGGGAAGGGAAAGGGCCGAGAGCAGCCGTGCCCGGGGCCACAGGGCCCAGATCCCCAGGGCGGGTGCTCTCCGGGCTCCTCAAGGTATGTGCGTTCCCAAACTGTCAGTGCATCAAATCATCTCAGTAACAAATGCAGCGTCAATGTGACTTTGCTTTCAACAGTTACCACCAATTTATCCTCACACAGTGCAATAACGAAAGGAAACCGGCAGGTCCCGACCCTCTGAGCGCTGTTTTTCCTTCTCAGGGCAGAGGAAGAAGTCTCAAGACCCGAGAGGTGCCGATTCGGGGTGTCCCTCTGAGAGACCTGGGGGGGTCAGCACATGCTCCCAGTCCCTTCCCCGCCAAGTGCCAGTTCAGAGCAGTCCTTGGACCCACCGGCTCCTGGAACAGCTGCCGACCTACCCACAGGGACAGCTCGGAAAACCGAGGGCGCTTCCTGCTTTCCCTTCTCCGTGGAAAAACCTATCTGCCTTTGAGGGAGAGACTGCAGGAGGAGGTGTGTGCTCCAGACTGGCCTCCCAGCAAAGGCATATCGAGGGTCAGGTCTCTCATTCTGTCTCGCTTTTTCCTTTTTAAACCCTCGCCAGACGCCAGTGCACGGCAAGGTGGAGTCACGCCTCCTGCCCGGGGCACAGACTGTCCTCCCACAGAGCCAAACTCCCCCCACGCTGGGCAGCTCTCCCTCCTGCCCCGGTCCTTAAGGGCAAATACAAGTTTAAGGTCCAGCCAACCCTCCTGGAGACAGTTACTGAAGTCAAAAAGGCAGAACAAGAGTAGAAAACAAAACTAAAGCAACCCCCCCTCTGGAGAAAGGCTCAGACTGTGTCCAGCCAGGTATTTCCTAGAACCGTCCTATGAAAATAAAAAAATCATTAAAAAGAGATTCTCTTAAATTAGGATAATACCACTGTTTAAAAAGCCTCGTCATAAGTGCTTTCCCCTATGAAGTGCTTCTCATAGAAAAATATACAAAATATATTTACATTTATAAAACCTTAAATACTAAACTGTAAACAGAACAGAGCAGAATCCAATGTCGTCGCTGTCAGGCTTGGGGCTCTCACTTCTCTCTCTGTTTTGCTCTGAGGTGTGGGGCAGACCCCGCTCCAACCAGGGTGATGGTGTCCCTCGACTCCCCCAGACCCCACTCGGTTCCTGAGCCGCCGCCTCACGAGTTTCCTATGAGTTTTGGGATGCTGTGCAGACAAGGCTGGCTGGTGCTTGGCCATGCCTTTGCAGAGAACTTTGGCTCCATTTTGGTGCCCTTCCCGTGCCTTTCGTGGAACACATAACTACACCAGACAATGGCCCATGACAGGTGCCTGCCCAGGGTCACTCCTCTGCCTGTCCCCTGGCCCTGGGACACTGTGGCATGGCAGAGTGGAATGTGTGCCCCCACACTGGTCCTTCCTAGCTCCTGCCCTACAGTGGTGTGTGACCAAGCCCGGGGCTGGCTTGCACTGCCCCTCTCCTCTAAAACTTCTGCCCCATCCCCTGGACCAGCTCCATGGTGGCCAAGACACCACTGGCTGGCAGCACCAGGAGATGCTGAGCAGAGGAGGAAGCCAGCTGCTGGAGACAGGACCTGGAGAGGAGCACTTCTGGGAGGGCCCTGCTGAAGCAGGAGCCTTTGCTGGCACCCCAACTGTTGGCACAAGCCCACTCTGCCAAAGAATGCCAGGAGTTCCTCTGCTCTTCAGGCAGGGATTTCAGAGCAAGGTGCCAGCCCAACTCCCTTGTACCTGGTTGTGGGCTGCTCTGTTCCACTCTCCTCGTGAGGGCAGCTGAGCCAGCCCTCCATGCAGGCAGTCCATCCTCCTGCTCATGGATAGTGTTTTACAGACATGCAGTCCCTGGGGGGGCTGTTGGTGAGGCACAGCCCCACTTCCCAGGGGGAAAGCTCACTCAAACTCTGCTACCCAACTGCTGACTCAGCCCTCAGAGGAGAGCTCTGAGCCAGGAGACAGAAAGGGACAGGACCTGTGACCACTGCCCTGCGCCTGGGCTGACCTCCCATCCCCTCTCCCACTCATCAGCCCCACGCTGAGAAACGAATATGGGGGCGGGGGGAAATGAGAATAGCAAAAACATAACCACGCTGAGGATCTTCTCCAGCCGCTCGTGTCTCTCACAAGGGTGAGTGTGCACATGCGAGACATGAAGATGTGGACTCGGACAAACACAGCTGCCAGTCAGGTCCCTGAGCCCAGCCCATCTTCACTCCTGCTTCCAGCCTCTCCATCCCGTCTGAGACACCGGGGAGGGGCTCACTCCAAGCTTTGGTTCGCCCCAGGCCCTGCAGGGCTCACTTGCAGCTGATGGGAAGTCCTAGTTTAAAAACTTCCTGCACTTCTTGGCGCCGCAGTTACAGGGCAGTTTGTTGCTGGCGTCTTCAATGGGGAACTTGTAGTCGTAGGTGAGCTCTTCCCCCCGGTAGATCTTGCGCATGGCGAAGATGACAATGTGTTTCTGGCCATCGATGTTGATGACCCGGGAGTAGCAGTTGGGCTCGCAGGAGTGGTTGATGAAGCGGGCTGCATTCCCATGCATGGTGGCATCCACCACTTCGGAGTCGTCAATGCGGAACATGTAGCACCCGATGCCCTGCACGGGGAGGACACAGGAGGGTCAGTGTGGGCAGGGCAGGCACAGCTGCCCCAGCAGACAGCCCAGCACCAAAGCTGAGCCTGTGTGAGTGCCTGCAGCCTCTCTCCACTGGGCCTCATGGGCTCCCACCTCAATCATTTCACCCCTAGGCTCACTGAGACTGGCCCGAGACCCCGCCCAGCCCATAGGAGGGAATCAGAAGTGCCTCTGAAGCTCCAGCAAGAATGAAAATATCCTGAACAGCCTGCAAACCCAATCTGTGATGTTACAATTTTCATATCGGCCTGTCCTACCTTCACAGCCACTTTCTAGTTCTCCCAAATTCTTTAAGAACATCTACAAAAGCCCAAAACTCACCTTACTGTCGTAGTATTTCTCTCGTTTGTCAGTGAGGATGGAGCGAATGACATTGCCTGAATATTCGATCACCATCTCACCTGCATCGATGTTCCTTTTGCAGAACAGACCCCGGCCATGGATGGGAGACCTGAAATGCAATTAGAAAAGTGAGTCTTTCAAAGGAGACAAGCAAAGCTTAGGAACATCAGATTGCAAAGGCTGTAGAACACAGGTTATTTGTGACAATGACCACTGTGGTACTATTACCCTTCCCTAACAGAACACCAGCAAGAACAGCACCAGGTCTCTCTGCCCACATCTGGACACGTGCCTCAGTTCTTGCCAAGATAAGCCAACACAGAGCAAGTAGCTTGTCCTGAGGATTACTTTTTAAATACGTAACTTGGGTGGGGAGAAGAAGGAGGTAAAAAGCCCAAGCCTGGTTTTTCCCCAGTTTTGCAGTCTGGCTCCACAGGAAGTTTTCAGTTTCCACTGTGCCCTATCCCAGAGGCAGCAGTACCAAAGCAAAACCATACCTGTAGACACCAACTGCCTCCTTGGAGGTCTTCTTCAAGTGCCTGAAGCGCATGGGCATTGGCAGATCCATACTGGTTGCTCTCCTAGAACAAAGAGGTGCTGCTAAGTGACAATCTGTATCTGAAAGCCTGTGCCATGTGTTATCTGAGGCACTTTGCAAGATGGAATAGTTCAGACACTGCGACACTGCAGCCACAGAGAATACAATCAAAATTAATGCAGTTTTCTCATATACACATGCAAAAGATCCTTTCCTCCCCAAATTCTCATCAGATTATTTCACAAGGAAAAGAAACATTCAAAGGCAGACTGGTCTGGTGGTCATCTTCATCTGTCACCTCTCTTGCTATTGCAGGGATCACCTCTGTGTCTGGCAGTTCTTGGCAGCTTTCAAGGCTTACACACCCCTCAAAGCACACAACGCATAACTAAGCCTGATCTGCTCATTTTAACACCACAACAGTATTTTCCCCTTTGAACCTTTAAACCCTGCTGTGCATACCGGGCCGATTTCAGCTGCACTTCTTCCTCTTCCTCATCATTCGGGTTGTATTCCGGTGGCTGGCGGTGTTTAGAAGCCAAGAAATTAAACATATCAAATGCAGATTTCCTGCAATTTAAAGAGACCAAAGGGAACTTGTTATACTGACTGAAAATAAACATGTGGTTGCCACAACAGTCTGACGTGTTTGCTGCCTCACACCTTCCCCACTCTGTCCTCTCTTAAAGCCCCTGGGCATCAGGGAAAGGCACAGCAGGTTCTGAGCACCCCCAGTAACAGCCTGAGCCAGGAAAGTGTTGTTAAACCAAGCAACGGGCCACAGAGTGGTACAGAAAAATGAGCAGAGTGTGAAGATGCCAAATAATTGATTTTCACGTGCCAGTTGGTAACATTTAACTGAGAGTTTTAGTGCTGTGGAGATTTGTTGCCCCTGGCCCTGCCACAGTGTTAGTTATTGAGTCATTAACCCCAACACTGACAAAGCTCACACTTGCCTCAGGTGGACTTCGGCCCGAGCAGAGCCATGTGGGTTCAGAGGAGGTTCATTGGCCTCCTCTGGCTTGTGAAATCTGAACTTGTAGTTGTGGCAGTGCTTTGCTCCGTACAGTTGCTCAATCAGGAACACAACAGTGTCATGGATAATCCCCAGCATCCTCAAACCATTCACACCTGGAAGAAACAGAGCACAACAAACACTAACTGCCAGTGCAGACTTGGAGCAGGAGGATACAACAGCTTGTCACAGACAGCAGAACCATACAGCTGTCACAGCAGTACTGTATTAGCTACTGCATTCCACATAAGAGTTTCCAATCCTTCCACTGGGAAGAAATTACCCTCCATAAAGCAGGCAGCAGCTGAACTGGAACTCTTAAGACCCTAAGATGCTCACAGAGTGATCTGTTTGTCTGGACAGGGTGTTACCTGCAAAGGATAGCTGCTTCAGGCGGGCATTTGAACGGGCTTCCTGGACCTTGTCAGTCAGTGACTTCCAAGCATCTGCAGCACATAAAGAGATGATGAACAGTGACCAGGTATTCGAGCTCTGGGATGCTCATATTTAAATAAGCTAACTGGAGAATATAAAGTTTTCAACCTTCCACAGGCCATAAACTAAGATCCCCAGATCTTGCTTCCACCCTCTCCAAAATTCACTTTGGCATAAAGAGAAGGCAGGGTGTTCAGCAATGGGTCTAAGGAATAGTCTGGATACCCAATACTCTACTGTGTGATCCACACAGCCTGTTTCTTGACAAACTATGGTGGAGCACCATTGGTCAATTGATAAAACAAAATGAGACAGTGATATATATCCTACTGAATATATTCTACTGAAATAAAAAGAAAAATAAACAGAAGCCAGACACTGTTGGGCTTGTTCTAGGGCTGTAAACCAAGAAATTTCTCTCTTTTTTTTTTTCATCTATAAAAAAAGCAAGTAAGAGATCCTCAGAAGTCACAGTTACTTCTAGTAAGGACAGCTAAAATCAGTACCACCAACACTGCATGGTTCTCACCTTCAATGCTTTCTGCGCAGATCTGAAAACCATCATCACTAGAGATCTCAAAAACCAAACCTTTTTTTGGTTTCTTCTCGCCAAGACTTTCTTTCCTCTTTTGTTCTTGCTGAAGCCAAAACATAAGAGGGGAGCTGAAAGTGCTCTCTTCTTCCTCAAGAGCTTTTGAGCCTAGAAAAAACAGAAGCCAGCATAAAGATGAGAATTGGAAACAATGAGCTTTTTCCACCTGTTGTTCCACAACTGAAAATTACTTACTGACTTGCCCTTTTTACCAGTAAATTCAGCCAAGAAAAATATCTGGAGAGGGTTGTAGTAAGAGTGTGAAATCTCAAGTGCTGAAATTCTCACAAACTAAAAATAGAGGCAAAACTATTTGTCCAAGATCTATTAATAGCAAACAAACCTTTCCTCCCTTTACAGCAAGAATAACACGAACTATAGCTCTGAGCCTTTTCCTGAGAGAATGAGAGACACAAAAATCAAAACTTCAAACAACACTTTCCTGGTCCTGGAGAACCCCAAGACTGTATTTTTTAAGAAGTGACGTACCTGCATTTTCTTGCTCATTTATTGAGTTCTGTGTTGATTGAGGTTCTGGGAGCACTGCTGTTTGCCTTGGAAGGGAAGGAAGAGTACATGGAGAAAAACAGTTAAGAACCAGCCTCAGTTCCTCACCAACCCTGAGCAGCAGCCTATGAAATCTTGAGAACTAGACAGAAAGAACCTTTTTCCAGATTGAATGTTCTGACACCAGTTCAACTGGAAATGAACAAAAAGATTCTACTCAGTAGCATTTCTGTTTGCAGCCTCCATTGGTCTGTGGGCAGCAGCCTAATTTCACACAGCCAGTGTCAGCCCCACTCAGGAATAAGGTGTGTGTGCTAACACACAATGAGACATCCCCTCAGCAGGCACTGAGCTTCCCAGAGCTACACACAGCTAATGCAAAATGGCTCCATATTGCAACTAAACGTGACCGTGTGTTCCCCACTGAAAGCTCCCCAGATATTTCAAGTAGGAAAGCCAGACTTCCCACGTTCTCTGTACAAATGTCCTTCAGCTCAAGTGAGCAGAATCCCATGGAAAGGGCTGTTCATCCCTTACCCTGCAGACTGCCCACATGGCTTCTGCGATGGCTGATCTATGCTTGTTGCATCCTGTGCATCTGCCTTCATAGCAGGAGTCCTGGAAGAAAAAGATTTGGGAACATTCAAAATACCTGCCAAGCCATGTGTGCCATAAACGAGACTGGAAAGCAGGAACAGATCCACCAGTGACTCAGCAGCTCTGCAGAACTACACAAGTAGTAACAGCTGCTCCTAAGATATGAGGAATCAGATCACACTTCCAGCACGCATCAGAATCAAAACTTGCACTTCACAATTTGCCTTGACTTGCACAATTTGCTGGAGAAACTAGTGTGACTTTTTTTTCTCTAATTGTTACAAACCCTCAGGGATGAGCAAAACCAAACTCTCCTCTTACCCTGTAGCTGAGACCTGGGGTACAGCAACAGCCCCTCTGTCAGGAGTGTGAACTTCAGAGGAACCGGCCCACGCGTGAGAAGTTTTGTGCTTCTTTCCATTCCCTTTGTCTAACAATGGCTGGATGCGTTTGATTTTTGGCTTCATTTTTGTGGGACCCAGCACAGAGCTACTTGCAGACTGCTGACCAGGTGATGGGGATCCTCCTGGAGATGCTGAGCTGGCGTGCATCACTGACGAGGACGCCTTGCTTTGTTCAAGTCCGGTGTTGTTTGGAGCATCAACCAGCTGTGGAAAGCTCGACAACTGTGTCGTTGCCGAAGCAGTGCTAAGGTCCAGCTGGGAGGAAGCAACACTGGTTTTGCTGGTTAAGAGCTGTGTCATGTGCTGAAGCTGGTACGAGCCCTCTGGGTCAGCAGATGACGGAGCGACTGTCATGCCCATTGTCTGTGTGGAAGGCAGAACACATATGCTTGATGCAGCTGTCATAGCTGCTGTAGACGGAGTCTGAGATGCTCCCAGTTGTGAAAACATCCCAGAACTTGGTGGTAAAGTCATGTGTGGCTCCTGAAGGCCAAGGCTTTGCTGACTAGCTTTGATCAGGAGGTTGCTTATTGAACCAAGGTCCCCCAGTAATCCAGGGCTTGTTAATGTTACTGAACTTTGTCCCAAAACGTGACTAGGGACTGACCCACCAGTAGTGGGGGCTGCTGTGGCCTGCATGGATACAACATTCAGCACTGAGGAACTTGATGTTAGGCCCGATACAGGCCCTGCTGGGAGGTGACTGGTATCTGGACCAATAACACTGGGAGATGTGCTGACTGCAGTAGTGGTCCCACCTTGTGGGAGCAAAGATGTTTGCTCAAAATACATGACCCCAGTCTTGGACCTTTTGATAATATTGGGGACGGTTCTGTGGGATGTTGAATTTGCAATGGTTCCCAAATCCAACGGGTGGTTGGAAATTTGGGAAGGAGCAAAATTAATTAAGGTCATGTTGGAGACCATATCAGGAGGAGCTATAGCAGAAGGGGTTCCAGAGGGAGCCAGCTTCTTGTTCTTCCGTGACTGCAGACGAGATATGGGGCGTTTCTTGCCTAGGGCAGCAGCTGGTGTAGAAGGAGCAGTACCAAGGTCTGTCCTCTGACTAGCTTCAGACACCAAGAGCTGAGGATCAGGGGGTGGCTGCACCCCAATCAGAAGACCTGGCGAAGGACTGCTGATATTTGGTGGGAAGCCAGTCTGAGCAGCTGTGGAGAAGGGATGTATATGCTGGTGATGGGACATGGGCAGCAGACCCTTGCTCGTGGGAGGGAATAATGACTGAGATGAGGGCAAGCTTGGATTTAATCCAGTGGTGAGTGTGAGCCCACTTCCCATGGGCCCCAGCACTGAAGTGTTGGTCTCCATCACGCTCTGTGCAGAACTAACAGAAGGTGTCAGCTGTATCTTTTGGGTGACACCGTTGGGAAGAGTTTGGAGGACATACAGGGGCTGCATGTTTTGATTGACTACCAGAAGTTTTTCTGCAGGTGGCTTGAGGTGGGGTGGCGTTGTCTGCACTGCAGCGTTGGAGATTTGTGAGGGGCCAGGACTGTCTGTGGAGTTTGGCACGTACTTCTGGCTCTGGAGAGGGACAGTGGGTGATACTGGCACCTGGATACCCGGAGTCCCACTGTTTCTTGTCAAATCCTGGTTGCTGCCATGGCCTTGCTCTACAGGGCCACAGGGTGGGCTGGAGATATGCTCTGCATCTATGTGACCCTGGATGAAGTGATCGGGAGTCATGTGCCCTTCAGGGCTGGGGTCTACCCCTGGACTCAGGAGAGCTGTATCGCCTTCCCCCGAGGTAGACTTCTCTGTCACTGTCACTCTCTTTTCCCCAGACTCTGTGGAAGGCAAGGCCAGCATCGACCTCTCTCCTGAGGAGGAAAGTGAAGACTCCGAGATGACAGCGAGCCTGTTGTGATTTTGGCTGGGCACTGTAGGGCTGCGAGTGGTCAGAACAGAGAGATCTGAAGGAAGCTCCAGTGGCAACTCAAACTGCTCCTCTGCTGATATAGAGGAAGAGACGCTGCTGTCCACAGGCTCAGTGGTGGGCAGCTGCTGGGAGAACACCTCAAACAAACCCATATCCTTGCCACGGTTGCTGTCGAGACCTAAACCTTCTCCAAGCGTCAGGAGTTCAGACGATGAGGACTCTGGACTTTCCCCCAGTGCCTGCATAGATGGTGTGTTCTTCAGTACAAAGTCCATGATGTCAGAAGGGAGGATGTTCCCACAGTCATCGCTGTTGTTGTTGTCAGAGTCGGATTTCAGAAGTTCTGTGTTGAAAGTGTCCAGTAGGTTCTTGTCAGAAGGTGTGCTGGCATGAGCCCTGCGACCTGTTTCCAACGAGCTCAGCTGTGCTTCCAGTGAGTCCTGACCCTGCGCTTTAACCCTGCTCACAGGGTGGCAGTTATCAATCTTGGGGTCAGCTTTGTGGACAGTGGAGCTCTTGGTGACTTGTACTTTCTCTCCAGCTTCTTCAGTTCTATCCAGCTTTAAGTTCTCTGTCCCGTTTTCTTTGCCACTCCTTTTAGACACCTGGCTGACTTTTCTGGTTGTTGCCGTGACACTTGTATCGCTTTCAGTTCCATCATCCACGCCGTCCAGCTGTGAGATTTTTGGAAGATCACACTGCTCCTCCTCCCTGAATAAACTGTGGGATGCAAGCCTGTCCTCTGTGTTCGAGGAAACCACTGTCCTTGTGAAGTTATAGTAGTACAAGTCATCTTCATCTGATGTGCTCAAGTCATCTGCACCATCCACCTGTCCTTCTGCAGACCGCTTCCCTCGCTTCTTGCCAGTTGAGTTACTGTAGAAGGGAATGTCTTCCTCTCCATAGGACCTCACACCATACAGAGGAGTCAATCCAAAGAACATATTGGATCTGGCCCGAGCACTTCTCCGTGGATACCTCCGCTTGTATGAGCTTTCTTCTTGAGCTTTAGCACCATCCTGGAGCATCAGGTTGTTATCTTGAATGGGCAGATTTTCATATGTGTTATTTTGGGATTCCTGTGCTGGTGCTTCGTTTGGACTTCCCTGAACTACAGGGTTCTCTTCTGGGCTTTCTGAAGCCAAGGAGGACTCAGCCAGAGCAGCCAGGTCTGCCTCTGCAGACTGAGTTTCAGCGTCACTTTCCTGCTGTGCATTTTTAGACTGGTTTTCACCTTCCATCTTGAGGGGAGTCAGAGTGACTTTAACGGTGCGTTTTCTGGGTGCCTGTGACTCTTTAGGGTTTGCTTCAACCTGCGCTGACGACCCTTTAGATGGCCCTTGTGAAGGTGGAGACTTCTCACCAGCTTTTTCAGCAGGAATATTATTACACAACCTCTGGCTAATTTGTTCAGCTGCCAAACCCTGATTGCCAAATTCTGGTTTCAGGTTTCCTTCATCACTGCCTACTGCTTGACCTGACTCTGTAAGAGATTTCAGGGAATGCTTCTCCTTAAAACTGTCTTTCATTAACTTCTTGCCCTTCTGACGCCTGTCTCTGGGGGCAGAAACGACTTGCTCACTTGCTGCAGGAGATCTGCTATTTACTCCAGCAGACTTCAAGGTCTTTCCATCCATCTCATCAACCACGGCTGTTTTCTCTGGCTGTACAGGTTCCACATGCTGATCTCTGTCTTTCCTTGGGCCTCTCTGATGCAAAGGTGGAAAGGATATTGCTTCTTTGGAAGAAAATGATCCTGAACACTCTGGAAAGGTTCCTATTTTAACATTCATTTCTGTGCCTGATGAACTGGTTGGCTGAGTGGACACTTTGGAGCTTCCTCCAGGAGCAAAAGTATGAGCTGAATAATCTGGGTCCTTTGAGGTCACTGCTTTCATCTTCTCTCCCTTAGAAGGTGCACCTTTGGCTATCAAATCTGAACTGCTGCAATGTTTCCCTTCCACGGACTGAGATGAATCCAGCTGGTAGGTTTTGCTTCCAGTTGAAGCTGCTGGTTTCTGGGAGCCTGAACTGGTGGAGCAACTTTGAACTGGAATGCTTGGAGGACCTGCACTCACCGACCCCACAAAGCGGTCAGTACTTTTGATGGTCGTTTCATGTTCTGAAGAGGCCCCCATGCTGGAAGCTGAAGACACACCATGCCTGGAGTAAGTGTTCCCAGCTCGTGCAGGGGAAATCATCCGGAGTTTTGATTGCTGCTGTGACAAAGAAGAGGTGCTGTGTCTCCGAGAACCAATGCTCTTAAGTCCTGAGGACAGCAAAGGATCTCCCACTGTCACTATTTCATGAGTCACTGGGGTAGGACTTCCTGAGAAAAGAAGGCAAGGGAGACTGTCAGGTGACTTGAAACCTTCACAATCAATTCCCTATTCCTTCATCTGAAACACCAGACATTAAAACCCAGCAAAACCTTTCAGCCAAACAGCACCATCATAATGACGACACTTGAGATAGGTGTTAAAAACCTGATATTGTCAACCAGGATTCACCATGTGGAGTTGACAAGTCTGTGTCTCAGGGTTTGGTAATCTCAACTTTAGATGTGAATTTTCAACATGAGTTTGAAACAAAACATGAGTCATTAATGCAGAAATAGAAACTGAATTACAGTACCAGATTTCTGATTCTCTCTGGAAAAGTACCAACTGAGATGTTAAGTCCTTGACGTTCATCACAGCTCTTCTGGATCACTACTACTATAATGTCCAAATGCTGCCTTCTTCATCCTGTTTCTCAACAGACCATCTCTCCTGTGTATTGTCAGAACTTTCCTCTCCTCAAGCCTACTGCCATTTCACTCCTTTCTCTAGAAAGAGTAACTGAACCTCCCACGCTAATAGAACCCAAAAAATACACAAACTAAATGAAAGTATTTCCAAAACAAAGCTCAAGCAAAGTCAACAGCAGTAGAAATACCTGCAGAGGGCAATGGCCTGGAGCCAGGAGACCTCTGTGTGGATGGGTAACTTGGCGCTCTGATTCTGGGGCCCTTTGAGACCATTGGATAGTAACAGGAACTAGAGGTCTGAGAATGCAGGGGACGATCTGGTGATGGTGGGTTGACAATTTCAGGTGTGTTTCGGCTGTCTTTCGTTAGGGTTTCTATTGTATAAAAGAGAAACAACAGAATAAGCCATCACTGAACTCTAAAAGCTATAACCTGATAAAGTACATACTGCTATCGGGTTCCACTTAGAGAATCAGGGTATTAGTTAAACACAAAGCCAAAGATTTGCCATCAGATAACATCTAGCTTCTTCTCCTAAGAACATTTTCAAATACTTGTAGCAATACATTAATGCTCAGCTTATACATGAAATGCTACTATGTATTTATAGAGTTTAAGATTCTGTGTTGACAATGAGGACTATAAATGTTTTAAAAATCTTTCACTGCTTTACCTTCAGATACAAGGAAGCAACCAAGTAGCACAATATGACTATTCAACATTGTATTGAACCCCCATATTACAGACCAACATCAACACTACAGTTTGAAGTTTTAGATCACTAGAAGATTCTCTGAGCTGCAGACCAGAAACCATCCCTGCAGCAGTATTTGTTTGGATCAAGTTTTCAAAGTTAGCAGTACACTCAGAAGCCCAAAGTCTTAAGATGCTGTAGCATGATTTAGAAGCCTGAAGTGGATTTTAGTCTAAATCTGCTTAAGAGATGCACTGTGGCAAAACCATACAGAGAATATACTTCTATAAAATCCTTAAAAGATTACCTGTAAGGGGAACTGGGCTATGAGCAATTGTTCTGTTATCATCGTGCTCTACAGTGCTGTTAATGTCAGGTTCTATGACTGGGGGTCGGCACTCCATGATCTTGCAGGTATACACACAACGCTTCCTGGCATCTGTTGTGCTCCAGTACACCCTGGAGCACCTGGAAGACAATTCAAACATAAAGCAATTTACTCAACAGGTAACCAGAGGTTCCTCAACAGTGTAGGAAAGCTACAGTCAATTTCCCCATATGCTATTTCAGTTATGATTTGGCATAAATACACTGAAATACATCAAACCATGAAACAGCTTATACTCACTGATAGCCAATGGGAAACAACTTATCTTCACAGTCTGAGAGGTCATTCAGAATTCCTAAACAGTCTATCGTCATTGAACCTGAGAAAGAGAGGAACAGAACAGTTCTGTGAACCAGATTCCAGCACCAAAGGTGGATCAAGTATCCAGAGACTAGATCGTACCAATCATCATGTGGATGTTCTCTGGTTCCAAGCCACTAAGAAATTTTCTTCTCAAGCTGATCCCTTCAAAGTCCACAAAAACTCTCCTAAGAACCTCAAACCCATTCTCCGGAACCACCTGGAACAAGAACCCACAAAACTACCTGTTAGTTAAAGGAACCACCACATGTACACTACACAGCCTGTGCTACTCAATCCTCAGTTTGGTCTTCTGGTTTTTGAACTGCCACACAGCACCACTTGCCAAACTGCCCCAGGCCAGTTGTACCACTGACTTCTTTCAAAGAGCACTGCAGTCCAGTCCTTGTTAGTGAGGAACACATTCAACATGACTTCTAAAAAGTGCTCACAGTTACAGGCTAACCCTGTGTGAGG
The DNA here is from genome assembly GCA_013396655.1 of Campylorhamphus procurvoides. Lineage (NCBI taxonomy): Eukaryota > Metazoa > Chordata > Aves > Passeriformes > Dendrocolaptidae > Campylorhamphus > Campylorhamphus procurvoides. The sequence continues at coordinate 163,989 of WBMV01008856.1, read as the reverse complement.
CAGAGCAAGACAGAAGAAACTCACCTCTCCTTTGATCAAGTCACGATGCCTCTGGCAGTAAACTTTCTTGTCATCCAGAAAGACACAGTTCTTGGCTCGTGAGCACATGAAATGATAGTTACTGGTACAGGAAGTGAGGCAGCAGCCTACTGTGGCACCTGACTTCTGGCAGAACTCACACCTCTGCCAAAGCAAAAATAAAGTTAAAAATTAATCTCTTCTAAAACCAGACCACCATTGCTGTTGTCAGTTGTATGTTTTGGCACAGACAGAAGTTTAGAGTAATGCCTGATCTCCCACTTCACTGTCATTCCATTTCGCCATGGTGACTCACATGCAAAAGCGAGACATGGAGGAGGAGGTGAGAGGAAGAAAGATCCCTCACACAGAACAACTTTTGCATTTGTGGACTGGTTCCTCCAGGCCTCAGACTTTCCTGCTTGAGCTCCATGTCCAAATCTCACATTCACAAGCTTCACTTAATCTCCACAATATTTCTGAACTGAGCAATGATAAAACAACTTTTCAAATACTTTCAGTCAGTTCTGTTAGACATGGTGTTAAAAAATACTGCAGGAAAGGACAGAGCAGAACAAACACACACAAGGCATCTTTTAGCTGGGCTTCTGTCTTGGTTCTGTGATCCTAAATCAGTATGAAGTTTAATGAAATGTTCTTTGCTTGTACCCACCAGCTGCTTTCCCCGGATCACAGCCATGTGCACGTTTTTCAGAGAACCATCATCATCTTCAAACACTTCTGCTGACCACAAAGCACAGTTCACGTGTGTCCACTCGTTTTGGCCAATATACAGAAGACGTCCAGCATCCTAAAGAATGGAAGGAAATGTTCTTTTCAAATTTCCATGAGAAACAACCATGCCCAAAACCCATCCCATCAATTCACAGTACCAAATCTACAGTGCTGCTTAAATGGGCTCCTATGGAAATGTGGCAGATACTCACATTAGCACTGTCATCACCATATTTCAGGCACAATGCACACTGCCTGTTGTCTTCTACATCCGGAGGTGGGTTCAGTTCAGGACTATCCTCTCTGCTTCTGTCAGAGCCTTAGAATTAAAAGAGAGAACGGAGTTAATTCTTGAAATTCAGGGAGACAAAAATTAATCTGGACAGTTTGTCACTAAGTGTACACAGTTGCAGAGTTTTCAACAGCCAGCTCAGAAAGCAAAGCACACATCAGCCTCCACACAGCCCTCATTCTGGGGCAACAGAGGCAGGTGCAAAAGCATTCCTGGGTCCAAGTTCAGCTCAGGAACATCTTGTATATAACAGCCCCTGAATGATTTCAGGTCACAGAGGTCTCCAAGTCAGCTCAATTCAGAACCAATACCACCCTCCCTTTACTACGAAGAGGTTTGGACTGAAGTGCTTTGGGTTTGGGATCAGCAGTGCTGCCATCAGCTTTCGTACCAGAGATGGGAGGTGTTGGAGGATGTAGAGGAGTTGGCGAATCCGGCTCTCCAGGCCCTTTGGGTTTCGGAGCTGGAATGATTTTCTTCATCAGAGGGGGCTGTTCAGTGCGGTTGTTCTCCTCACGTTCCTGCCACTGAGCATAATTGTGGTCGAGAGACGGGGGCAGCACCGCATTTGGCAACATACCACTGCTGAGAGGGAGCAAGGAGTCAGTGCCACTCCTGGCTACACAAGAGGACCTTGTGCCCTGCCTACCTGACATGCCCTCCACCCATTTAATTACCCACAGCTCACACATGGTCCCCACAAAGGCTGAGACCATTCACATTTTAAGGCTTGTGATGTGGCTGGCTGTGATGCAGAAGGGCCATCCCAAATGGGGGTGTGAGGAGGAAGAGAGGAAAGAAAGGACAGGACTGCCCAGTCAGCACACAGTAATACCTAACTCTAAATAGTGGTTTGGGTTACTCTGGTTTAGAACAAGGAAGCATGTACAAAACCTGGGAATGGGATTACTGTGTAACTTCCTAGAAAAAAAAGGAAAACCAGAAATCCCAACCCAACACACAGGCTCTCTCAATACATTTTGCTTGGACAGCTGGCAAACGGCAGGGTGTCGCAGTTGGATACAGAACAATTACTTACTTGCTTGTTACTTTATTTGGCTCCCAAAATCTGGACTTTTTTACACTGAACCATGGAAAAACACGTTCCATTTGCTAAAGGAAAACAACAATCCATTAGAAAAGTTAGACAACATACCCAAAAATTCAAAAACATTCAGCCAAGACCTACTGTAAACGCACAACTAATAACATTTCACTAACATCAACAACTCTTGACACATATTATTTTATTCCTGGAAAGACCCAAGCAAGGGTATGCATGATGGCCCTTTGGACTCCAAAAGCAACATGCAGTGGTAGGATACCAAACAGATTTCAGAATAACTCAGCTCACCCGAATAAAGAAGGACTTGACCATGCTGTTGGCTTTCTTAACCTCTGGTTGCCCACCATCAGAGTTAATGGCTGCTTGAATTATCTTCACGATGTCATCACTAAAATCCAACTGTAAGAAACCCCCAAAATTTCACATTAACAGGATTGTCTTTTGCACAGCTACACCATCTACCAATGTTTTAAGGCATTAAGTTGAGAATTCAGAAGCCTGTAAGACTGACCCAGAGTATTGACTTAGAAGCAGAAAGAGAATTTGGCTGCGAAGAATCAAGCAGCCCTCTGCATTTGTAAACTGGCTGACAGAGCTGCTACAGCCACAACTGTTCATTTTCTGCTTCTACCAGGAGCTGACTGCTGACTGGTTTTAAATTCATTAAACTAGCTACATCAAAAGGATTTGGTCAAAACCTGGCACCATCTACAGTTATCAAGCACTTTACAATATACAGTGTTCCTCAAAATTACAGATTCGGGGCGGAGGGGGGGGAAAGGAAAAGGTTGCTTACTGCAAAGAGAAATGATTTGATCAACACTAGCTTTTTCTCTAAATGAACCTTGAAGAGGTCACCCTTCCACCCATGAATTCTTACTTTTCAGCTAACTGCAGTGAGGCTGTTTGGCCAGGCTTTCAGTCAGAATTTCCACATGAAGGATGACCTGTCCTGTTTCCATTTACATAAACATCTGACTAAGAGCAAATGGGGTCTACCAAGTATCACTGCTGGTTACAGAGCAGTGTATCAACAGCATCAATTACTTATCTCTGGGCCAATATTAACACCAGTGCCAGCCAGAATTATTTTTAGCAGCATGATAACCTGCTTCCTTGTTCCTGAAGAAAAAGCTTAAGCCTGCTCAGTTATAAACACCAGAGGTCATAAAGCAATTCACAGGGTCTATAGTGTAATAGAGTGTAACATGAAAACTTTGACATACCACAGATATGTAACTTCCTTGATCCATTTTTCTTTTCACTCCTTCCAGATCCAGAGGTTGCTGCTCTTCCTGTTTACTGACTTCTGTTAGGACAGGAGGATCAGGACCCTCAGGAGAGCTTCTGGATGGGATACTCTCTTCTGTCTCAGGATTTAAATCAGGTGGTTTTGCTGCCTGTGAACATCAGCAATGAGGCAGAGGGATGTTGGCTATTGAAATGCAGCTGCTCCTCATAATACACTCCCAAGCACATTTACTGGCCCAGAGATTCTTGCTAACATGAAGGAAAGAAGAATCTGAGTTCTGAATTTCTGTCCAAAATGCAGGAACAATGAAAAGCTCTTAACCAGCTTCCTGCTGTGACTTGTAAGGTGCACAGCAGGGCAGAGCCATCAGCAATAAGGATCAAACTCATTGCTCAGAAGTCTTATATCTGAATGCATATTCCAAGACTAAGATCCTGTTCTTCTGTCAGAAAAGCACCATCACAGAGCTAAGTCCTCCCATTCCTTGAAGAACTTTACCCTATTTTTCTTTCAGCTTCACAAGTTGTATCATAGATACCCACTTCTTTGCTTCCATAGGAATGAACAAAAGAAAGAAAGAATATAAATAAATCACAGCACATGTTGTCCCAAGTATGATGCAGACACTCCAGCAGTATGAGGCACAGCAATACCACAGCTCAACTGAATGTCAGGCACACTTCAAGCCAGACTAACACTGACAGGACACAAGCTCCAGCTTACCTGTCGATACCGCAGCAAGTGGCTGGTAGTTCTGGAATTCAACAGGGCTGTTAAAACCTGCTTCAAGGACACCTGCAGCTCCTTTTCCAGTGCCAGACGCCACTCTGCAGGGTGCTGCTCCGTGCAGTTAATGCAGGTGTACGCAACACTCTCAGGCAAGTTGGAGAGGATCTCATACATTTCATCTGGAGAAAAAAAAAGGTAAGACAACCATCTGAACTACTTTACAGAAGGATGGATACAGGGGAAAACCCCTGCTCTGCACTTGCTGCCTAACTGAGACACTTTTCAGGTAACAAAAGCCCCTTGTGCAGCTAACTGAGTGACACTGCCTCAGGGTCAAGTCCTGTGCTTTCAGGATGCCATTGGTATTAGCACTGGTTTACCTGTCAACACTCTACAGGTATTTTTCAGGTAGATTACAATCACTGCCCCATGTTCTTTAGTACTGAGGGGATGAGGATTTTCTTACCAGAAAGGTTTTCACATTTGGAGTGAACCCAGCGGTCGCATTTCCCACACTGCATCATCTTGCTCTCATAGTCATCATCATCGTAGCATTTGTCACAGAGAGGACAAAAATTTCCTGAAAACAAGATGGGATTTTATCAGAAGTTTGGATGCCAAGCACATATTAAAGGCTGGGTGGTTACTTCCTGGTGTGCCAAGCAAGCAGCTCTGAACACCCCTCTAGTAAGCTGCCAGCACAGTCCCATCTACTGTCACGAGGCTACAAAAAACAACTTTGAAAGACCACTGCCTACTCTAGAATTCCATGGCTGGGTGCCCATTTTTTGGGCGTGGTGAGACTAACAAGATACTAAATGCAAAAGCAAAATGAAAGGGCAAAAATGACACACAGGCAAGAAATTAGGTGGAACAATTAAGATTTTCTGTGCTGGGATTTTACCCCAAAATGTCCCTCTGAGGTTCAAAGGCACCATGTACAGCAACTAACACAAGGAACAACCACTTTGCAATAGAAATTTGGTTGCTTTTAAGTCCAGAATACTTTAAAATGTTTTTTCCTCAACTGCTACTTGAAACCCCAGCCTAACAGGTGTGTAATGATTCCTTTACAAGGAACAGTGTTTACATGCTGAGAGCCCCAAGCTGTGACAATAAAGCAGTGGTGGCTTTGGTGAGCCACAGCACGATCTAAGACCCTGGCTTTGACAGGAACTGTTATATGCTCCTTCATGCTTGATCTTAACCAGCCCGCACTGCTGCCTGGCCTGTGCCAAGCTCAGCTGTCATGCTGGCCCTCTGCTCACTCATACTGACACTGGCTGATTCAAAACTGAGCAGCCGAGGAGGCCCCTGCTGTAAAGACTCACAAATTCATGTACCTTTAGCAAAGAGTTTGGCACAATCATGACACAGGGAGAAGTCATGAGACCACTGCGCATCCCACCCTTTGCCTGGTGTTGTCGATCCACAGCTCTTGCAGCGAACACATTTGGTACATATCTGGAAGAAGAATGCATTTGGCAAGAGTTACTTGCTTTTATCCAGCAGTTGCTGTGCCTTCTATGCTAACAACAGATTTCGTAATTTTTAATGACAGCAGAGAACTTATCCAACAGAACAAGGAGTTTCAAATGCTGAAATTTTCACTAGAAAGAAGAGAGCCCACTCCTTTTATGGTAAGATGGTGATAATGCAACAGGAAAAAACATCCAACCAAATTGCAGTATAGTTTTCCTGTTCTTCATATTTGCATTGAAGAGAATACCACCATAGAACAGCATATGTAGTTGTGGCACTACTTCTGATCTAAAACTACATAGTCTTATTTTAAAAGAATACACCTACAAATTCTTTCCTAGCACCAAATACACTACTGGCACTTGTCTAGAATAAAAGCTTGACAGATGCAAATTAGGACATTAATCCAAATTGTCTCTCAACACCAATATCAACAGGTTTGTTAAGAAGGGAAATACTTCCATTCTAAAGATCTTCTTCCACTTTATGGGACTACAATCAAAAGACTTACTGTGATCAGAGAACTTGCTACAACTAAAAAAAGGGTGTAATCTCTTTAAAAATCTTGCTTGTTCAAGACACATTATCAACCAGTCACCTCATTATCTGTTTCCAAATGTACCTTCCAACGCAACAGGCACCTTGCCTCGAAAAGCTGAGCTATTGCATCAGAGCAAATCACCTGCAGAGCTCTGGTATATTACCATCAGTTAACAAATGAATTTCCCAAGAAAGAAATTAAAATGCCTCACCCAAACTTTCTTTTTCTTGGTGGGTTTGGTTGGGTAGTTTGGGCCCAGGCACTCAGGGTGATAGCTGTTTCGGCACTTGTTACACTCCAGCAACTGCTACAAGAGTAAGGGGAAAAAGCATTGGAGCAGAGACCGTGCAAAGGGATGCAAAATCCTGGACATTTTCATTTTTCAATTGGATCCCTCATTTGGGGCATGAAAGAAGCTGCAACAGAGCAACTCGAGATGCCTCTTCCCCAATGGGGAGACTCTGCACCTCTCTGCTCCTGGCACGTGCTTGCTCGCTGAGCTCTGGAGTGAGAGGAGCTTTGGGACCAGTGGGGGTGTTGCCAGGTCTCCCAGAGGTTTTGGGGTACCTTGGTGGCCTGGTGCTGTCTCCCACACACGTGGCAGAACTTGCAGCGACGGCAGCACCAGTTCTCCAGCTGGTCCTCCTGGGGCTGCTCGCTCTCCTCCAGGCAGAACTTGTGGAAGGGCTCACAGCAGACCTGGCAATACACAAACTGCAAGGAGGGGGAGAGGCAGGTTTTAGCAAGGCAGAAGCTGCTCTGAGTTCCCAAGCAAACCCCCTCGTGCTCTGAACTACTTTGAATTCTGCTTTACAACTGACCAGAACAAGGATTTCTACTGTAGTGTTTTAGGAGGGAAACTGAGTGCATATTTCAGATACCCCAAATACAGACTGGACACCTCACAGCCACCAGGAGTCTGGTTGGTACCTGTTAATTAAGTGCTCTGAGCATTGACAAAGGCCTATAGGGCTCTTCAGGGTCTCCCTCCTTTGTTCCCTCCCTGTAACACAAGCCAACTGCACCAGAAGACACTTAGTGCAGAAAGTAGGGACATGCAAAGCAAAGAGAGTGTCTTCCTCCATTCAGCCCAGGTGGCCATTAGAAAGCACTTCTAATTTCTTTGCACCCCCTACAAGGGGCTGGCATCACTGGAAAAACAATCACCCTCGGGGCAGGAAGACCACAGGCTCACAGGGGACATGGGAATTGTTTGCCTGGAGCACCCTGACCAAGCAGGGGATGGCTCCATGCCCCACTGGGCCTTCATGGACTTCAGGTGCACTGATGTTCACATCAAGAACTTAACCCCCTTTTCCCTAGTACTGTCTACTCACCAGAACCCAGCCTTTCCTAGAGCATCACTTTCCCAGGTCAGCTGGTCTGAAGATGCTCAGAAGGCACCTATCTACACCTGGAAATGCATTTAACACATCTCAATCCAGCTCCTCAGGCAGCACCAGAACCTTTCCAGTCACGTTTCTCTAACAGTTTGCAGCTCTTGGCAGGTATGGACACACCTGGGAAACTCAATGCTTCCTAAAGCCCTTTTGCATCATTGGGTAGCCTTTCTTATTTCCAGTTAAGAGAGCAAAGCTTCTCCTTTACCTCAGACATGAGTTCCAAAATTTAGAGACATGGGTGCTCTCAAATATGCAATTCTTCACACCTAATACACCTCCAATGTAAGTTCTGAACAAGTTTCTAAACTGATTTTAAATACCTTGCGTTCAAGTATCTTGGGACAAATTCTAGCAAGGACAGATTTACATGTGTTATTTTAATTTCCCCTGGATTAAGGTAATTATAGTTTTTATTTATGTATTTTTGTAACAACACAGTGCTGTAACTAAGTCATCAACAGCAGAACGCAATGCTTTACCTCCACGTGTCCACTGCTGGCACAGAGAAAACACACCACCCTGGGAGTAATAGGTACCGAGGTGACGATGCCTAACCCACCCATCTCCCAAACATTCTCCACTTCACAGTCCTCCTGAAAGTACAAAAGGACACATCACCATGCAGAACAAGGCATATAACATCAGTACAAAGCGCTCACATGATTGCTGTTTTTTACATTCTGGGCCTGTGATTAAGATGTCTCAAACTGAAATTATTTAAAGGTCTACCTCAGTCTACTTTACAGCGTATTTTGGGAGTCACACCTCGGCGCTGTTCCTGCCGAGAGCACTCAGTGGCCTGCTAGAGCCTTCCCTCTAGGGAAAGCAAACCTGAGGAACAAGACAACGTTTTCCACGATTGCACAATTATTACTAAAAGTGAAATTTCAGAAGAATTGTACTTTATTTAAGCTTCATATTTGTATAAAACATTTATGAGATCTCGCTATAATTATAGAGGGACTGAAAAATTCTTAGGAAAATATTAATTTTTATTATTATTTCAACAGTGTTGTTCAAAAAAAGTACATGATTTATCATTTTAAAACCCCAGATATACCCCAAATGTTGTGAATTACAAGTTACTAACATTTTCCCCAAATCTTGTTGGCTCAAGTTGTGGTAAGGTTTTAAAGTTCCCTCTTAATGGAATAATTCTTCATAAACCTCAAATTCTTGCTCATCCTCACACATTGACAGTTAAGGTTTTAAAGCTTTAAGTGTCTCTTCATCCAGTATTCTAATTATAAGGAAAAAAAAGGCATAACAAGCTTCTAAAAATCAACCGAGTGACTTTTCATGAGGCTCCTATTTGCGGTTCCCTTGGAAAGGTACCAGACACACAAACTCAGCAGTTACTGCCAGCACTCTCAGGAGACTCTAGTTCCAGTGTCTAGAGCCAGGGAACATTCAAATACTTAAAACATTTTGTCCTCTACCTTGAAATCCACTCGGATTCTGTGGACTCCATCTGTAGGTGGCTTTTGCTTGGAACTGCTGCCGTTAGTCAGAGTGCTGAGCAAGTTCAGCGTGCTGCTCTCTGGCTTGCTTAGAGGAGGGGGCTTTTCCTGGTCAAGCAAAGGAGCCTGCATTAATCCCCACCCTGGACATCAGAACTTACCCAGCAGTTACATCCGATGCCGTATAATTCACAGACAGACCCCCAAACCAGCACAGAATTAATGAGTGTGTTGAAGCTGCAGGGAAGTGACCATTCTGCAAACCATTCCCTAAGAGCATTCCATATGCAATTACAGTTGTAATCCCATGTGCTGCATTTCCCTCTACCATCCTGTTGTTCTCTCCCATCAGGGCATGGGTTGGTCTTTTGCTGCAGTGGGACAGCTCTGGGAGTAATCAGGCCCTGCACAATTCTCCCTCAGATTTACATAAGACAATTCTTTTTTTTCCATAATGGAGCTGTTTCTGAGACAAAGGTAGTTCCACTTTTTGTGGAAAAGCTAGTCTCCACCCCCCAGTGCACAAGAATTAGAAACTAAAATGACATCTAAACTGAATCTTAGGCACAGGCCATGTTTTCTGGTATCCACAAGAAAAAAACTAGCATCTTTAAGAACCAATTTAAAAAAAAAAATCTGTAAAGGGTTACACAATATGGTTCTACTTTCTAGACAGAGAGAAGTTCCAGGTGCTTGAAATTTTACTGACTGTACAAAAAACAGTATTCACCTTTTCTTTTGGTTTCTGTTTCACAGGGAAAGTTGGACGGGGAGCAATTTTTTTCTGTTTGCTTTGTTCTGTGCCTAGGAAGGGGGGGAAAAATTATGAGTATTTCAAGTAACTAACAGCCACCTGTAGAGAAGAAAAGGGAAAAAAATCAGCTGGGTAACATGCGATGAGTTCTAGACTAGAACTTTTCCACCCTCTTCTGTGGCTGCACCTCACCAACTATGAGCAGACTCCTTGAGGCATGACCAGAAGAGTTTGCTCTACTAACAATCTGGAGCACTGTGGGTGCAAAGCCACAGAAATACCAGAACTGCCTGGCTGGTCACTGTTCATGCTGCTCTGCACTACATGCAATAGTGGACTATGCTTTTGTAGTAAAAGATTACATCCTCCTGGTTCTACATTCATACTGGGAAGCTGACAGACTTAATAATACTGAAAACATACTTCAAGACTGCCACAGCTACATGGCTCAGTCCCAACCAGGATGGTCATCTTTCTCCCTGCCCCAACATAGATTGTGGTCCAATAAAAAGGAAGCCAGTTCTAAGCAAAATTTCCAAAATAACCTGCTGTAGTTTCACCACACCATAAAGCATTTATCATATTTTAAACCCAACAGTTTTTACTGCTATTGTTACTTGACATGACTCAAACACATTGAGGATAAATAGTCCCATTTACCTATTTCTGGCTGGGGAGTCTGCTTTTTCTTGGGCTCAGAAGTGCTAAGTTTAGGTGCTTCTTTTTTCAAAGGTCCTGAGCTCGGTGGCTGAGAAGGAGGGACCTGGACTGGCTGGGATGTCTGTTTGCCAGCCTTTCTGGTACCAGATGCAGGGACCTGTTTGGGCTCCGACACAGGAACAGAGGAATTCCCATCCTCATGCTTTTCCTCAACAGGCTTACGGGCAGGCTCACTGCTCTTCTTCCCAGCACTCTCTTCTCTTGGTGCAACAGCTTGAGGAGTTTGTTTCTGTCCAGAGTCCAATTGGTTTTTTCCAGAATGGCTTTCTTTCTTCTCATTTGTCTTCGATTTCTTCTCTTTCTTTTTTGCAGCTAGAAAGAAGAAGCACAGATAAAGCAACACAGACAAAATGGTGTGACTTCAAATGATTTGCTGCTTTTTTGAAACAAGGATACAGACGCTTTGATTCAGAATTTTGTCATTCTGTCCTATAAAAGAAAAAATGTACTCAGAAATAAACTCCTGCACTTGGTTTGTGCTTTATAAGCTCTGTGTAGCCACAATGATAGCACAGAGCGTAAAATCTATGAAATGAAAACTTTTCTTGTGCTTTTAACCTACCTTTAGCTTGCTTCTGGAGATAAGCTTTTGAAGGCATCCACTGTAGATTCTGACATTTCCTCATTCTAAAAAGAAAGAACATGCCATGAAATTAGAAGGAAGATGCAGACATTAAGAGGGCAGTCTGTACTCAACATGAAGAATTGAAATATCATTATCAATACATGCACTACTTTAGTTCAGACAAAATCAGGTACTCTTGGAGTAGGATCAGATTAGGAGACTAAGACTTTCGTTAACTTTATTCCCTGTTTGTCTTATGCTTAGCATGTAATGTCTTCTGTATGTTGGGCCAGGCTTTGCTTCTGGCTCTGTGGCTGTGAAACCCAGCCTGAGGACTGCCCAAAGCTGCTGAGAGCAAGACTCCTTCCAGCCTGCAGAGTGCTCTCACACAGCAATTCTCACACCAAAGCTTTATAAATAGCTCTCATACCACAACAACCTACTGGTGTCACTTCAGCTGCTGCCTTTTCAGACATATTATTTAGCCTGGTAAAATCAATGTAATGCAGCAATTTAAAAAAGAAAAAGGTTCTGTCTAAGGGATATGTACAAAAAATGACAGGAGAAATCAAGGAAGAGTGGTATTTCTTAATGGTATCCAGAGACATCTGATATACAAAGTGTATATAAGCCAGATAAGAATTAGCTTGAAAACACAAGCTCTTCATGAATGCAGTTTGGGAGAACAGAAGATAAATACTTATGTGTACATTGTCTTCCTTGCAAAATCCCATTCTGCCTAACAGAAGCCACTGGTCACACCCCAAACACCTCTCAATGCCAGTTCCATCAAACTGGGGAGAATAAACCAGAAGTGAATGCCAGGGAAAGAGCTCCTAACAATCTCACCTTGATGTGGGGTCTTGACTCTTACACTATTTGCAGTCCCCTGCTTTGATCCAGCCTCAGCCCAGGCCTAGCTCACCCCAAGCCTGTGCTAAAGGGCAGATCAGCTAGTCCTGGCTGGGAGCGTGGGTACACTTATCCCAGTCAGCACAGGGATTAGCTGAACAGTTTCTCCAACACACTTACTTGCAGCACTGCTTCTTTATATTGCGCCCACCAAACTTGGGTTTGTCTAGACAGTTGGTGCAGACACCACAGTCCTCTGGAACTTGACAGCCCGAGCACTGCCCGCAGCGCCTGGAGCGCCGGCCCTTCTTCACCGGAGGTTCTTGCTGTGCCTTGTTTCTGGTAACCGGCTTGATGGGCTTGATAGGTGGAGCAAGAGGTTCAGCCTCTTCTGAGCCAGCTATCGATGACTTGTCTACCAAAAGAACAGGGCTGATGTGAATTTACTGATGCCAAAGATGTTTCAGGAGTGTCTAATTTAGTCTATGGAAGACTAAGTTCATGTGCAGAATGACAGAGGTGGATGTGAATGTGTGTACATACACGTATGCACATGTGTATATGCATACACATCCCTCTGCAGAGCACAAGTTTGGTGCAGAACACATGCATTTTACAAAATTCCCAGTGGCTGAAAGGATTAACTCTGTTTGAGTGCCACTGTAATGGAGAGCCCAGAGCTCTTTAACACACTTTCCCTCGCTAATCACTTGAAGTCCTCATTGTATGCAGTCAACAGAAGCTGACAGTGTATGAACCCCCAGATGGAAACCAGAAATCCTAACTCACCATCATTCCCCATGGAAGACAGTATCTTCTCTCGCTCTTCCCACGGTAAGGCACTCAGAGTGGGCATGTCATCAGGAAACACTGCTCGCTTGCGACCCAGCGCAACAGCTGCTCTCCTGCAAACATGTTTGATTCGTGGTCCTCGGACTGACGTTTCTGATGAATCACTCTCTTGCCCCTAGATTTCAGAACATGAGAATGGACAGTATTCCTAAGAGAGGTATCGAAATAAGGCTGAGAAACATGTAATGGAAACTTCTAAGCAGAGATAAATTATATCTTAGCTTGTACTTTGTAAGAATCGTGATAAAAACAGAGATTCAGCCTTCTAAGCCTCAGTTATCCAAGAGAGGAAAAATGCAAGAGAATAAGAGGTTTTACTCAGTTGGAATTACAAGGTAAGTCTCTGCTCACTACTGGAAAGCCAATTTGCATGTGAAGCCAAGTTATCAAGGCACTGACATCACAAATACCAGAGTCCACTGGAACTGGACCAGCACTCGGTGCTGACTGGTCCAGCAGAAGCCAGAAATAAATGAGGCTGTTGCAGAGCTTTGCACCTGCTGGTGTTTCAGATGAGGGGCTTCTGCTTATTGAAGTGCTAAACAAATGGAGCATTTTACTGTAATTTACCAAGTTCTGATCATAAAATTCTGGAATACCTCCCACTACAATAACTGCCCTAAACAGGCAACTGTGAGGGCCTGGGCTTCTGCTACACCAGGCCAGACATAGAGATGCAAATGCAGGAAAAGTTTAAATAAAAAGTATTCCCTGTAAGTTTCTCTCATCTCCCTTTCTGGCAGGTAAAGAGGACTGCAAAAAGGGAGGTTTTGGCATGTGGGAGACAGAAAAAAGGAAAGTGGGAGGAAGCAGTACCCAAATCAGATGCAAAATCCCAATGGATTGTCCTCCCTCCCAGATCACTGTGCAAAGTTAAAAAACAGAGAGAGACTAAGGAACAACTTTCTCTTCAGAAGCCAGCCTTACACTCAAGGAGGGCCCTCAAGAAACCTCAGGGCCAAGACAGACACTGCATTTTGCTGGAACTGTGCTTTTCAGAGCGATTATTACACTATTCTAGGTGATCACTTTGCTTAGATTTATTCAGAGAAACCCAATAAGCAGCCATGCCATACTGGTCTCTAAAACACATGCAGCTCCCCCCTGAGCTGACTACACAGCAGCTCCCTCTTCCCCTCAGCTTCTGCCCAGGGCTCCTCATTTTCTGATCGTTTGCCATCTGTTGCACTAACAGCTGCTTAGCTTGGCACGTTAATTCTTCACGCTCAGGATACAAAAGGAACTTGTGACTTTCAGCACAAGTTCAAAGTAAGATGCACTCTAGCAAAAAACCCAACTTGGAAAATGGAATACCTGTGCTTTTGGCTGATCTGCTTGCTTTAGGGACTTGCTCTTCTCAATCTTGTACAGCTGGGCTTTTGCCTTTTTCAGAAGACTGGCCACCCTCTTGTCAGTCATTGGCAGTTTGTCTGCTTGAGCCAACATAGAGCTGATGGAGGAAGCGGAATGTTTAACAGTGCTTGATGAAGGAGCAGAAAGACGCAGAGCTTTTTCCTTCTCCAAAGATGGCACAGCGGGGCTGAGGTCCAGGTCTGATTTGTCTAACCCCCCTCTACCTTTCTTGGATGTTTTGGTTTTGACAGCTGCTGTATCTACCAGAGCAGCAGTGGAAACATCTGCTGCAGGATCGACTGCTGTAGACTTCTTCCGCCCGGCAGTTTTTTTGGCAGATGATGATGCTGCAACGTCTTCACTGACAACTTTTTCTTTGGGCATTTTACCTACAGGAAACAAAGCAGAGCTACTCTGAATTTCGGACCCTTTTCTCCTTTTCTCTTTCCTTGACTCCCGTTTGTTCTCCTTTTCTCTCTCTCTGTCTTTCTCTCTGTTCTTGTCCTTCTCCAGGCTTTTGTCAGCATCTTTATCTTTGGAGAGTTCCTCTGCTGCCCTTTCCTTGCTTCTGCCTCTCTCTGTCTGGGGACTCGGTGGAAACCAAGGGAAGAGAGGAGTAGGGCTACTAGATGAGAAAGGCTCTGCTGGAGTGCTCGTCTGCTTCCTCGATCTCTGGCTTCTTTCTGCTGACTCCCCAGACTGCGACAGGGAATGGGAGGGAAAAGTAAAAGTTGAATTTAAGGCACTAGTGGCGAGAGAACTAACTGAAATGCTAGTTAATGAGGAAGAGACAGAAGACTGTGGGGTGAGAGTTGTCAGGTCAGAGGTACTAAGCCTCCCGCTCCTTGTCCTCATGGAGTGTGATGGAGATCTGGGTTCTGATCGGATGGGGCTGAACGCTTTCCTCTTCCGTCTCCGAGAGGACACGCCTGCAGCAGAGGTCCCTGTGGCAGCACGACCCACTGATGAGGGCAGAGTTACTGACTCGAAGATCCGGGAGTGAGCCTCGCTCGGCGTGAACCGGGGTGCTCGCAGCAGAGGACTCCTCTTGGGCATATCAAACCTGGCTCCAGAGTGAAGCGAAAACAGACGTGCGGGAGCTGTCGCACCGGGCGTTGAGAAGCCAGAGGCAAAGCCAACATCCTCTGGCGTCAGCGGCGGGGGTCTGAAGTTATCAAATATCGGTTTGCGGATGAGACCCTCTTTGGCATATTTTGCTGAGGAGAAGTACTGTGGCTCTGACCTGGAATGTTTCAGGGAGGTCCACCTAAACGTCGGCTCTCGCAGAATCGACTTGCGTTTCTCTTGCATCGGTGCAGCAGAAGCGGGAAGAAAGGGTGAGGCCAGCGGGATGGTGGGAGGCATAAGCCAAGGGGTATGGTCCGAGATGCTGGAAGCAGGCTGCAGTGGTGGGGGGGGAGTGAGCAAAGGGGGAGGAGGAGAGGAGGAGGACTGCTGCTGCGGCACGCTTGGTAAGGCTGACAGCTTTTTTGCAGTCCTCTGGCCAAAACTTCTTTCTGTTATTGAAAATCTTCTGTTTCTCCTGTCACCGTTATCATTTTCGGGGGACTGAGAAACAGGCAGTGGAGTGTGAACTTCTGGAGTATTGCTTCGCTCCTCAGAAAGCGCCTGCATCTCCTCAGAAGCCTGGGAGTCTGTAGATGTATCCACGCTGGGGCTGCTGGACCGTGAGGAGTCCGAAGACATCTGAGATGAATGCTGAGAAGCAGCGCTGGACTTTTCACTGGAGCCACAAGATGTAGCACTGAACCTGCTGTTTGGTGTGGATTCTAGTCTGGATATTTTAATAGGAGGATCGTAGTCTTCATCCTCAATAAACCGTTTGGGTGTTTTGATAATCCGTGAAGAGATCGCACTCACAACCGGCATGATGAACTGTCGGATATTTTTGAGCTGGGTTCTCCCCTTCCTGCCCTGCAGTTTGGCTGCTTCTTTCTCAATCTTTTTCTGTGCTCCCTTTTTAGCCCTCTGCAAGAGCTGCTTGGCAATTGTAGCATCCGTCCTTTTGGTGGAAGGTATAATCCTGACGGGCTTAATCCTGCGTGGACTCTGTCTGACAGCGGTCTTCTCTTCCTTTGTGAGAGGTGGCGTGCCATCCTTTTCTTTGCGAATCCTCTGGGGCTTCTCCAGCTGCGAGTTTATGACTAAAGTTGAGGAAGTCTTTAAACGTTCAGAGGACGGTGGCCTGCCTCTCCTGCGCACAATCTGAACGCTCTTCCTCCCAATCTGAAGCTTTGCCCCAGGCTTAAACTTAGATTTCAGTGGGGAGAGCTTACTAGTTCTTAATTTCTTGATTTTAGTTGCTTGCTGAAATGTGGTGGATGGTGACCTTTTGATTTTTTTCAGACTCTCTTTTTCTTCTTTGCTGCCCTTCTGAATGTCTGATGCGTCCTTCTCTTGTGACAATTTGAATTTCACACTTGTAAGTGTTGGAGGTCTTCCTCGTCTTTTTTCCCTACTCTTTGAATCCTTCTTCTTTACTTTCTCCATGGATGTGGTTTCAGACTTGCTCGAAGGGGAACACACCGATGAAGAGTCTGACAGTACAGCTGAACTTCGGTCAGAACTGCTCCGGGGCCTCCCACGAGGTTTCCGTGGACTAGATTTAACTGAGAGGGAAGTAGAGAATGCAGAGAACATATTAAATTTCTCTGAGTGCAGCATCAGCATTACGCAGGTCACCTGAGTATTTACTCAGTATCAGTGACGCTGCCCATAGAAGTTGCCAAAATATTTCAGATAATCAACAAATAAAAACACAATTTTATCCCTATATGTAGAGAGTAGCTTCGCAAAAAACCTCTTCTCCCACATAAGATATCATGGAGATAACTTGTTTAAAAAATGCAAGCTTGCCTTTTCCCAACAGTTACATATGCAATGGCACAAACCCAGTACCAGCCTCGTGTTGGGAGAGGGCAATAACTCTCAAGGGCATATATCACCTCTTAAACACATCACATAAACAGATCACAGCTAAAAAAATCCTTCTCTAGCACAAGTCAAACCTCTGACATGGGGTTTCAGATAATGGTTTCATCAGTATAACTCTTTTACTCAAAGTTTCCCTGTTCCTTTCCAGATCAGACATGGAGAGTCCAAAATCAACTGCGTTGAATCCAAAGACTGGCGTGGCTTTTATAGTGGATGAGACTTGATGCAATAGGAGAGGCACAGCAAAGCCATCACAAAGGAAAACAGAAAGTCAACACCCAATCCTGCAACTTGAACTTACCTGTGGGGGACCTGGTGGGACTTCGTACTTTGACTTCTTCATCTGAACCAAAACCTAAAAACTGTTCATCCTGCAATGAGAAAGCGGATGGAAGTTTGAGGACGCAGATAATAACATTACAAAGAACTTCCCTGTGATCAAAGCACAAAAGGATTCTAGAGGATTTTCCTTCCCCAAAGATGATACTGGCATTTGTTCTTCCAACAAACAATTGCTACAAAGGAAACACAACTTTTATATACATATACACAGCAGCTACAGTTTACAGCTATGGAACAATCAAAGAGAGTTATAGTGAAACAAAGGATAAATATATACAGAAAAGAACCTTAATGCATAAAATCTGCTGCTCATATAAAATCACAAAGCTCTGCTCCTGTAAGCCATTATTCAAACCACTCTAAAGACATACTCCAGCAAAAGCAGGTGTTTATTGTTCTAGTACAGACATAGCCCAACTTCCTGCAAACTCATGTAAATCCTCTCTTCTTACTTCACTTCAGACTTGGTCTTTAGGAGAGATGAAAACATGCCTTATGCTGTGAAGCTCTTCCCTCTGACAGAGGAGGTTAAAGGCTCCCTGTCCACATTGCAGGAGGTGTGTCAGGGAGTCTTTGTGTCAGTCCCATTCATCTGCCACCCAAATGCATGGTGACACCTTTATCTTTGTATGGAGTGACACTCTTCCTAATCCATTTTTACCTCAAGTATTTATGTTGGCCAGTCTTAACTCTCCTATGAACTTTGAAAAGAGAGATGTCACCTGTTGCTCTTCCCTTCAAAGCACTGTGAACGCTGAGCTTTGAGAAGGGCAGGCACTGTGAGAACAGTATCCTGGAAGTGAAAAGGGGCAACACTGTGAAAGGTGGAGGCGAGCTGTGCAAAGAAGTATCAGTGTTCCCTTACATTCTGCCTCCTAATTTCTACATGGAATTCCTACTTCATCTTCTTCTAGGACAGACCATGAAGGGCATCTCAGCTACTGAAACCACAGTCTGGTTTTAAAGGAATTGAACCACACACGCTGAGACCCACACCTATGTCTGTAGGAGGGTGTGATTTGATGAAAAGCAGCAAGGCGTTAGACCAAATTACTTCTCAAAATCTCCTGCCTGGTTTCTGTCTAATGAGCTCCAGTATAAACAATTCAAATACAGTAAGTGTTCTGACCAGGCAATCATCCAGGTTCTTAATGCAGATAACGCTCTGGCCAGTCAAATACAACAAATACAATTCCCCTGGGCTACAGTTAATCACTATAAGCCATCACCAGCAAACGCTGCAGGAGGAGGGGGCAGCCCTGCCCCTCCTCACATCCCTGCTGCCTATCTGCTCCTAGCACTTGCAGCAGTGATGCCAAGGAAACCGGAAAAAAGCACCGATAAAACAAAACGATGCCAAAGAGGCACTGCTTCTGCCCGAGGCACCCTGCATCAGGCAGCACCCCTGAAGGCCATTCCCGGGAAGGGAGAAGCTGCCACTTCCCAACCTGCAGCCTGCAGCAGGAGCTGCCCGCTCGCAGCACTGCGGATCAGGGCCCGTCACGCCTGCCTGCCGCTCCCGAGCACGTGGGCTCGCTGCAGGATGTAAACACTGCTGTGCTGGGCTCTGTGCTGGGCTGTGCTCTGTGCTGTGCTGTGCTGCAGGCGGGGAAAGGGTCCCCAGCCCCGACAAAGGGACAGGCTGCCAGCGGAGATAGCTGCACTGAGAAGGCACGCAGAGGAATAACAAGCACCTAAGGACAGTGGGGTTTAGAAAGGCAAAGGGAGCAGACGCTCGCTCAGCACAATTTCCTGACTTGCACAGCCCTCCAAGTTCTGTGTCTGCTATGGATCTTTTCTTCATTTCGTTACTCCTACAGTCATTATTATTTTATCTGTGGCTTCCAAATTAGTACCTGCCATACTTCTGATAATTGCCTGTCATAATCTCTGGATTAGAACTTGCATTATTTTCAAACTGAGCTCTGTTACCTTACTTTTCCAATTCTGCCTTTGGCCTTAGAGTCTGGGAATGGCCTTTTTTTCCCTGTTTCCTACCAAGAAGTCACCAGAAGTGTCTACAGCAAAAAGGCTCCCTCTACAAAACGATTGCTACAGCCACAAGTAGCATGACTAACACATCACTTGTGTTTGCTTGTTTGATGATATTCATGAGCGTATTGATGAACTCAAAGTGGTCACTGTCACTACCTGAGAAGGCAGCCCTGGGACCTGTCAGAGATCAAGAAACCACTAAGCATCACTACATGTTTGCCAGGCTAAACCATCCAGTTGGCCATAACAAGTCAAAATGCAGCTCTGAGGCAAAGGGGCAGGAATAGCTTCCCTCCAGTTTTTCAGAAGTGACTATAAAGCATGACAGATGGAGAGTGATTAAAAACCATAATGATTTTGAACATGACCTCATTTACCTGAAAAAGAACAATACAGTGCAAAAAAGGTCACTCAGGATTATAAATAAAAGGAGAAGGGAAGGCTTGCCTCGTGCAAGACACGAAGCCTAACAAGGCATGCACAGGACAATCTCTCAGGGCAGCAGAGCTTCCATGTACATCTCTGACTCAAACATTATCCCACCTGAGTTCAATCCCAGCGTGGTGAGCTTGCAAGCAAATGTCTATCATAATACTCTTGAGTAAAATTACTTTTCAAAGAATTTCCAAGTAAAGAGCTTGGAGGAAGATCCACCTTTAAAGGAGAAACTACCCTGCAGATTCTGACTGAAGTTCCCATCTCTGTCTGAGGAATAACAGTATAACCTATACCACTGTGGATCTGTGAAGTTGCAGGGGGCTGTCACCAGCGCTAAACCAGCAATGTAGCTGCTCCAATCAGTACTTAAAAAGGTTTATTTAACTTTACAAGAGATTCAGCTGACTGATATACTTTTTTTCCCATTCCCCATCCTGGTTTTGGCCCAAATTAGACAGTACCTCACCTTCTCGTAAAGGGATAAGCTATTTTTAGAAGCTCATTCAGATGCCTGCTTAGTAACTACAGCACAGTATCTACTAGACTCCTCTGCTTTCAGCAGAGTAAACACCCTTGGAGGTTGGCAATTAGAGACAAACACTAGGTGCACTCTGTGCTGGTGCTGGGAACAGAGTGGAGTCATCTGGGATTTCAGGGAGATGCTTTCCAAGCCACAGCTTGTGATGCAACTTCAATAATAAGCAGCAGAGCACTTGGGGTGACCATTATGCACAGACTCAGATGAGGGTCCACTCATCCTTTCATTGTTTAATTCAGTGAAAGCTCTGACTGGGAGTGATGCACAGACTTTATTAGGGTTTTGCCTGGGAGCAGCACCGACCTACAGAGCACATCCCAAGAGCACAGGAGAGCTCCTGGCTGGGTCACCTCCACGTGACAACCCCCAAACTACAATGCTGCAGCTGTATCCTTGGGAATTACACAGGGCAATGCAACTGTGACCAGGACTGCAGCTTCCAGAGTCCCTTGGATGACACCTAATTTTAAAATTTGAAAATGCAGAGAGTGCCTGTTCTGACAGTACTACCAAGCATACAGATCTGTCTTGCCAGCTTGCTAGAAGGAAAATAAAGTATCCAGTGTTAGGAAGTAACAGTACAGCTAGTTTCTCACTCTCTGGTCAAGTTGTAAGCAGCAGACCAGACTAACTTACACTAGCAGCCCACTAACAACACAACTTGTCCCTGCTTTCCACGGAGTCCTGGTTCCATTCTGGATGAGAAATTCTGAATTACACTTTCCACTCTGAACACAGAGGAATGCCTATTAGAGCACCTGAAATGCTCTCATCCTGGTCATAACAGGCTTTCAGTAATACCACTTCCAAGCAAGAGGGTCAGTCAAACCATTACCTAGAAAGATTCAGCTTGCAGATGGTGAGAGAAAAGCTCTAGACTTGCTGTACTGATGCATTAAAAAAGTCTTCTGTAGTGGCAAACTCATCTTTCACTTCTAAAGAAATATCTTTCCTAGAGAAATGTTATTAAAGTCAAACCATGCTTCAGCTCAGCTCTGGGGGAATAGTTTACCCCCTCTCTGGGAGCTTTGTGCTAACCCTGAGAAGTAAAGAACCACTGACTCAAAATGTTACCCAGTTTCTTCCCTTATTTCCTCCAAGGTGGTGCTGTAAAACCTGAAGTTTAGTGTTCAGATGCCACCACGGAAGCAGGTGGTGAAACACTGTTTCGAGTCTGTCCCGGGAGCTTTCCAGCTAAAGGAAGCACAATGTCCAAAAAGTCCCCAGAACAATCCAGTCAGTGCATTGCTGCTGCTCTGAAACTGCCCTACCTGCCAGTGGGACCAGCCACACCATCTTCCACTTCAAAACAGCCTCCCAAATTCCTAACAGACTTCCCAAAAGCGCTCCTCTCAGGGTTTGGAGCACTGCACAGCGCTGACCAAACCACAGAAATGGGAACATCACCAGGATGCTTAAAACATTTATTTTCCCACATCTGACAAAGGAGCACCAGAGTCTTCAGGAAGGGGGAAATGCATGAAGGAGCCTTGGTCTCTGGGGGTATGATCTGCATCTCCCTCACCACATGCATGTGCAGTGGCCATGGTACCAGTGACAGGCAGGGCTCTACACCTCCACCTCCACATTAAACACTCAGGCAGTTTTACAGCAACTGTTCAACATAACACTAGGAGAGGAAATTTTTTTGGCAAAAAGGATTTTAATGCCCATGGAGATAAGAAATTATCTGTACTTCCAGCTCAGGCGTGACTGGAAGCCACTCCTTTTGCCCAGCACATGGGTCTAGTACCATTTCTAAACATGCCAGCCATTGGAACATCCACAACTCCAATATTCACCTTGTAGAACATTATGCCTATGTAACAGTACCATTACCACAGGCACCACCATCACCACCACATCCCGCTGCCAATCTTGGGCATCTGCAACTTTCAGCCAATGCAAATTTCACTTCAGGGATGGGCAGGGAGCTCTGAACTGATAGGCAGACCGGATATTTAACAACTGTGTTTATGAATCAAGAAAACACAACCAAATTCTCCTTATTCCTACAGGGCCACTCACACTGAGCTGAAAGGCCAATGCACAGCACAAACTCTGCTGTTCAAGCAGTTACAGCTTCACTGTGCAAAAAGTCCCATTGCCAACTCTTGTGGTGCTAAAAGCGAGTATCAAAACGTCACTCCTTCAACATGAGCCAGTTTCGAGATAACTCAGCACAACACAGAGCTACAGAAGGCAAGGGTTTGCACAAAGTGACTTGCACGTGGGGAGAATGCCCTGACACCCCAGAATTCAGGCGTATTTTAAACAAGAAATAAAGTCTGCTATGTACCATAAAATGGCCAAGGAGACAAGGGAAAGACTAAACCTAATACTTGTTATGGACTTCAATGTTTTTCCTGAATCAAACTTTGATGGTAATGCCCAAACTCAACAGGTGCCTACAAAAGTGTGCACAGGAATGAGGTA
The DNA here is from genome assembly GCA_013396655.1 of Campylorhamphus procurvoides. Classification (NCBI taxonomy): domain Eukaryota; kingdom Metazoa; phylum Chordata; class Aves; order Passeriformes; family Dendrocolaptidae; genus Campylorhamphus; species Campylorhamphus procurvoides. The sequence goes on along the minus strand of WBMV01008856.1, from coordinate 141,211 downwards.
AAAAAAAAGCCCACAGACAAAGAGTGGTACATAAAAAGATAACACAGCTTCTTCCCCTGATCACCACCACCTCCTGACCTAAAGCAATTGCTCAGTTTATTCCCAATGCAGAATGCCAACTCAGCTGAAGACTGTAACTGGCTTAGTTCAGGGAAGACCCTCAACCTTGTGGAACAGTGTGAGCACCAGGCAGTTATTGAGAGGACATGGTGAGCCCTACTACAAAGGGGTCTTCTGGAAGCCCCCTTGTAGCAGAACATCTTCCCCCAGAGCGGGTACCACATGGGTTCCCACACCACATACAGCTGCTCTGTCCTCTAGAGAGACCACGGGTGGCACCCACATGCTGACTTCCTACATGTACCAGAGCTCTTTTCATAGCCCCACTTCTACTCCCTGGGGAACTCATAGCACAGGACAGAAAAGCTTGAGTTACAGCTTCTGGTGACTGGCAGCAGCTGTGTCTTCTTTGCTAGGGCTACAACAAGTGCAGAGTAAGTCACAGCCCAGGAGAACTAGGTCCTTTGACACAAAAAAGCTTTGTTTCTTGAGCATCACCAAAGGAAAGGAACCAACTGGGAGAGTTAACTCAGTCTGAATGAGAGTAGAGTTGTTAAAATCCAGGAGACCCTGTGCTCATCAACTGCCACACCTAGAATGCACTCAAGCTATTTTATTTTAATGCAAAAATGCCCTAAAGGCCAAACTCACAAAGATATCTCACAGATGTTTTGGAGCTGTTTTGAAATGCAAAAATATACTTTAAGACAATTGGAATTAAACAAACAAACCACAGACCAATGTCATCTTAGGAAAAAAAAAGAAAAAAAAACAAAAAGGAAAAAAACCCAAAGCAATGTGCCTCCCCCCACACGAAAACCTCCCGGGTTGTTAACTCTGTGGTCAGCTTGGTTAGCCAGATCTCAGTCATTTCTGCCCCTGAACTAGCACTGGTGAGATATTAACTGCTTTCCAGAGGACACGGTGAATTCCACTGAGCCATGTCTACTGCAGACAGCAAAATGCACAAGTATCCCAAAGCACAGTCCCTGAGGTGCCGGTGTTAATGAGAGGGCAGTGCGAGTCACACCCCAAAACCTGTGCAGGTGAGGGCAGGAGCGATCCCACGCTCAGCTCTGCCCTGCAAACACAGCCCTGCTCCTCCTGCACTCGGGAGCTGCTGCTCTGCAGCCCAGGAATTCCTCCAGCTCAGCTGCGAGCCACGAGCTCCACTTCATGGCACACAGCAGAAAAACGCCAAAATGAAGCAGGAAGGATACAGGGAAATTGTATTTTCATGTGTGTTTTAATAAACTCAGCTGCAGCCAGCGATGGGAAAGGAAAGCAAATGCCCTTTAAATGGGCAAAATACAGACAAAGATATGCTCACCCACCCTTTAGCTGACACCCTGCCTGGAGAAGAAGAGACAGAACTGACCCTTCAAACCCCCCTAAAGCCCTCCTGCTACAAAGGACCCAGGGAATTCTCTTGCCGGCGCAAGGACGATGCAAAACAAGAACTGGGGGAAAGGAACGCTGCAGCTCGTAGTAAGTAACACACCCCCATCATGTCTTCCCTGTTCTGTCAATAGGTGGGTTGTTGTCAGACTCCCGCTCCGGCTGCTTTAGAAAAGCTTAAAAAAATAAAAAGCGAAGGCAGGAAGAAGAGCAACCGAAATTTAAAAAAAAAAAAGAAAAAAAAGGAAAAAAAGGAGAGCCAGCGCTCCGTGTGCCAGCAAACAGCCCCGCACCGGCATCCACGGCAGCGAAAGGGAGGAGGAGGAAGAGGAGGAGGAAGAGGAGGAGGAGAGCCGGTGCGCGGCCCCCCCGGCCGGGCCCGCAGGAGGGGCTGACAGCGCGATCCCCCACCGAGCATCCCCGGGGTTTGGGGAGCCCTGCCATCCATCCACCATCCATCCATCCATCCATCCACCCGCCCACCCTACCTCGGTGCTGCCGGCGGC
>WBMV01008856.1:125811-138917 GCA_013396655.1 Campylorhamphus procurvoides | reverse complement strand
ACCCGCAGGCGGGACCCCCCCGGGCCCCGGCGGCCCCATCCGCCGCTGCCGGGCCGGGCGGGGAAGCGCCACCGACCGCTGTGCGCCATCTTTACTGAGAGGCGACGAGCCAGAGAGCGGGGCCGGGCCGCGCCCCGCGCCCTGCATAGCGCCTCGCCGGCCCGCGGAGGCGCTGCATAACGGCGGCCGCCATGCAGGTTGCGGGGCTCCGCCATCGCGCCGCCCGGGCGCATGAATAAGATACGCTCGACCAGTGGTAGCCTCGCATAACGCTGGGCGATATGCAGGGCCCCGGGCCGGGGGCACAGCGCGGCCCCCCATCCTGGATAGCGCAGCCTCCGGCCGCCGCGACCCCTCATAGCTCGCAGGGCCATGCAGGCGCGGGGCGCCTTTTGCGCGAGCCCCGGAACCTGCCTGACGCATAACCACGCCGCAAGCAGCCGGCATAACCCCGACGGCGATGCCGAGCGGGAGCGCCAGCGGGCGGCGCCCGGGACCGCGGATACGGCATAGGCGGCCCCGCCTGCGCCCTGCATAGCGCCGGGCCGTATGCATGGCGCGGCCCGCAGCACCGTGAGGGGCGCCCGATGCCCCCGGCCCGGCCTGGCCCTGGAGGAGCCGCTCCCTGCGGGCACAGCCCCGTTCTCCGCGCTCCGCCCGGCCCTCCTGGCCCCCGCCGTGTCCTACCTGCAGCCCTGCGCCCCACCGGGTGCCTCCCCCGCGAGGGAGGGAGGTGACGGCGGTGGCACCGGGCTGGCGGCCCCCTCCGGCACGGCGCGGCCCGCTGTAGTCCCTGGAAACGGCGCTGCAAACACACGGATCGGGTGTGAAACCCTCCGCGTGGGAACGCGAAATTACCCATTTTCCCTGGAAACTGAGGGCAGGGAGGCTGTGCCTGGCACGGAGAAGGTCCGGGAGCCCCTTGGGGGTCACTCGTGGTGGGGCTTTCCCCCAGGACTTCAAGGTGGGAGAACTACAATTAGATGGTTTCTGTCTCTGGGGGGAGTGTGAAAGGGACAACGATATGCAGGGCCCCGGGCCGCAGGCTGAGCTGCAGCCCAGTGCCCATCCCTGGAGGGGCACACACAGGCAGGATCAGGCAGCCAGACCAGGCAGCCTTGCTCACAGCAAGGTTCTCTTGAGTCCAGAACCTTTCCAGTCAAGCTCACATGTTAAATCCCATGTGTGATATGTTTCTCCTTAGGGAACATGCATTGCAGACTCCCAGGGAAGGGCCTGGCCCATTCCCCTTGTTGGTCTGTTCCTGCTGGGCGATGGGTTTGTGATGATGGGAGCAAAGAGCTCCTGCAGAGGGGCAGTTTTGGGGGGCATTGTTCACACACACTCAGCCAAGGCATGTGGCTGCAGCCCTGGGCATGTTTGCCAGGGCTCTTTGGGAGAAAGCCTCAGCTCCTCTGCAGGGAGTGAGCCATCCCTTGCACAGGGAGGAACAGGAGCACCCAACAGGAATAAAAGAGCCTCTCCAGGGCTGCTTCTGTTGGGCTGTGCCAGGCAGTTGTGGTGCCCTGGCCTGGCTGGTGGGAGAAGCAAGCACTGGACCCAGGCTGGGCAGGGGGCTGGAAGCACAGATCCTGATGCTGCTGCTGTTGCAGACTCCCCCATGAAAGCTGGAGCTCACTGAGCGTCAGTTTTCCCACCTACGGTGTGGATGTGACTTATGACCAGTTGTGACCAGAGCTGGGTCAGGAACCCTTCTTTATAATAAAAAAACAAAACAAAAATGCTTTCCATTGATGGTGACTCCTACAAATTATTTCCTGAAACATGGAACAGCGCAGGTGACGGAACCCTGGGCAGCTCAACCTGTGGCTGATGGGGCCCTGAGGTGACACATGCAGCAAAGCTCTGCCTACCTTCCCAGGCTTCCACTCCACCAGTCAGACCCCAGACCAGCAGAGCTGCCTGTAACCATGCTACATTCCCTGTGGAATAAGCCACAGGGATTGCTTTTGATAGCTAAAAAGTACTGGCATTTCTCCTTGGTTCCCAATAGCTGATGGGAAGTGCATTCAGGTACAAATGGAACATTTTCCTTTGCACTCTCCATTTGGGTTTGGGGGTCTCAGGCCTGTCCCAGTGCCACAGCCAGGGCACAGTGGGGGCCCCAAAGCTGTGCTGACCAACAGTGGTGTCACCAAGGCAGCTCTGGTGCCCTTTGGGACCCACCCTCAGGCCCTTCTGAGGAGCCATGCCCCTACCCCTGGCCTGGGGACAGGGGGACACCTGTTAGGGTGGCAGACATGGACCACGACAACTCAACATGGGCTCCTGGTTTTATTGTGGCAGACCCGGTGCCGTGGCACTGGTGGCACCGCCGAGGTGGGTGTTCACACGTTGTACCCGATGATGCCGCCCTTGCCGATGATCTCCCCGATGTAAAACCACATCAACACCTCCGTGGCCACCAGGCCATTCCTCAGGGCCTCCTGAAAGCAAAAGGGCACTGGTTACCTCCCAGCCTCCCATGCCAGCTCCTCCCTCGCTCCCACAGCCACACCCTCCAGCAGGGCTGTGACTTCAGCAGTCCTCAAGGCAAAAACCCAGGAGGGGAGCAGAATGTTTGCCGTGTTCAGCCACCCCTCAACAACACCAGGTCATAGAGATCCTCTACAACATCCAGGACAATGTCAGCTGTCAGTTGTGGCTTTCTATGGCCTTTTGAGGGATTAAATGCCACACATATGGGAAGCATATTAATTTCATGGGCAGCAGATGACACAGTTGATCCAGGGGCTTGGGCTGCTCCTCTTTCCTGGGACAGGTAACAGGGGTCTGAGGAGGACAAGCACAGCCTGGTCCAGGCTGGGAAGAGTTAAGGCAAAGCCAATAAAATGAACCACTTTAAACTCTCGGCCACTGAATTCCTTCAGCTTCAGGAGTCATTGACTTAAGCTCCATTGCTCTCCAGGCCAATTCCAGACCAGCTGGGGGGGCTCCCTTTGGAGCTGTTCCCCATCCCCACCGGTACCTTGACGGTGATCTGTGCCAGGCGGCCGCTCTGGAAGGCTCTGACCAGCCCCTTCATGCTGTCGATGGCTCGGGGGATCTCGGCGGGGGTCGGCGGGGCCAGCTCCACCTTGGCATAGCGCCAGAACGTGGCCAGGCGCGGCTTCGAGTAGGTCACGGCGGCTGCGGGGTGGGGACACGGGGATAGGGACAGAGGAAGGGACACGGGGATGGGGACAGAGGAGGGGACACGAGGATGGGGACACGAGGATGGGGACACGGGGATGGGGACACGGGGAAGGACAGAATNGAGCAGCTCCGGCCCGCGCTGCACCAGCCGCTGCACCAGCCCCTGCGCGGCCTTGGCCATCGCTGCCCCACACTCAATGTCACCGCCCCGCCCGCGCCCGGCGAGCGCCGCGGACAGNGGGGCACCGGGTTCGAGAGCGTCCCCGGCTTCGAGACCCGCGTCGAGTTCGAAACCCGCATTGGGTTCGGGGATTCGAGACCCGCATCGGGTTTGAGACCTGCCCCAGGTTCAGGGCTTTGAGACCTACTCCAGGTTCGAGACCCGCCCCAGGTTCGGGGATTCGAGACCCACCCCAAGTTCGAGACCCACATCGGGTTCGAGACCTGCATCGGGTTCACGGATTCAAGACCTGCACCAGGTTCAAGATCCGCCCCGGGTTTGGGGATTTGAGACCCACTCCCTCCACGGAAGGACTCAATCCCTACACCAAGCCCCCAAAGAGGGGAGCCAGAGCTCCACGGCCAGCTGTGAGATCATCTCTCTGTTTTATTCCCAAGGCCTGCCATTCCCATCAGTCATTTGGGAATTAAACCCTCCTACACGCCGGGCACGTACAAGTCGGGTGAACTGTCCCTCCTCCAGTGTGTCCCCACATCCTACCCTGGGGGCAGCTGGAGGCATTGCTTTCACGTAGTGAAGGGATGGTTACAGTTTAAACACAGAACGGAACAGAGGGAGGTGTTTGGTGTCACTGGAAAAGAACGTGGCCGACACAGAGAACAGGGAACAGAGGGCTGGGGCACCAGGCTGTGGTCTTGCCCCGAGGCAGAGGCTCAAAGCTGTAGTGCAGTGGAAAGTCTTAGTACTAAACAGTGAGTCTTGAAAGGAAAAGAGAGAACAAGGGCTGGAAGGGAAGGTCCGAGGAGAGACTTCCTAAGTGGTGGCAATGCACTAAATGTGGTTGTTGTTGGGGTGGCAGCTCCAGCCATTACCCCTGCATGGCATTGATCTTGCTCTTGATGGGAGGGCTGGGGACAAGACCCAGGTTTTCAGTTCAGCGTGTCCTCCAGCTCCTCCTTCTGCTTTTTCCTCTCCGCAAGCCACCGCTGGATCTTCTCTTTGAGCTCTGTGTTTGGTCTGATCTGGTCCATAGTGAGTGGGCTCCGATTGAAAGGATCCGTCTGATCACTGAAAGACAAAGCATTGAAGAGATAAAGAGGGAAACAGGCCAGGAATAGTCATTGGAAAAGTGAAATAGATCCCCAAAAGCATGAGGTGCAAGGGCTGTGCTGCACACCTGAGGAGATGCCGGGCTATAGTCGAGCGGTCCACGGTGACACGGGAGGAGGGCAGGATCACAGGGTCTGACATCAGGGTGCTCATGATTGGATCCAGGAATTCATCACAGGCGTCTGCATACGTCTCCTCTTCCTGCTGCTGCCGGTCTGCAAGAGACTGGGGAGCACACATGGCCTTGAGGGGCACAGCTTCCCTGTTCTTTAAAATCCAGGGAGCATCCACAGCTCCATACAGGCAGCGTGCCCACCCAGCTGCCCCACCTCAGCCAAGCTCCTCTCCCAGAAATCCAGCTCCACAGCAAAGATGCAGCAACACACAGAGGGCAAACCAGGGAACCAGCTCCATCTTTTTTTTGTACATTAAGTTCCCTCCAGTGCTCACCTTGATCCTCTCAGCCAGGTTACTGAAAGACACTATCATGTTGCCAGGCTTGTTGATTTTCTTGAGAACCCGCACGGTCTGGGCAAAGAGTGTTGGTGAGTAGGAGCGGCCATCCTTGGGGACTGTGGCACAGAAGTTTTCCTCATCCCTGCACCACAGTTACAGGACAGGATAAGTTTAAGAATCTGTATTTACCAGGCTGCAAAACAGTCCCCACAGCAGCCACATTCCCATGGCAAAGAACTCAAAGCTGGAGTGTAACTGAGCATTTCTACCATGATACCTCTGCCATACCAGAGGCTTGCTCCCCCTCATCACCTACCCCAGGTTTAGGTAGATGGTGCAGATGTCAGACACAAGCTGCTGTGGCTTGAAGTCGAACTCACTGAAATCCTTCACTTTCAAAGCTCCCATTTTAGGCCCAACCAGGTGTTGCAGGAAGTAGTTGAGCATGGAGATGATGCGCTCGGCAAGGAAAGGATGTACGAACAAGGACTTGATTTCTGGAAAGGAAAACAAGAGTTCCCTGAGCTTCACAGCAATCCTATCCTGCTCTGGTGACCCTGAAACCAAGTTGCTGCCCACCTGCTCCAGGTCCTGGCAGGCAGGAGGGGCCACTGTCCCTACCTGAGGTCAGGAAGGCCAGAGTGCCAATGGTTTCGTTGGACATGATGTTGTGGAAGCGTGCCAGCTGACCAAACATCTGCAGGCTGGACTCCTTCTCGCGGCGAGCCTCTGGGGACAAGCTGTCCCACTCACCCCGGTCCTTCTCGATCTGCTGAACCTTGATCTTGCTGAGGTACTGCAAAACAGAACACCCAGAGAGCTCAGATGGATGGCAGAGCCAAGGAGGTCCGTGATCACTCAAAACCAGACAGGCAGCATCCACATCACACATCTTCTCTGCCTCAGGGCAATCAGTTCTCTGGCAGGCAAAAGCTCCCCAGAAAAGTCCTTTCTAGCAGCAACAGCAGCTCTGAAAGGAGTGAGAGACAGTCATCACACACCAGGGACATGAGGTCACCTGGCACTCGCCTTGTAATCCCAAAGGAGAACTGCCAGGAGACAAAGCCTTAGAATAAAACACCTGCAGAAAGGCCAAGGGGATTTGAGAATCAAAACCCACAGTGCCTTTTTAAAGCTCAAGTTTGTCCAGATTAGCAACAGGCAGATTTTCCAGTGTGCTTCCTGCTGGATCTGAGAAAGCCCTTTTGCTCTTCTTGATTCTGAGCTGCCTCCTGAGCCCAAGGGAGGGAAGGGTGACCTGCAGACAGGGCCTCAGGCCCCCCTTCCTGCTGCCTTCCCCCCTTCTCCCAGGGCACTTGCCACACCAACCTGGAATTGCTTCCTGAAAATGTCTACCACACATTCATCAGGCAGGGCCAGGCAAGCTGACTGTGTTCTGGAGGTCAGTATCACATCTAATCACTAGGGAGTGGGAGCTTCTTTACATGATGCCCATGGCACAGCAGCTCAGCCCTACCTGTATGGCTTCATCCAACAGGAAAATGGCATCGTTCATGAGCAGGTTAAGGAAGCGCAGGAAGAGAGGGGGGTTCATTGCCTCCAGGTTCTCTGAGGCGTAATCAGCCAAAGCCTGCAAGGAACAGTGAATTCTGTGTGTCCCAAGGGCAGGACAGGGATCCATGTGCTCCATACAGAGCTGCACACACACCTCCTGCCTCACCTTGATGCTCTCCCGGTAGGAGTCGGTGCCCCACATGTACCTCAGGATGGGATACATGGGACGGCGGTAGTTAAACTTCTGTTCAAACTGGTGGGGGTCACCTGGGCACAAGCCAAAGGGCATTGCAAGTGGACACTCGGCCACAGGGGTCACACAGGGAACACAACTCCTCCCCTGCTGTGCCTACCTGTGAACTCGATGTCCACAAAGACCTTGATGAGGGCCTCGGCCAGGTGGGCAGCGTGCTGGTAGGAGCAGAACACGCGCTTGCGATGGAACACGCTCGAGACAAGGGGGTTCTGTGCCTGATCCAGGTGAGGCATCACAGCTTCCAACACCTCTGCCAGCTTGGCTCGCAGGTGAGGATTTTTCATCCTGCAAGAGGGAAAACAAGTGACTCCAGGATGGCATGAGAGCCAGGGTGTGGAATTCCTGTTGTTCAGGAATCACTCCAGGAGCTGTGCCCATCCATGCTTGAGTGCCTGTTTGCGGGAGACCAAATGCAAAGCCAGCCCTGGGTCAGCAGCTCACTTGCATGCACTCAGTGCCACAGTGAAATCTCAGGCAGAGGCCAGAGGGCGTGGGAATGGCCAAGCTGCTGCTCCCAGCCCTCCAACAGCAGCTTTCCTGCTCCCAACCCATGGCTGCTTGCTGGCTGGAGCTCCTGAGCAAACCCCACCAACCATCCCAGCTGTTTTCCTACTGCCCAGGGACCTGCTTCCTATTTATCCTGCCAGTCCAAGAGCCTGCTGCACCCGCTGTCCAGCACCAAACACTGAGGCAAGGGTGTAACTCAGCTGCACCTGTGGGGCAGAAGCCAAACCACCCACCCCAGGTAATGCTGTAGGGCACTGCCAGGAAGAACTACAAGCTTCCATCTCCCAGGGCCAGCATGAACATTCCCAACATGAAGTCTGTGGCCTCCAGGAAGGGCTTTGTTCCCTTTGTGCCTCCTGCACGCAGAATTCAGCATTTCCAAAGGGGCACAAACCAAGCCTCAAGACAGCTTTGCAATTTCCACTTGCTTGTTCCCCCCAGGTATTCTGCAATGAAAACCCCAGGGCTGCCCCTACCTCTCCACGTCACCCATGAAAACAGTAACAAAGTGAAGGATGTGCTCCAGGGAATCAGCCGAAGTCTCCAAGATGTCATCAGCAAAACGCCGTAGGAAGATAAAGAAGTCACCCAAATTATCAGCAAAGAACTCTGCAAACAGAGATTGTAGGTGAGCTCCTCCCCAGGCAGTTCTGCCCTTTTCCAGCCTCCCATCTACCCTCCCCTCAGCACCCCAGTGCTGATTAAGTTTCAGTGACAAATGAGCTATATCAGAACCTGCCATGAAGGACACCCAGTCTGACGACATCCCTAACACCCGGGATTCACTTCAGCTCTCCCAGAAGTCAGGTCCTTTATGGGGTGAACCTGGCAGCTGTCTGCTGGTCACACACTTATACAGCAATCCCCAAGGGAAGAATCCCAAAGCAGACCCCAGAAGGAGGGTTTTGCACATAGAGAAAACAGTAAATTCATGTGGTACGTGTTGAAACTTTGCCACTTGGCCACGAGTGGAACCTTTAAAAGGTCAACAGCCCCACTACCCTAAGCATGGCCCTCAAACAGCCCCAAATTTTATAAGAGTGACCCTCCTCAAAGCTTGTAGCACTGTGTACTGCCCTGGACAGGGAAGTGGTTCCTCAGGCAGCTCTGCCAGTGCTCATGGACAGCAGCAGTGGCACAGACCCCCAGCAGGACACGGGGCTTCACCTGGCACGTAGGCCAGCATGCTGTGCTCCACCTCTGGCAGCGGGAAGCTCAGCTCCAGCGGCTCCGTGCCCTGGTTCCCCATGGCCAGCTGCACCAGCAGCACTGCCATGGACACCTGCAGGTTCAGGCAGTTCTGCAGCATCTGTGGCTCCGTCATGGCCGTCTTTGTGGAGAGATAGATGGTCATGAGGCGCTCAAACTGCTCCCTGAGGCTGTCAGCAGCAGGGCTGGAGCTCTGCTGAGCTTCCCGCCACGCCACTTGAAGGCGGTGAAGGCTTTGGTTTATCTTTACCATCTGGTCGTGCAACCTGCCCAGGATAAAAAGGCAAGGAGGAGCTGAGGAGACAGACAGACAGACAGGCAGGCAGACAGACAGACAGACATCCTGCCTCAGCAATGCATATACTGGTGAGAGACTGTTCGTGCCAGCAAGTTCAGATCGTTTCCTGCAGGTGCTCTGGCAACAGAAAGCCTTGGGGGAAGGCCTGTCAGAGCCTGGGATGATACGAGACCCTGTGAGGGACTATGTTGCTGTGGAGTAGCCTGGGGGCCCAGCAGAGCTCCCTGCAGAGCTGGACTCCTGTGGGTCACCACAGTCAGGGATCCAGCACGCCTGAGCCCACATGTTCAGTTTCCCAGCAACAAGCCACTTGCATAATAACTTTTTTGTCAATTCCTATATTTAGAGAATAAACCAGAAGGGGACTCTGCTTGGATCAGTCGTGACCTCACAGTATCCAGGCAACGATCTGCAGAGGGAAGCTGAGCAAAATAGCAAGTTCTGGTGTCCAGAAAATCCTTTCCTGGAAGCGGAAAGCTACCTCTCATTCCTGCTTTGTGTACAACCTGGTTACCAGGATGGTTTGAGTCACCCTCAGTGGCAGGTGCTCTGCCACCAGGCTGCTCTCCAGTAGTGAAGGGAGGTGCCAGAGGCCACTGCCCTGTGGAGGGGAGTGGAGCAACCCATAGACACTCAGCACTTGGCTGTTGATACTATAAATAACATGGAGACTGCAAGACTGTGAGCAAAGTGCCTTGCTGCAGTCAGTCAGGCTGAGGTTCAAACAGCAGCTTAACTGGCCACTCCATATTCAGAATATTTACTAAAATTTCCATGGCCACATGCAGGTGGAAAACAGCCCTGGGGGAACTGAGAGCAGGTACCTGTGAAACCCCAAGTGCAGGGTGTACTGCGTGAGCACCAGGTTTTCTGTCACCAGGTTGTAGCTGTTCGCAAACTCCGGCTCTTGCTCGCTCAGAGCAGGGATCAAACACGTTTCTTTTTCCAAACCTGGAAGGAAGAGGAACCCTGCATCAGGCCCTACTGAGAAGTGCTGGTGAGGGGAGGCCTCAAAATGGCCCCTGCTGAGGACACAAAAGGGGTCCTGGTGATACTGGCATTGTTTTATTTGTATTTAGTTCTCTCCTTGCTCCTCTCTAATCACACCGGTAACTCTCCCTTTACTGGCACCATTAAGAGAGCACTACTGGAAGAGGTGGGCATCTCAGTAGGTCCCCTTTCCCATTCCCTTGCTCCCCAAGGTTTGGCTGTACCTTTCATGTGTACATTCTTACTCCTCCTCTCCTCTTCGTTCAGCTCCTTCAGGGCACAGTAGGTAGGGTTGAAGGTTAGCAGCCTCGGAGATTTGGGTTTGCAGAAGGGCTGGCACAGCTTCAGGAGAGCAGCCCCCAGGTTGAGGAAGAAGGCATCTGAGGCATACATCTGGAAGAAGATCTCTGGCATCTGGTTAGCCCAAATTTTGGTGCGGCCCGCATTCGCGTGGAGGCAGTTTCCCAGCCAGGAGAGAATCCTGTGCTTTGTCTCTGGAGACAACTGCAACAGGTTCTTCAGTATCTGGTAGATCTTCTCATGGAACTGGGCCATGAACTGTTGCAGGGAACAGAACACAGATGAGGGAGTCTGGCACCTTGAGTTACAGCACTGGGGTCTGTTCTATAAATGCAACCCAACCTTTTTCCCAAAGGACTACCCAAAGACTTCAATAAAACATGAAGACTTTAGGTTACAACCACCTGAGGCAGCTGGCAAAGCAGTTCCAATGTTCCAGCTGGAGAATCCAAAGCAGTTTTGGGACTTGCCTAGTGGCAAGCCAAGCTATTCCAGACCCAGCAGAGGAACTCAAGCCCTGATACGTCTCAAACTCTCAGACAATGAGAGGCCACTAAACACTGTGAGAAGCAGTACTGCCTCACTTCACTCACCTGGTGGATGTTGGATTCCTGCACTTTGATCTCCTGTGGGCTGGACCGGGATGGATTCAGAAAGTAGCCATGGTTCTCCACCACCCCAGGGGTCTTCAACAAGCAGGAGATGTTTAAAATGGCACCGAGCAAAGTCTTCTGGTACATCTGCCCGTTGCTGGGATCCTTGGGCTGGATGTAGCCTGCAAAAACCTGGGAAACACATCAGGACATGCTGAGAGTTTTACAAAATCCCAGGCTAAAAAACCATATAAACTGATGGGTTTGGGACAGGCTGTGGGAAAGGAGCAGAGGGATGGGAATACCCACATCAGGTGGTGTTACACCACACTGCTGGCTTGGCCTCTGCACGTCCTGGAAATGAGCCCCTGAGAGGGGCTCCTGCCCAGGCTGAGGCACCCACCTTGGCTATGTCCTTCTGCTTTGTAAAGTAGAGGAGCACATCGAGGTATGTGTACAGCAGGATCTGGCAGAGGTCCAGGTCCTTGATTCTCCCCAACAGGATGTCAAACACAGGGATCATGACCTCCCCGAACGTCCGCACCTCCTCATCCATTGTTAAGGCTTCTATGACCTCCTCAAGGAACTCAGTCATGTCTTCAAACTCTGGCAGGGGACAGGAGGTTGTTACTCACAACGCTGCAACAGCCAAACTGACTCAAACACAGCCCTCCCTTGTGACAGCAAGGGGAGCCAAAGCTTGCCCAACTCCACAGTGCTCCAGGGCAGCCTCTCAATGCTAAGCCAGACACACAGCCCGGCCACACTTACGTGCCCCCCTCAGCGCCTCCAGCATCAGGTCCACCAGCTGCTCATACACATTCTGGTTGACATAGATCTCCGGGGTGAGGAGCACGGTGCGGGTGTTGGACACGGTCAGGTTGCGGCAGCGCACGGCGAAGGGCAGCAGGTTCTCCGGGACCTTGGTGATCTGTGCGGGGAGGACGAGGCTGCACTGGGGGCCTGGTCACCCCAGAGCACAGAGCTGGGTGACAGAGCCACCCCAGCCCCTCGTCAGGCTCCTGCCCCTGCCCACCTCCTCACGGGCCCGTCGGAAGCAGGCGTAGAGGTAGCGCAGGATGTGCCGCTCCCCGGCGTCACGGTCGGCCGAGAGGTTCTGGGTGCTGGCACAGGTCATGTGGATCAGGTGGCTCCCGGGCTCCGGCAGCAGCAGGCGGGTGAACAGGGCCTGGGCAGCGGCACAGAGGGGGCACAGTCACAAGGAGCCAGTCCCTCCACAGGGGGAGCCCCCCACAGCACACAGGCTAATTAATTCTTGCTGGGAAGGGCTCTCTCTGTCCCTCCTTAGGGCTGAGAACCCCATGCAAATCCTCCAGTTCCTTATGGAGCAGCAGCAGCACCAACAGGAACCATTTGCACTGAAAACCTCATGTGACATTGCCAAAAACAAAGCCCAGCACGTGTGTAGACACAGATCACCAGGCTTTGTTTGGTTTTTGCTCCCCTCCCCATCTCCAGTGGATCTGCAGGGCAGCAAACCCCTGCAGCCCCCAGGAGGAAGGGCTAGATTCCCCAAAGCCTACACCTTCCTCAGCCTCGCACCCCAGAAAGCCCACAGCTGCCAGTGGCAGCCCCATGCTGGGCTTTGGAAAGGGATTTGGGAGGTGTCACATGCACATTGTGAGAAAACACAGTCAGTGCCTTCAGCAAGCCCAAGGCCCCACCTGCTCCACATTGTCCATGTCCAGCCAGTCCTGGTCGTCCAGGTCTGCAGCCATTTCCTCCAGGTAGACACAGCGTGCCGGGATCCCATTCCCACTCTTCATGCTGGGGTCGCCTGGGAAGGGCAGAAGGGCCTGTTCCACCCACAGGGAGGGGGACCCCACAGGCAGGACCTGCCCCTGGCACAGCCCCCTCCCCGCCCAGGGGGTGCTCCCAGGCTTACTATTGTCCAGGGTGATGAGGAAGATCCTCTGGATCATGTGGTTGATGTTGAGCTGCTCGCAGAGCTCCCGCTGCGAGCGGAACGAGCGGCTGATCTCGGCCACCGAGTAGTCACAGTCGTCCAGGCTCTCGGAGACGCTGTTGTCGGAGTCATCCTGGCTGATGGATGTCTCCTCGCCTGCACAACAGAGCCCTCAGCGCCCCTGGGGGGACAATCCCTGTCCCGGAGAGAGCCCCTGCCCAGCGGGCACAACCCCTGCCCTGGGGGACAGCCCCTGTGCGAGGGGACAATCCCTGCCCTGAAGGGACAGCTCCTGCCCAGAGGGACAATCCCTACCCCGAGGGGACAACCCCTGTCCGACGGCTCAGCCCCCTGCCCCAGGGACAGCCTGGCCCCCCGACCTGTCAGCTGCCGCAGCTGCTGCTGCTTCTGGACGGCGGCGAAGTGCTTGGCGGCCGCGACGGAGCCGAAGAGGGCGGCGAAAGGGTTGCTGGAGATGCTGTTGTTGTTCTCCTGGTCGGTCATCTCCTCTCAGGGCCGCGCCATGCGGGGGGGGCCGGCGCAGGGCTGCGGGGAGAGCCGCTGTCAGGGCCCGGGCGTGCTCCCCCGGGCGCAGCGGGCCCGTCCCG
>WBMV01008856.1:93772-123137 GCA_013396655.1 Campylorhamphus procurvoides | reverse complement strand
GGGGCGGCAGCGCCCCCTGGCGGCGGGGAGGACAGGGCGGAGCGGCTGGGGGGGGGAATGGGAGATACGGGTGGGAATAGGGATAAGGATGGGGATGGGAGTGGGAGTGGGAGAGGGCAATGGGACAGAGGCCAGGAAGTGGAAATGGGAACAGCAATGGGAATGGGCAGGGGAATGGGACAGGGGATAGGGAATGGGAAGGGGAATGGGAACAAGATTGGGAAAGGCACAGGCGAAAGGGAATGGGAATGAGACAGGGAATGGAAACGGGAATGGGACAGGGGATAGGGAATGGGAATGGGAACAGGAATGGGAATGGCACAGGCAAAAGGGAGTGAGACGGGGAATGGAAATGGGCATGGGGAATGGACAGGGGCAGGGAATGAGACTGGGAATAGGACGGGGACAGGGTATGGGAATGGGACAGGAACAGGGACAGAACAATGGACAGGGACAGAGAATGGNATATGTTTATACAGGTTGATGTTACCTCCCCTCCCCACCCGTTGCTACATCCCCCCCTCCCCACCCACCAGCCCCCCCAGAGCAAACACTGCTGACGGTTTTGGTTGGTTTTGTCATGAACAGCCTTTACTCGCCCCCCCCAGTCCCATCCCATGTTCCTCTACAAAAGAACAGCTCAACAACACCGGGGGGCGAGGGCACCGGGGGAGGAGGAGGAGGGTGGGCTATGGCACTGTCGGCATGGGGGGCACCCCCAGGGGGGGTGTGGGGCTCAGGCAGGGCATCCCTGCTCCGGAGGCTCATCCCGGGCACCCTCGGCCACGCTGCCAGGGCCACTCATCCCTGGCATCACGTCCTCGCCGGGCCCTGGCAGTGCACAGGGGTGCACCAGGTGGTCCCAGTAGAGGCTGAGCGTGGAGTGCTCCTGCTGCTCCAGCTCCTTCAGCTCCTGCAGCTCCTTGGCGCTGGCCGCCGGCGTCTGCACCTCGAAGGTCATCTCGAAGCGGCTGTAGTCCACGTGGAAGGCGCCCTTCTCCAGGGACATGCAGGGCTCGAAGCGGTATCCCCAGAGGATCTCGTCCTCCGTGTAGGAGGTGCGGGCTTGGCACGTCATTCCTGCGGCGAGACAGTGGCTGAGCCATGCCAGGGCACTGCCACAAACCCCTCACTGCCCAACAAGTGGCTTCCAGAGGAGCCTGTTTGGTCCCCGGGCATCTCTTGGGCAGGAGACCAGTCCTAAGCCCAGTTTGGCCCCTGGCATCTCTTGGGCAGGAGACCAGTCCTAAGCCCAGTTTGGCCCAGCAGCTCCAGAACCCCAGTGGAGCTGCCCGTCCCCACCCTGACCCCCATCCCAAACCACTTGCCTGTGGCTTCCACGATGCCCTCGAGGATGATGATGATTTCAAACTGATCCCTTCGCAGCGACTCGGCCGACATGTCCCAGAAGGGGCTCTGGCGGTCGATGACGTGGCAGATGATCTGGGGCTCCACAAGGAACAGACGGTCCTCCCCCGTGTCGTAGCCCAGGTTCAGCTCTGACTGCTCCAGGGGGATGAACTCCCCCTCGGCTGTCTGCCGGGACTTGATCAACTTTGCCCGTATCTTGGCGTCCACCATGTGGCTTTCCCGCAGGTCCCCCACGCGGAACATCAGGCAGAGCTTCTCGTCCCGGCGGGAGATGACGCAGTTCTTGCTGAACATGAGGGTTTGGGCGCGCTTCTTGGGCCGGGAGATCTTGACGAACATGCAGCCCACCATCATGGCATCGATCATGGAGCCCACGATGGACTGTGCCATCAGCAGGATGACGCCCTCAGCACAGTTGGCCGTCACCATGCGGGTGCCGTAGCCGATGGTGCGCTGGCTTTCCACTGAGAGGAGCAAGGCAGAGATGAAGCCGTCCACGTTCTCGATGCATGCCCGCCACTCGGGATCGCCCTGGTGCCCCACGTCGCCCCGCACCCAGGCGTCGAAGAAGTAGATGACGCCAAAGACCACCCAGGTGACGATGTAGCACATCATGAACACGAAGAGGAACCAGCGGTACTTGAGGTCCACGATGGTGGTGAAGATGTCCGAGAGGAACCTCTTCTTGTCCTGTATGTTGCCCAGGTTCACCTGGCACTTGCCCACCTTGGTCACGTAGCGCTGCCGCTGCCGCTTGCCGCCCTGGAGCATGGGGTTGTCCTCCTCCAGCAGCTTGCAGCGCCGGCCCTGCATCCCCTCTGGGGTGGGGATGGTGGAGCTGCGGGCGGAGGTCCTGCCACGCGCTGAGTTGGGGATGTTGGCCACGCTCAGCGTGTTCAGCGGGTACAAGCGGGCACCTGCCTCTTGTGGGGCAGGTGGGGGGCACCAGGACGGCCGGCCACGGGGGTGCTGGGTGGCCAGGCTCCCACGGCTGGGCGGCAGGGATGCCTCGCTGGGGACGAAGCCTCCACGGCGCAGCGTGGACGGGTAGTTTGGCATCGGGGCGCTCCTCTTGGCAGCGGTGGTGGCAGCGGTGGTGGCAGCAGTGCCTTGCTGCCGGCCATCCTCCACCAGAGCCCCGGGGGCAGGCGGGAGGTCGGGCTGTGGTGGGAGATGGAAGGGGGAAAAGGAGCCCGTTGGTGACAAACCCCTTGTGACAACAACCACGAGCACCCGGCAGCATCCCATGCCAAGGATGCCCCGAGCCCCGGAGCGAGCCATACCTTCTGGGGGAAGGTGCCGTACCGGCTGGTGTCGGTGGGCGGCCGGGGCAGGGAAGCCAGCATGTGCTTGGCCGTGGGGGTCTGCGCCGGGGGGATGGAGTTGCTGCGGCCACGGGGCTCCTCGGGTGCCAGCCAGCCGCCGGTGCCACCGCTGGTGCGGGCGTAGGGGAGCACCATGGTGGTGCCAGGGCAGGGGCTCAGCCCCGCGCTGGGCGTGGGGTCCTGCCGTGGGGGACACAAAGGTGGGGGTTATTTTGGACAGCGGAGGTCAGCGAGGGGCTCCGGCCGCTCTCTGCATCCTAAAGGGCTGGGGTCTGGGGGGGATACCCTCGCCCAGCAGTCCCGGAGCTGTGCCGGGGCGGCTGTGGGTTGGTTCCAGATGGCTAAGCCCATTAGGGGCCATAATTGCATTGCAAGGCCGGGGAAGGAGCCATCCTCCTCTGGTGGGTGGCCAGCAAGCCCCGGGTGAGCTCCCGGAGCTCCGCTCCAGTCATTCCAGGCCATGGCCGTAGCTCCCTAAGGTTCTCTAAGGAGCTGCAAGCAGAAGCAGGTGGCCCCTGCATGTGAAGGACAGACAGCCCATGATGGAGATGCAAATCCCATAGCTGGGCTCCTTGGGACGGGCTGAGTCCAGCCGGTCCCTGCGGGGAGATGTGACGGAAAGTCACTTCCCTGGAAAATCAGCGACCCGCGGGGACAGGAGTGGGGACAGGGGTGGGAGTGAGGTTGCTCTGCCCCCTTGGAGGAAGATTTCAGCCTCCGGACCAAGCTCCCAGCTCCCCAGGCCCCTGGGCACGGGGGGCACCCACCTCATGTCCAGGCAGAGCGGCTGCCAGCCCCGGAGATGTCGTTCTCGGCTTGTGGCTCCCGCTGCGCCACGGCCACCGCCGGGCATCTTCACACCGGTCGTGGATGGGAATCCTCTGCCAGGCTGTGCCACCGTGGCCGGTGGGAGGGAAGGACGGAAGGACAGGGAGCTCGGTGGCGGCCACCAATCCTGCTCCAGCGGCAGAAGGTCACCCGTTAATCTGTCTCAATGACAGGCACAATTACCTTGAGACGATTTAATCGGAAGGAGCAGGCGCCCCAGTGCCTGGGGGAAGGAGCAGGAGGGGTTTCCCAGCGGATTTCCCTGCTCCTGCCCTTAGGATGATGCTCGCTGTCTGATCTTAGGGACGGGATGGCCAGCAAAGGCTAGAAAACATCCCCTCTCTCCTGCCTGGTCTGTGTTTCCACACTGAATGTGGTCTGTGCTCCCTCGCCCCCTCATTTTGGGAGCCCCCTGAGAAGGTCCCCTCTTGATGCCCACCGGGGCTGGACCCCCGGAGCCAGCAGGACTCGGTAATTTCCAGTCGGGCTCCCGATGCCAGATAAGAAAGACGGCAGATGAAGGAGAGATTAGTCGCTAATCTCCCGGGGAAGATGAATCTGCAAGCTGGACCCCGCGGAGGGGACGCACGTGGGGGCAGATGGGAGCTGAGCGGCAGCACAAAGTTGGGATTTTCCTGGTGCTCTGGCCCATCCTTTTCGTGGAATCCCAGACTGGTTTGGACTGAAAGGGTCTTTAAGATCATCCAGCTCCGTGTCCCTGCCATGGGCAGGGACACCTTCCACTGGACCAGGCTGCTGCAGATGGGTTTTCCCCACCTTTCTGTTTGCAGCAAGGTGTCTCCGCCCGGGCAGCAGTTCCCTCACACACCACAAGCACCACAAGCCGTGTCCCCTGCTGAGGTGGTGGGCACAGGACAAGGGTGGACATCCCCAGCCTCGACGCAGCTCTCAGAGGCTCCTTTGCGTATTTATGCAATGACAGATTGAGGGTCGTGGCGTCCAACCCAGGCAGCGGCTCCTGAGCAGAGCACGATGCCGGCTGCGCGCATCCCAATGCATCCTGCCCGCATCCCAATGCATCCTGCCCGCATCCCGATGCATCCTGCCTCGGGTCCCCTCGCTGTCCCACCGAGCCCGGAGCTGCTGCTGCTGCTGAGAGAGTCGCTTTCCCTGCCAAGGCTCTCTCTTCGGGGTGGCCGAGGCTCGGAGGATTTGCATGCCTTGGCTTAACCCTGCCGGGCACGGCGGGGCAGCGGCGGGGATGCACCCGGCTTTTCCTGCTGAGCCGGGCGCGCTTTTTCTTTTAGCGTGGAAAAACCAACAACCACGGCTCAAAAACCACCGTGGCCACACCCCGGCGTTGGAGGAGCAGAGCTTGAATTCGTCCCCCCGGGCGGCAGACGCGGCCGGCGGACGCTGCTCCCACCACTGTTAATGCTCAGGGCGGCTAATCCCGGCCCAGAGGTTAGCGGGGCACCGAGAGCATGGCCAGGGGCTGGTGGGCGAAGGCACAGGCTGGGGGGATGCTGCTGGCCCTCCTGGGGTGGGTCAGCTCCTGCGTCACCACCTTCGTGCCGCTCTGGAAGAACCTCAACCTGGACCTGAACGAGCTGGAGGTGTGGAACATGGGGCTTTGGCAGGTCTGCATCACCCAGGAGGAGGGGGTGGTCGAGTGCCAAGCCCACGGCTCCTTCCTGGCGCTGCCCCCTGAGCTGCGCATCTCTCGCCTCCTGATGTGTGTGTCCAACGGGCTGGGGCTGCTGGGCTGCCTCCTGGCCGCCCTGGGGCTGGAGGGATGGAGAGCCTGCGAGGACAACCCCGGGCAAAAGCAGCGGCTCCTGCTCGCCGGCGGAGCGGCGCTCGGCACCGCAGGGATCACCACCCTGGTGCCAGTCTCCTGGGTCGCCTACAACACCGTCCTCGACTTCTGGGACGAGACCGTGCCCGACATCGTGCCCCGGTGGGAGTTTGGGGAGGCCACCTTCCTGGGATGGTTCGCTGGAGCCTTCCTGGCCGCTTCTGGGATGCTCCTCGCCTGCAGCGCCCGCTCCACGAGCACCGCGACCCCGCCGACCCCCGCCGGCCGCCAGCCCCCCATCACACGGGGTCCGGCCGGGGGCCACCACCACCTGCACCCCAAAAACGCAGACCTGGTCATCTAAGGGCCTCGCTGTGCCCTGCGTGCCTCTTCCCCTGGGAAAGGGAGGGCTCCTGCACGTTTCACAGGATGATTTGCTAATTGCTACGGCACCTCTGCTGGTTTGTCTCCTTTCTCTGTGTGTCTGCTTCACTTTTCCTCTGTAAAGGAGCAGCAGATTTCCCCCCAGCGCTCGCCAAGCGAGTGTGGGAAGGCAGCGAGGAGCAGGCAGTACTTCGTACTGCCGGTGACACTGATGGGTGACACCGCGTTGGCAGCTCAGCACAGCAGCTCCTTCCCTGTGTGTCTGTGTCACTCTGATGTATTCGCAATAAATTATCACGGCCGCCGGCAGCGTGTCTGTGCTCTGAACGTGCAGCTGCATCTTGCACGAGGGGGATGCAGGGTGGGAGTTGAGAGGGGCAGCGCTGCCGCTGCTGCAGTGATGCTTCAGTCTGCCCAGAAAAGATTGGGGGAAAAAGAGAGAAAAAAGTGGAAAACAAGGGGGAGAGGGAAAATGAGAGACAAGGCAGCACCAAGTTCTGCTCCTGCTGCAGAGGCAGGATGGCAGCAGCTGCATGCCCTGCAGTAGCCTCATCTTCTCATGGCTAAGATAAAGCCGATAATTGCCACAGACCTTCGTGTCGAAAGTTCCTCGACTGCACCATTTACCTGCAACGCAAAAGGCAAGAGTGGGGTTTTGCAGTTCTCCTTAACTGTTCCTTCCACATTTTCCTGATTCAGCTGTAAAAATAAAGGCTGCTTGCACACCTCTGCGACCAAGAGCACGGACCATCAGGCTGGATTAGCACCCAGAGCCCTGACAGGGGCCAGCCCGCTGCTCCAGCACTGGTTGAAAACCGAGTTCACCGCTGGTTTAATCCCTGCAGGCTCAAAGCCGCGGGCGCGTGACCCATCTCAAGGAAGGCCCAGCCGACAGGGACATTCCTGGGGGAAGCAAAGTCCCCTCCAAGTCCGTTTTGAAACCTGCACTTTGCTCAGCTGAAGAAGAGAAGAACAAGTGGGTGGGCAGGGAGAGGGACACAGGGATGATCCCCCAGTTCTGATGCTTCAGGGCTGGGGGGCAGAGTGAAGGGGGAGAGGTGGCTGCTCAGTCTTTCTGGACAAGGATCAAGGGAGGCCTTCCAAGGAGCTGCACCCTCTGCCAGGCTGTAACTCCCTTGAGAAATGGGAGGATAGGACAGAGAGGAAAGGCTTTCAGCCTGGGCACACTCCTCCTGTCCAGCTCAATCCAAGTATCAGGACGCGACCTGGCACCACCCTGCACTCCTGACACTCCTTGTTGGTTTTTTAAAGCAGGCTTTGGGGCATTTCTACTCCTGGCAGCAACACAAAGAAAGGGACAAAGCCACAGTCTCATGACAGTTGGAACAAACGGACTCTCCTGTTTCTGGAGTCTCTCCCCAAACCACATACTACTCCCTGCAAGTGCACAAAAGCTGCCTGGCAATAGGGACCACAGCTCCAAGCAGGTCACTGCCTGGGGGCTCTGTTCAAGAGCACTGTGTTTTCATCCATCACAGGCTGAGCACCCTGAGCAGTGAGTTGGAGGTCTCATCCCACTGCTCTGTCATGACAACAGGGGGAAAGCTGAAAAAGCAGGACCCTGGTGCTGCAGCACCCAAGTCCCTGAGGCAGCAGGGGTCACTGCTGGGACACCAGCAGCCAGAGCCCCTATGGATAACAGGACTTCTACTTCATTGTGAAGTCACTGGGAGAGGGTAAGATTCTCTCACAGAAGCAGTTTACTCCTAAACAACAGGGAAACACCACCAGAATGGTGGGACCATCCCAAAGCAGCTCTGCTACTGGCAACACATTTTGTACAGGAGGAGCCTTAAGGCAGAACCCCAGAGTGAAAGAAAGACCTGGAGAGAACTTTTTTATTCTAACATAGAACAAATGCTTTTATTGCACTGTTAGAAAACTCTGCATAGTCCCAACAAACAGGATCCCCCTCCACTGACTCACAACTTTTGGCTTACAACAGCTGCCGTAGCTAAAATGCAAGCACAGGATGCCCGCAAAGGAAATGCCAATAGGGCACTTTGTTAACAAAGTCAACACAAAAACCCACCACCAACACTACAGGCTGATCTGAGCCCTCCCACTTGTCATCAGCACTAATCCAGCCCTGGCACTCCACCCGAGGGGAGAAGGAAAAGTTTGCCTGCTGGCCACAAGGGGAATGTCCTTTGGGATGATGTGACTACCCCAAGCCATTCAGCTCCTGCCGGGCACAAACCCACAGCCCCGTCCTGGCTCCTCACTGCCAGGATTTGCCTGTGCCTCTCTGAGGAAGGCTCCAGCGTGGTTTCTGGTGCCAGCTGGAATACAAAAGGCAAAAGCCTGCTTGGCTTGACCACAACATGCAGCTGTGCTCAGGACTGCCCACGTGTGAGCCGCCGCTCCTCACTGCCTCCTCCTCCTCCTCCTCACTCAGCCTGGGCTCCTGCAAGCAGGATCCTGGCTGGACTGGAACATGCAGCCTCTGGCAGTGACCATTCAGGGAGCTGTAAAAACATCTGACAGCACAGAGGAGCTGTGCCGAGGGCTGCGTCTAGAAAGCTGTCAGGACACAAGAAGCCCTGGAGCTGGGCTGGGTCTGTGGTGCTGCTGGGCCTGCGCCTCGTGCTACAACAGTGGTCCAGGTCCTTCGTGTTACCGCCTCACCTTCTGCCTCAGAAGTGCAATACTGCTTTTTATTCCCTTGTATTTACAAAGAACACAGCTCGGAATCCAAACTGCCCCCTCTTCTCCCGCTCCTGCTCCAGCACTACCCGAGGGAGGCCCCGGGCAGGTCGGCAGTGAGACACTGCAGCACAGCAGGTGGTCTGTGGGCTATTTCACGGTCACGGTCGAGGCCCCGTGAATGGACTCCATCACGGCCGCAAAGCGGCTGCACAGGTCGTAGGGGGAGTTGGGCCGGATCTTCGGGGGCTCTTTCAGCACAATGACTTCGGTGGAGCCGTCCAGGAGCCGGGGCAGCAGCTCACCCAGCTTCATCTGCAGCTTCGCTGTCAAGGGGGAGAGGAGCAAACAGTCAGTGGCAGCAGATGGCAGAGGGCTCCGGGCAGCGAGCTAACGAGCTGTGAAGCTGTGACGCCTCTCACAGACTCCTGTCCCTGCTCTGAGACCCGCCCAGCCCATCACCAGGGATGAGCAGTGGCTGCTGACGCAGAGGAGGCGTCAAAGCAGCTGCCACCCAGCTCAACCAGTCCTGCCCGCCTACCCAGGGCTCTGCGAGGGAAACTCCACTGCCACCTGGCTGCCCAGGGCCACATCCCACCGGGACATGGGAAAGGTGCTGTTGTACTGGCTGTCAGGTCACTGTGTGCTTCAGGAGACACTCAAATACTGACTGTGCATTTGAGAATGGAGCCTTCACAGCCCATTCCCCCTCAGATGGGGCAGCTCAGCCCATGCCAAGCAGGCATTATCCACTCCCAGTGGAGGTCTGTGGCTGGGAGTGGACATATGGATGCCACCAGAGTGTGGCACAGGCACCTTGGGTGAAGAAAAGCCAGAAGCACAGGGTGACAGCTGAGACAGCTCACACAGCCCAGGAGGGCTGAGCACTGAGTTCCTTCTGCAACTTGGTTTAGTGCAAAAGATGAAATTCTTCTGTAATAGAATTCAATGCGTGATTCAAATTTATTCCTCCTCCCACAATCAGAAGGGCTGCTGAGTGCAGATGCCAAGAATTTAAGGAAATGTTTTAAATGGTCCTTTAATTCCTTCCCAGTTCAGATTCAGACACTGCCCTGCCCACAAACAGCACAACAAAGGTAAGGCCAGCAGGTGTTCCCTACCATCCATGTCTTCTCGTCCCAAATAGGAGCACCAGTGGCTCCTCATGACCTCGATGGCATCCAGGTCCTCTCTGGAGATATCAAAGTTGTTCATGAGGTGCATGCAAGGGATGATCAGCTCGTTCAGGATGCTCACGCCCTCTGACACACGAGCTTCTTCACAGCTGACGAACAGAGAGGCTGCCACCTCGTTCAGCTTCTGGGGGTGAAGGGAGAATTGGGGACAGACTTGTAAAATGCAAGCACAGACCATGGATGACCAGCCAGGAAGGACCCAGCTCAGACCCTGCACCAGCAGCTGTGCAGAGAACTAGGGCTAACAGCACCAGGTGCTGGGTTTTGGTGGAACAGCCACCTTTAATCATGGGAACCACACTGTAGAAAACAAATTGGTAAATATATATATTTATACACATACATGTAATTGGCTGTATCTACATACAAGGTGCAAACTGCTTATTGACAATTCTGGTTTTAAGATGCCAAGATTCAGATCTACCTTTGCCTGGATTCCCTGAGAGCTGCATGGCACGTTCTTTCATTGCATTATCATTGCTATTTCCCAGCTTTCCATACTGTTGCTGGTACTTGGCAAGGGGCAAAACCACAGTAATAGACAGAAAAGGGACAGTTACACTGGCCCTGGCTGCCATGGCACCCCATCTGCTCCTTCCCCTCCTCTCCAAGAGTGAGCTCCTTGATACAAACCAGGAGACACTTCCTTCTGTACAAGGCGATCAGCGACTCATTCACACCTCGGCTGGTTCCCTTCAGCAGCAGCTTGGTGTTACTTTGGTAGGCGTAGACGAGGTAGGTGAGGGACTCCTGGTACCTGGGAGAAGAGGGTCAGCTCTGCAGGCCTACAAAAAACCTATCTGCAAAACCTACAAAAACCTCTCAGAAACTGTCAGGCAGCTGGCCAGCAGCTTAGCCTATTTGCTGTTAACCAAGGTCGACTGTCAATTCAAGAAAGGGCTTTTAGCAGGTGAAAAAGAAAGCCCACTGGCCTCAAACACAGAACTGAACACAAACTGGCCATCGTGGGTCAGAAAGAAGTTCTGTCAAAGCAGCCTTTACTTTTAGTTACAGCTTATCTTGTCCAAACACACAATTAGAGGAACTTACTTTCTATTCTGGTAGAGCTCCAACCCTGTCAGCAGGTAAATGGACACCTTGCGAAAAAGGCTGTAGTCCTCATGCCATCTCTGTGAGAAGCAGGAGGGAAGCAGTGTCAGCCTCACCCAGAACACCCACATGCACAGCTTGGGGTCCCCCGTGACTCTAAAGTGTGTCAGATTTTACCCTTTGAAGAGATAAACGTTTCTCATAAGTGACATGTAAATTAATTTAGCCAACTGCAGACACTCCTCCAAGCTCTGGAGATTTCCAGTGTATTTTTTCTCTCTCAGCACCCTCCTGCAGACCCACGCCGCTGACAGGTGTGCAGTAAGCCTGGATTAGCCAGCATAGCTCCATGCAGCACTCCCCATTTCCCACTTCAGACAGTGCCAGCAGGATTAATGTGAAAGATCAGAGGCAGCTCTCTGGTCCCTTACCTTGTACTCCTCCATGTCAACATCATCAGGTCCAATTTCTCTCAGTTTTGCTCGTGCCACCTTCATGATGCTGATGGACCTGCTCCATGTGAGCAGAGAGGAGAAGAATCAGAACAGTGGCCCTGGCTGTGTCCAGGCAGGAAAAGCCTTGCCTGGAATCCTGGGCACCCACCGTTCATCATAGCTGAGGTTTTTGTCTGCAAACTGCTCGAGGAGGGTCCGTTCCACCACCTGCTGTGGAGCATTGTTCTGCAGGAAGTAGATGAGCACGTGCTGCAACCGGGCGTCGTTCTGGGGCGTCGGGGTCTCTTTGGAAAGCAGGTACAGCCGGGAGTACTCCTCGTGGAAGGCCTGCCAAAGGAACACACACACACTGACACATCTACCTACCCACCCGTGGGAATGCCACAGCAGCTGACATGAAGCTCAGACCTCTCCTCTTTGATGGGATTCCCGTGGTGACACGGAGCCTGATGATATTCCAGTGGTGAACAGAAGCCCATGAACTCCTCAACTACAAACCAGTGGCCCTCACAGCAAGGCAAACCCTTCATGTGAACTGTGCACTTCTAAAAGTGCTGGGAGTATAAATGCCTTTGAGAGAGAGGGCACAGCTGCCTCAGACAGTTTTGGTAACTCTCCTGCAAGTGCTCAGGCTGCAAAAATCGACTGCAACACACTTGTACCTGGAGGAGGTGCAAGAGTACCTTGTGATTTATATTCCTCTAGATTACCAGCACGGGTGATTCTTCCCATGTGGCATTTTCAGTTAAATCTACCTGCCTGTAAAATCTAACACCAGCTTCAACATTCAGCAGTGCTTATGCTCCCAAACCCCTTTGTTCATGCAGATGTTTCTCAAGGACAAGTTTGACAACAGAGATCACAGTAAGGGAGCATGTTCAGGACCAAAAAACCAAATTTCACAGTACTAAAAGAATAAGCAGGAAAAGAAGTTGCTGTTTGTCCTGGAAGGAGGGAGATCTTTTTTAGAAGCCCTAAAAATTGTTTTGAACCCACAGATATGTCATCACAATAAGAGAGCAAGAACTGAAATGCAGGGCAAAAGGCCATTAGCTAGAAGAAAAACTGCACAAATCGTTCCCTTCACGTTCTTGATCTGTCAATACAGCACAGATTCTCCATTCTAGGAAAACAGATATCCATACTATTGGATTTAGCAAACAAATCAATACCTTAACAAGCCCTGCTTCAGACCCATCGCGATCAAAGGTCTGGCGGGCTTTTGCAATAGCCAGGATGACACCTTGCATGGCTGGACTCAGCATCACCTACCACAGAAGCAGGAGAACAGACACAAACAAGAACAAGGAAAACAGTAACAGACAGGGAAAGAAGAGAAGGCATGGTGAAGAATGGAAGAAACTTTCAAAAGATAAGGTTTAAAGGAAATTGTATGAGCACAGCTGCGATAACTGGGGCTGTGAGTTACTTGCATTCCACTGACTCTATCGATCACATGCACTTCACATGCAGGGCTTTTCTTAGGCATTTAAAGATCTAAAGGCTGGTCACTTCAAGCCTTGAATTTGTAAATTCAACAAGTGAGAAGGTAAAGCCTGATGGCCATGTCCCCTGTGTCCCACTCAATCTTCCTAAGCCATATAAAACAGGGGCAGCACCTGTAGCACAGCAGTTCCTTGTGGCACTTTCACACAAGCACATATCAAACACAGTTAAGGAGTGACAGCTTCAGTGTTTGTGTGAAATCCAATTGTACTTGTGAAAAACAGAGAACTTCCAAAACATGTGTGAGAGGTTAAGTGGTCAGGCCAAAAAAAGCAGTGGGAAGAGTATGGAAGTTCTGCTGTTGGGGGTAAAGTCTTTGAGAGAAGGGACAAAGCTGTAACTGCAGCCAGCAACGAGGGTTGCAAAGAAATTAGAACAGGAAGGATCAATTTTGATACAGTTCTGCCAGAAAAAGGACTTAGGACCAATGTGCAGATTGACCAAATTGAGTGCTCTTACAGAGCTGCTTTTCCAATGGCATTTAGAAATGGAATTATTGAATGATTTGGTCTGTCTCGATTCCTTTCCACAGTGGGAAAACTTGTACAGTGTTGTTCCTGTGACAGACACTATCACACCCACCCTTAGGGCAGCTCAAAGCCAGCTAACTACAACACTCCAGGCTAACAAGCAGCAGTAATTAACCCCTGCACTGGGATGTGTACCTCCTCATTATATCCATCTGCATCGGATCTAACGGGAATCTTCCCCACACTGGGGATTTCCACTTCAGAGACCTGTGAGCTAGTTTGGGCAGCAGCCTCTGCTTCCTGAGAATCCTGGGGCTGCTCTGCCTGAACTGTGAGGGCTGTTTCTCCCGGTTGGGCCTTCAGTGGCTCTACCTCCTTGGGCTGTGGCCAAGAAGAAAAAGAAGAAAGAGAGTAAGAAAATCCAAAGCAGAATACAGGAGAGCCAAAGGGGACTGAATTAAATGTGGCTACAGAACTTCACAGAAATGCAAAAAGCAAAGGTCTGTCAAGAAGAATAATACAGAGACAAGAAAGGGCTGGTTTCCTGGGCCAGGCCTCAGCTCCTACCTCACACAGAGCTGCCTCCACGCCGTTCTTCTCATAGGCATCAGCAGTGTTGGCAATGGCCTTGGCAGTCTGCTCCTTGGCAATCCTGGCATGCTCCGAGGACAGGGAGCGCACGCTCTGCTCACAGACCGACGACTGATCTGTCAGGACAGAAGTGTGGTACCAATGAGCAATGAGCTGCAAGACTTATTCTCCTCTCTTGCTCTAAAATGTTTTGCAGCTTGTCCATGCAGTGTTACACAGCTGCTGCCTTCATCCCAGAGGTGAAGGCACTTCACGCAGAGCGTGCGCGTACCCCTTTCCAGTGGGAATGGCACACGTCATCAGGGATTGCCAAGTAACGTTTCCCACTCCAGAGAACAGCACTTGTCCACTTGATATTTATGAAAAAAAGAAAAAGCTGGAAGTGAACTGAGATTAGCCCATGATGATTAAGTGAATGAGAAACAGCATTTCTGGGGACAAGCCTGGAAGGATGCACATGCAGAACCAGCAGAACAGCCCTTTGCACTCCCTGGGCAAAGCTTCCAGCAGCTGCCTTTGCTGCTTCACCCACAGCTTCTCCTGCATTCTGAGACATTTGTGCAAGGCTCCAACACAATGGCGCTGGAAACCAGCTGGCTGTTACTGGTTCCAGCAAGGTTTGCAAATTCAGAGTGGGATTACCTGGTCCTGACTCAGAGGAGACATCCTGTGACTCAGAAGCAGGTGAAGGCTCCATCTGGGGAATCTTGCAAGACTGCTCCTCCTCCCACTCCTCTGCCTCCTGCTCCAGGCGCCAGTTGTCCTCCTGGATGTAACGTCTCAGTTCTGGGAACAAGGCTTCCACTTCCTTCTGGAACTGTCCAGCCTCTGGGCCCTCATCCTCATCTGGAGAAAATGCAAGACCAGCATAAAGAAACACTCTGTGGCAGGACACCACACTTAGGGACTAAATACACCCACAATATTATGAGCAGCCACAAGACCTAAAATTTACCAAAAGCAAGTGGCAATTCTCTACAGCAGATACTTCTTATGCAGCCATTGCAAAAGCAAAGCAACTTCAAAAATCAAGAAAAATTGCATTAAATAGGAGAAAAAAACACCCCATGGGTTCATTTCAGAACTGTCATAGGAAAACAGACAAAGAACAACCTCCAGATCCTCATCAGCCACATTTAGCAATGAACAGAATGACAGCTCTCCATTGTTTCCTTCTATTTATTACATCAAAATGAGCCATGGATGAAATTATCGGGTTGTTGTACAGCTGTTTGCCATGTCTAATGCCACGTGCACAGCAATTTCTCCACAGAACTATTTATACATTGGCACTGCAAACACACTTGTAAGTCTGAGCCATTCAGATACTGTTACTTCACACAGGGAAAGGCTGCACCAAAAGAGCCCATTTGTGTTCAGTGTAACGGAATCACTAAAAACCAAGCAAACGAGTCAGGAAGTGTAATAAAAATGGGAGAGATAAAGTAGCAGGTGTTTCACACGCCCTGAGAAAACAAACACTGCCATATAAAATCTAAGAAGAGTCAAAGTGAAGAACACCAACACTACATGCATGTTGAACGTGGCAGAAGGGCAGCCTGAGTCTGTACACACACTAATAACAGGAGGTGCTGTTCCCAATCTCACCTGGATGGCTCTCCCTGCAGCTTTCAGCCCTATCAGTGATTTACAAATGAATTGAGTACGAAGCAGAATACTTCACTCCCATATAGGGTAAAGTTTTGTGCCTTGCCAAAAGACATCTGTGTCATGGGGAAGCTGAGGAACACAAGGATCATGCAGCCCAGAGAGACATGCTGTGGCTCAGTACCTGCACCAACGCAGGACACCTGGTCACTGATGTACATCAGGCAGTAGGCACTGGCATTCCTCAAGCCTCCAAATGACTCTCGCTCCAGCTCTTCCCACGATGACTCTGTCACTGAGATGTCATTGTATTTGAGCCACCTTTTCCGAGGCTGGTTGTATATGAAGGCCCAGTAGTGCCCAGCATTTGCTTGCCCTTCGTGGACCAGGACTGCATGTAAACGATAGGGAACCTGCAAAATGACACAGATGTGCTGTTAGGGACTGACCCTGCCTGATTTCTGTGCACAAACAGCAGGGGTGTCCATAGGGGTGGCCTGGCACAAGACTTGAGCAATTTGATAAATTTACTACAAAGAACTGACTTTCGAGGAAAGAAGGGAGAAGATTTTCATAAATAAATTGTTCTTTGCTTTATCACTGGGAATTTTAAAATACATTGAAGGAGGCAATTTAAACTGACAGATACTAACAAAAACCAGTATCAGCAATACTGGTTTAATATTTAGGTACTGAAGCTGCATTTCCTACCTGTCGGAGGAGAGGGTCAAGGTACATTTGTTCGATGGACAGGTTGATTCTGGCAATAGACTCCTTCAGATCTGCCAAGAACATCATCAGTGAGAGAAATGCCTAAAATTAATGACTACTCATCAATCTATGCCAGCCTCTTTCACTTCAGAGCCTGAAGCCAGGCAGGAACTGTCAGATATACTCAACACCAGAGCTCAAACAGGGACAAGATTATTTGTGGTTCGGGCTGTATCCAGTGAAGCAACAAGGGAAACCAGGCTGGAATTCAGGAGAAAAATCACTACAAATGCATTTGGGGCCAACCTTGCACATCTTGCTCGATCTCGTTTCTCCATCGCTGCAGACAGGTCTGAACCAGGGTCAGCTCCTCCTCGGAGACCACGTGGGGAGCTGGACGTTCAGACAGTTCTGCTGGTGGAACAGAAGGCTGGAGCTCCATTATGGAGTTTTGCTGTGGTGAAGAATTTGCCAAAAAGAAAGCTCCATCTTCAGTACTGGTATCTGTAGTTTCTAACACGCTGTGGAGCAAAAACCAAGAGTAGTGGACAGGTTTTTCAGTCTTTCTCTTGTTTTTACTCTTTATGGAAAAGAATACTAAATAAACCAAACAAAAATTACTCCTGAGCTGGAAGGACTTCCCTTCCCGGGTGGTGCAACATGTAAAGGGAACAAGTACACTGAAAAGTGCTCTGCCTTCCCAGACCAAACTAAAATATAGGACAAATACAAAGGAAAACTCTTATAGAACTCTGTAAGCACAGATCCACAATGAGCACTTCTAAAACTTCCTTCCATTACTACTAAGAAACTTGTGTATTTACTCAGCTTAATTTAGAGTGTTAAACCAATCATGCTCGCCAGGGTTATAATAATCCAATATTGCTGTAATTTACTGGTTGATGAAGCAAAAAAATGAGTAGCCTAACCAAAAAGAGCATGCAATTGAATTCAGAACTGCTGTTTAGACAAGGAATATGGGGATGCTTTTGGACAAGGAGAAAGAACAGACTAGATGCAATATTCTATTTACACCAAATGAGCAGCACAGCAGTGACCCACTACCTGCACAAGGACTTGTACATTACAGCATTGTGCTCACAGTGCCCAGATAAATAACCCACTTTAGGAATGCCACACAGGAGCACTTAGTTGGGAGGTGAAGTGTTCTCCTGTGAATCCTTTTTATTTCTGTTTACTGACCCATTTGGCTGTGAAAGCACATCCAAAACGTGAGGCTTGGCTTGGGAGTGCAGGAGTGTTGTCTGAGAGCCCTGAGCAGAGGAAGGAGCCACAGCTGGCTTTGTAGTGATGAACTCGAGCACATACTGCAGCATGTCAGGCAGTGGAAAGCGGGCTGGGCCAGAGCCATATTCCATGTACCTATGGAAAAATGCAAGATGTTGCATGAATGAAGGAAATGAGATGGGTTAAACCACAGAGGACAAGAGAAGAGCACGAGGGGAGAAAACTGCTGGGCTGGGATGAAGACAGTTTAGCAGGCAAAGGAAGAAAAAGACCTTGAAAGCCCTGAGGCTGTGGACATGGCTCAGCAGCAGCCACAAGCCATGTGCCATCAGCAGGTTTTGGCCACAAACACGAAATACAGCACCAATCTGGAGACAATTAACCCCATCCCAGCCAGAGCCTGCGGGATGCAGCACATGGGCCTGGTTACACCCTGGTCTGCTGCTGCCCACCAGAACATCTCTGAGCACAGACGGTGCTGGGGCTGACACAGCACAACCCTAAAATACCAGCTCTGAGTTCCACGCTGAGTAAAAGGACTTCAAAAAAGCACCTGGGACATCAAATCTTCTGGTTGTTCTCTAACCAGGTCTTCCCTATCAATCTTTTTCCTTCTCCAGTCAATAATGCCAAACTCTAAGCAGGAGGGGATCTTTAAAATATAACAGTAACATAGATTCTTTTTAATGTATTACTGGGCTTCCTTGCCTCCCCTGCCAATACAGCTGACAGTGGTAACTGTGCTCTTTAGAGAATTGATTCCTGTAACAGTATCAGTAATATTCAGAAACCATCCCGAGCAACAGGTTTGCTTTTGAAACCACACTTCCTCTCCCCACACTTCTCAGAACAGAAGTTCCAGTGCTGTTCCTCCTTCCCCTACAAGTCTCTCTGCTACTGAAAGCTCATTTAAAAGGAAACATTTGCACACTTCCAAAGGGCACAAAAATAAAGTCAACTGACTACTCACCTTTCCAGTTTCTGCTGCAGAATCACCATTTTATCCTTCAATCTCTTAATTTCTTCTCTCTTCATCTGAATAAGCTCTTTATTGCAGTAGAGGTATCTAAAAGGAAATACAGAGCCCCACCAGCAGGATGAGATTTGTTTACTTAGAACATCCACAACCTTTTGCAAATATTTTAGAATCTTTCCTTGCTCATCCAAACAACCTTTTTACTTTCTTTATTTACAATAAAGCAATAGCTTTAAACATACCATACAACAAGGC
The DNA here is from genome assembly GCA_013396655.1 of Campylorhamphus procurvoides. Taxonomy (NCBI): domain Eukaryota; kingdom Metazoa; phylum Chordata; class Aves; order Passeriformes; family Dendrocolaptidae; genus Campylorhamphus; species Campylorhamphus procurvoides. The sequence goes on along the minus strand of WBMV01008856.1, from coordinate 104,737 downwards.
AACTCACCTGTCCATATAAATAGTCTGGGGAAACTCTAGCTTGGTGTGAATTTTCTCTGGCTGTCCTAGTGACTGATTGAACTCAAATCGGGAGAGTTCAAAGGTCAGAACTGGTGGGAGTTTTGTAAACCAGCGCTGTAACAAAGCAGAAATGCCCCAAAGGGACTTGTTTTAAGAAGACTGCTAATGGCACATTTTAGACTGATACTACATGATTATAGACTGATTTTAAAGTCTTCATCTTTAGGCACTGAATCAGGTTTTGTTTGTGAAGTGACTAGTCAGAAAGCCAAATTTTACAAGACAAAAATTTATGCTTCCGTTTTATATTTCTACTGTGAGAAAGCCTCACAACTGCTCAAAGTTACTTGTCCTTGTCTGATGCATCCAGCTTGATGGATTACTAAGAAGTCCAGCACTGAATTTCACAAATTAGCAGAGGCTACACACACTCTGCACATCAGCTAAGAGCCCCCAAGAGAGCTCTTTGGTGAGGTCACGTGCAGTGATGAACAAACCTGCAGTCCTCCCACAGCACTGGATTCCTTATCCTCTCTCAGGCTATTTACAAACTACTTGATTTAGGGGATTCAGAGAAGACCCCCCACTTTTTGTAGCTTCATACACTGTTTCAAAGAGCCATGCTGAAAGAAGCATTCACAGTTGAATTTACACTTCCCCTCTCTCTTCCTGGGTTCACAAATACTTCCAGAATCCACTGCCAGAAACTTCCTTCACCTGTCTTAGATTGGCACCACCCACTGCATGCTGCCTTCTGGATTTGGCACGAGCACACTAAGCTCATTTTCCTTCATGGGATTCATGTCAGATGTGCTGCCACAATAAACCTCCCCCACAGCCAGAGGTTTCTGAGAAGCCAGCCCACAACCACAGAGGAGGAGTGATTCACGGTCCTATTGTCTGGGAGAAAGGTAAACTCCCATTAAACCCAGTGTTGCTCTGAGCTTCAGCACGCTCTAGGTGCTCAGAAGATAAAATCACCTTATTCCCTATGTCCCCTATCATGCCACCCTCTAGCCACCATATCCTCGGAAGTGAAATTAAGAAGCAGAGTTTTTTCAGGTGGATTTCTCAGAAATTAGGCCAGAGCTTTTTCTTTCTATCCGTGCAGACACAGACTAAAACAACTCCATGATCAGTCAAATTTCCCTTAGTTTTGGGAGAAGGGTTTGAAGGAACTAAAAAACTTGGATTAAAATGAACCTGCCTGATAAGCTGCTATATCCCTTTGTCTCCAGTGCCAGCCCAAACAGCTTCACCCACATCCCCTGTAAACACACCTGAATGGCTTCAGACAGGAACCAGGAAAACCCAGAACAAACATTTGAGTCCAGAGTTGGAACAGGGCTCACCCGCCCAGGACTTCATTTCTCCTTTGCTATTTTAAACCACAGCAATTTTCAGAAATTCTCATAGAACTGAAATATCTTTCACAGCCCCACATACACCAGCCACCTTTGTCAATGTCTTCATATTATTTCCCAGCCTTTCTCCAAGCTAACTCCAGTTGCACTTATACACAGAGGATGCTGAATGTAATGTTGCACCTTCACCTTCTAGTTTGTTGCAGTTAAGTATTTTATGATTGGTTTGTGATTAGTGAGATTTAAAAAAAAAAAGAAAGAAAAAAAATTATCACAGTCAGAAAACATGAGTGAAAGCAAGAAGAAAAATCCCAGACCACACACGGTATAAGAGGGAGAAAGAGACAAATTCCAAATGGCATACCATGATGTTAAGCACTGTACTTTTACCCTCCGAAAACATGGAGGCAGTAGGTCTCTCCCTACTCAGGTACAGGCAGGCTTCAACAAAAAGAGAGAGACTTCATCACACTTGATTCAGAAGCAAACAGTGACCTTTGCAATTCAAAATAAACTCCTTGATCTGGCCACATAGCACAGCACATCTTTAAAAATCAGCAGAGACTTACTCTCTCACCATGTAACATTAACAGACATTTATAAGAGATTCCAGGTATCCAGGCAATATTTTGTTTTCAATTCTTAGGGAACACTCAGAGTTGCCATTTAAAGTTATCAGAGACACCTCTGTGCTGTGTGTGCTGCGCTTTTCTGCAACCAATGACTTGACAAAAATAGGTAAAACTAACCTCCTGTCCATACTTCACTGACTGAGATGCTGTTGCCTCATCCATCTCTCCCTCCACCATGGCTCCTTCCAAGCACTCATTCAAGTTCCGATAACCGTTTACCTGAAGGGGATACTGACCAAAGGTCTCAATCTTGGAAAAAGTGTTGCCTGGATGAAGGAAACCATACAGAAGCCATGAGCTAACTCAAGAGAACAAAAACTAACTCTGAAACGCTCAAATGAGTTCAAAAATTGAGTGTACCAAAGCCTTAACTCACCCTTGTGGACACCCTCAGTCAGGAAAGTCCCATAGAAGAGTTGCACCATTGGGTTTTCGGATTTGTCCCCAGGGCTCCTGTTTCAGAAAGCAAAAGCACACATTCATGTGCAGCTGGAGGCTGCAAAAAACCCGCAAATCACAATCTAAGCCTGTGCTTGGGAGCCTTCAGGCAAAAGGACAGTTTTCTATCCAAGCACAAAATACAGGAGAAAACTTCACGCACATTGTAATACCTGCACTGGAAAGGGGAAAAAATGTGAAGGTGCCAGCTTTTGAAATGCAGTTCCAAACACCCAGAGCTTTCCTGTTCACCAGCTCTGCCAAATTCCCCTCAAAAGCTCATGTACTCCACATGCTACATGGGCACTGAGTGAAGTCCCACGCTCATGAACAGGAGATGTGGACACCATGCTTTGTAAGGATATTTTGAACTTAAAGAGCCTCATCCACAGCAAACAAAGAACTCTCATTTGTTCAGAATTTTCATGGAAAGTCCTCCTATTTATTCAAACTCTCCTTAGAGCCAGGCCAAACTACCAAGACCACAGAACTCACGTGGCATTCACAGTGAGCTGGAACGCATCCTCCAGCCAGTCCAGTAGTTTGTGCGTAAATTCACTCACATCTTGCTAAAAGAGAGACAGAAGCGGAGAGTCAATCGTGACACCCACCAGAGAGTGTTCCCCTGGCCTGCTGGTGTCACAGACCCACTGGACACAACCCAACTGGTACTGCTGTACCCACCCAGCTGAACTACGTGTGAGACTGAAGTGCTGTGCTGATTGAGACTGATAATGAACACTCTGCTCATCTGAACACTAGATCAGAGGAAATTACCGTGATCACTACCCGACTACGCAGATGGCACTGGGTAGTGCAGTGCTACACTGGCTGGGTAATTAGCACGCACGTACATTCTGCCTAAATGACACAGGGACAGCTGCTTGTCGGTTGACAAACATGGGAAGATGCAGCAGGATGAAGGGAAATGGGATCGCTGTGGCTGCTGGTTCAAAGAGAGCAAAAGGCTTTTCAATGTGGTTTTACCTGTGGTTCTTCAGCAGATCTAAACACGTCCCTCAAGAGTTCCAGTGCTGCAGAAGGGTCCACGAACTTACGCCACGTCCCCAGCATTAATGCAAACAGGCACTGAAGTTCTTGCATGAAGGCGATATTTCTTTTTCCCTGAATTGCAAAAAGAAGAAAAGCCAAAGGATTTCTGCAACTCAACAAAGCAGCATCTTAAAACTAAGTGCTACAGCACACCACATGCACATATTGTAAGAGGTACCCAACAACCAAGAAAAGCAGTGACATAAAAAAGGACAAAAGCAGGAAGACATGCAGTACCATTTCTGGGAATCCAAATCTTTTCTCCCAACAGACACATGGGAGAAAAAATTTAACCAAAACAAAACCTTTAAGGAAAAGAGTGCCAGAAATTATAGTTGTTAAACCATAAGACAAAAGCTGATGAATTTATGCATTTATTCTGTCTGCATTTTAGGCTTTTTAGAGAATTGAGAGCATACATGAAAACAGTAAAGCAAACTGTGTTAAATGGTAGTAGCCACAAAATGGGATAACAAGCAAGCATTAATCTGTGTACACCTTTTTCTCTAAGTATTTTCCAAGCACCTTCTGCTGACCACTCTCAGAAGGCAGTGGGGCTTAGAAGGACCTGCAGACTGGCTCAAATACTGGTTCTTCTATTGTGCATGCAAACTAATGAACAATCTGGAGCTGCCAAAGAAGTTTTATGGGAAAAATTTCTCCCCACATGGCAATTAAAGGCTATAGAGGACAGTGGTACAAGAAGCAGCTCTTTGTTTTCCTATCCTGATTCTGTCTTTGAGAAATATTTCCCAAATTTGTCTTTAACATAGCCAGATGATTTTAAAGCCATTAACACAGGCACAGAAGTCACAGATGGCCCCAGAGTAAATATGCTCACAGAAAGAGCAGAACACAACACCATAAAAGAGGGAAAGTTGACAGTGCTACTGAATCACAAACTTACAGTGTGACTACGACAACTTTCAAGCACATTCTGTGGGAGTGAGTACCCAAGGACCAGCCTCCGGAATTCTGGCAACTGAAACAGAGACTGAAAGGACAGGAGAGGTAAAGCCCAGTCAGCATCTGCAAGGATTGGACTCACTGCAATTTGATGCCCTGTTGTCACTCTCTGATCCAACAGGGTCCTGTGTTACTGAACACACATTTACAGCCCCTGTGCTCGAACAGCACACTGGTACCCACCCAAGGGCAAAACCTCACCCTGCCATTTCTAGGATACATATAACCATTTCAGGAAAGAGCATTCTATTCGGCACAGGCAGGCTCAGAAAAGCATCCAAGAACAAGCCACAGTGAGAAAGGCCCATTTGCAGTTTTCTCACTTCTCAGAACTGGAGACAAATGATTAACACCTCTCTGATGATGTGAAATTGTTAGGAGAGACAAATCTGCTCAGTTCCACTTATTGCTGTCTCTTCTTTAGGTCATCACTAATAATATAATCTGTCTAGTTGTTTATTTGTTCAAGCATCTATGCCTGTGTATTCCATTAACTGGAATACGATACACCACGTGTTATGGAGCCAACAATAACTGCAGTAAAATTAAATTATCAGTTCATTTAGCCAGTCAAGCTTCTATCATTCAGTAGGCACTTGGCCATCGCTGCACAAAGCTCTGGGTATGAACACACAGATTCTCTGTATCTGTAGCTATTTTTAAGCAAAGCCCACTTAACTGCTCTATGGCTCTTTCTGTGCAGGCCCAGAACACATCACAGTCACATCACATAAATGCAGAAGTTTCTGTATTTGAGCAGGGTCACATTCACTCATCTGCATATTCACAGAGCTCCTGCACATTTACTTCTAACTGAGTAACATTTTGACTCCAAGACTGCAGTAAGTTTGTTACCAGAGAAAGAGAACTTTCTTACAGGTTACCTGGATAACAGCGCTAAACCAACACGTATTTCCTATATTTTTCATTCCAACAGGCCAGTCATCTGCTCTTCTCCAGTCATTCTGCTTGGAGTTCTCTCCCCAGACTTCACAGCGTTTCCTTTTGGAGCGGTTTTTGTTCTCAGCAGAATGCACGTCCTGTGGTCTGTCACAAGAGATGAACATTGTGCTGTAAAACAGCCCCCAAAGATTCCCAGCAGCTACGGGAATCACACTCCCCTCCAGCCAGCAGGTGTCCACCTGCTAAGTAATCCACGTTTGCTCTGCAGTTATCAGCTTAAGAACCCACTTATGATACCTGGGAAAACCAGGGCCCGTTTCTGGCCCCACTGATCTTTCGGCTGCATCCCTTTCCACAGCCGGAGCTTTTGGTGATTCTGGTGGTCTGACGGTGTTGGCTGTGCAGAGGCTGTCTTGGTTGTGAGGGGCAGGTGCAGCACTAACACCTAGAAGAGGAGGCAGCATTTTGATCAGTTTCCCACCACCAGCAGCAAATGTTCTCTTTAAAAGGAACCTCTAGAAATCATCACACTTCACACATATAGCGTTTCAATTGATACAAACAAAATTTTCTAGCTCAGATTTTAAACCAAAATCCCTGTCCAGATGCCAGGCAATTCAAGAGCCACTGAGTGGGCTGGATGAACAGGACAGGGCAAAGCACACAGCTGTGTTCTGTGGGTTTCCTTATAGCCAAATTCAGGGCTTGAGGAAACAGTTCAGAACTCTTGAAACAATGAAATGGGAACAGTTGCTTTGTAACTGTAACATATCACCTACAAACATTATTAAAACACTATTAAGTGATTAGTACTGGCAAAATCAGACCCACACCAGGATAGGAGCTGGAGGCATGTGCTGGCAGAAGCAGGGAGGACAGATCCTTCCCCTCTGAGCCCTAAGGGTGAGCAGAGGCAAAGGACTTACTCTGTGGGAGCTGTTTCCCCACGGCACTCCCCTCCCAGGCGGATGGCTCTGCAGCTGCCAGGTCCTGTGCCGGCTCCTGAGCGTGCTCCTCTGTCAGGAAGGTGACTGCTTCCATCAGGTCTCCGTTAGCAGCCTGGTAGAATGACAGCAGAAGAATGAAGCACCAGAGAGGAGCAGAAAAGCAGCAAAGGATTGACCCTTTGCCTCTCATGCATCCAGACTGTTCATGGATAGCTCACACCAACCATTCTAACAAAGGCCAGCACATCATCAGCCCACAGCCACACCAGCAAACATCCAGCCTGTGTGCTATGTTTGGAGACAGCCTGAACTTAGACCTGATTTTCTGGACAAATTCAGAGCTTTCTTTCCCCAGAACAATGACAATACACACAAACCTTAAGAGCCTCGAGCAGGAATGCTGAATCCTGAATTCCCGTGATCTCTTTCATCTGGTTTAAGAGCATCTGGCAATCCTATGTGCAAGAAATAAAGAAAGTTCTTGTGAAAAGGTGACCAGGATGGACACCAAGCTGTTTCTGCAAGGCTTGCCGAGGGCTCACCAGAGCACTGTCCCTTTCCTTCCTTTCTGCTGACAGAGTGACACACAAGCCCAGTCACACTTGCTTGATGGAAATACCAACATCAACTTGAACATCGCACTCAGGTTTTCCCCCTGCTAAATTCACAGACTAACATTCAGACTAATGTTGAATCCTTTGTATCCTCAGGAGAACACAGGCAGGCCCGGGAGGACAGGCTACCCCTGCTGTTGGATGTGCCACACCTGTGGTGGGAAGGGGCTCCCCCGCCCCCCGAGGCAGCAGCATGTGCAGCAGGACATATAAGGTAGCCGCCTGCTCCCAGGGCACTGGTGGGAGCTATTTTCAGTCTGGTGGCACATGCCATTTGTGGGTGTCACGTCTCACTGACAATAAGGTGTCAGAGTGGGGGCCTGCGAGGCTGTCATCGCTCCTCCTTCCCCTTCCACACAGGCCACTCAAGGTTTGGTGAGACACTCACTGCTCAAGGCCCCAAGCTACAGTTCAAAACCCATCCTTTGGCCGGTTCAACCACTTAAAACAGACAATTACAGAAATTCTCTTTACCAGAATTATAAAATCTTTGGAGCCTTGGCTTACCACAGGGCAGTCACTGCACTTGCAAAGCCATGAACAACTTCAATAGTCAATGGCTATCAGGAAAGGCAGCTCTTCACAAGTAGCCCCCCAAGGCTGGGGGTCCCACCATCCCTACTCACAGCCACAATTCAGCTGATGCTGCTGCCAGTGGCTCAACCTGGGTGACAACCAAGATGGGGCTCCATAACACTGGCAGTGCATGTGGTATGGGAAGGACATTACAACAGGAACAACTTCCATGACTGTGTTGAATGTCCTGATTTACAAAGGCTGTCCAGGATCCTGCTGCCAGCACAACCTGATCAATCCCAGCTCCTTAAGATCGCACATTTAATCAACCTTGACCAGCAAAGCTGCACGAAAATAAATTCACGTTTCTACTTCCTCTCATCACTGAGAAAAAACGTAAGATGCTTTCAGGCTGCTGGAGCACAAGTTCCATCCAGTAAGTAGCAAGTGAACTACTTTTTTGAGCCCCCCCATCACTCACACAGGTGACAGATGCTACTCCCCAAAGACAGCACACATCTGTGTCAGCCACTGAGACAAAACATTCTGGATTACTTTTGGTGGGCAGTTCCTTGGCAAGTTATTCAGAGTAGTCCCACCTAAAACGCCACTTCTGCTCAACTTTTACAAGAAAGGGCACGTGTGCATGTGCACGTTCCCCCAACTTCTCCCACACTCTTTTTTATTCCTGACAAGAGCCAAGACTCACCAGAATGCCCCAGCAGCCCCACGAGGAGCTGCCCCATGAGGAGCCAAGGCTGTGAGGCTCAGGGAGGGCACACTCTCACAAAGGCAAACCACTTAACTCATGTTGCTAATTTTGCTGCCTTAGCGCGCGCCGTGCGTGTTGGCTGACCCCACCTTACGCCGCAGGGCGGATTTTTCCAGTGCAGGAAAAAAAAAAGCAGCACCCTTGCTAATAAACTGCAACACAATAATGAAATCCGAGGCAAGACAGGGCATGATTTTCTGGGGTTTTTTCCGCTCCACCAAAAGGAGAATTCACAAAGGCTGCCAGGTTGCCATAAGCATAAAAGCCAATTACTGATCCTCCGCTCTAAGTTACCACTTAATATTCCAATGATTCCAGCGTGATTTTATTCAGCCTTTGAGAAAAGGTTTGTGTTAACAGCAAAGAGCTTATATCACACCAGTTTTGAGAGGCTTGCAGCTGCCTGGCAGCCCACAAAAGCCACTGGGAATCACACTCTGTGCAACTAATTTGTCAAGATTTTGGGGAGTCCGTGGTTTTGCTGCCATAACTAGTCTGGTTATTGCTGCCTGAGGTTACTCACCATGGGGTTATAAAACAAGCTCTGTAGCTGGTAATTAACACCAGCATGCTGCTGCTGCTGCTAACACACCCTGCACTTGGAAACCCAAACCGAACCAAAGCCCTACCTGCTGAAAAATAACAACCCAAACACAAATCCTATTAGTATTAAATTACAGCAACAGGAGACAAGTACAAAACCAAGAAGCTGGGAGGAAGGAGATTACTAGAGATAAAAATTACAAGGCTGGCCAGGAGCGATGGAAGAGAAGGGTTCTGCGTTTTCCTCACCACGCTCTGAAGTTTGTTTTGATCAGAAACAGCGAGTGGGGAAGGAAGCAAGTGCAGAGCAGGAGTTCAGGGGGTTCCAGAAATAACCACGGGCGAGGAGGAGGAAGGTGGTGGCACCGAAGAAGTACCGTGAAGCTCAGCCTTCACCCCCCGCACCTCAGCCACACTTTTTATCGTGGGGACAAAAAATGGACACAGAGAGGGCTGGAAACCCGCAGGCGGCAGCAGGAACAAAGCCTGCGCTCCTGGCCGAGGCTTCCACAACCCAGTGCCCATCACGGGAAGAAGCATCAGTCTGCTCCCCGTCCGTTCCTGACCACACCAGCGCCCTTCTAACACACAGCCAGAGGGGTGATGCCCTCACCCCACTCCCCGCCGCAGCTCTGACCTCTCTGGCTCGCATCTCCGGGGTGCTGCTCTGGGACAACCCCCGCAGCGCTCGGAACCTGGGAGTCTTTTTGCCCAGGGGTGGAGGAGGATGATGACGATGATGATGAGGGTGCCCTTCCCGTAGTACCGCTACCCCCGTTAGTCCCCAACGCCCCCCGCGCGGACCGGCGCCGTTTGNGCCCCCGGTGTGTGTGTCCCCGGTGTGTGTGTCCCGCCCCGGTGTGCGGTATCTCACCCCGGCCCGGGCCCGCAGCTCGGCCGTCATGGGCCCGCCGGCAGCGGCAGCGGCGCCGTCGCCGCCCGCAGTGCGCATGCGCAGCAGCGCCGGTTCCGGCCGCGCCGCCCGCCGGGGAGGGGGGAGAGGAGGGAGTGGGATGGGAAGGGATAGGATGGGGCGTATGTGTGTGTCCGTGTGTCCGTCTGTGTGTGTGTCCGTGTGTCCGTCTGTGTGTCCGTGTGTCCATCTGTGTGTCCGTCTGTGTGTGTCCGAGTGGGCATCGCAGTGTCCGAGTGTCCCATCTGTGTGTCCATCCATCTATGTGTCCGAGTGTCCATCCATCCCTGTGTCCAAGTGTCTGAGTGGTCATCCGTGTGTGTGTCCGAGTGTCTGAGTGGCCATCTGTCCGTGTGTCCCAGTGTCCATTTGTGTGTCCAAGTGTCCATCAGTATGTCTAACTGTCCATCCANTCCCCGGTGTGTGTGTCCCGCCCCGGTGTGCGGTATCTCACCCCGGCCCGGGCCCGCAGCTCGGCCGTCATGGGCCCGCCGGCAGCGGCAGCGGCGCCGTCGCCGCCCGCAGTGCGCATGCGCAGCAGCGCCGGTTCCGGCCGCGCCGCCCGCCGGGGAGGGGGGAGAGGAGGGAGTGGGATGGGAAGGGATAGGATGGGGCGTATGTGTGTGTCCGTGTGTCCGTCTGTGTGTGTGTCCGTGTGTCCGTCTGTGTGTCCGTGTGTCCATCTGTGTGTCCGTCTGTGTGTGTCCGAGTGGGCATCGCAGTGTCCGAGTGTCCCATCTGTGTGTCCATCCATCTATGTGTCCGAGTGTCCATCCATCCCTGTGTCCAACTGTCCGAGTGTCCATCCATCCCTGTGTCCAAGTGTCTGAGTGGTCATCCGTGTGTGTGTCCGAGTGTCTGAGTGGCCATCTGTCCGTGTGTCCCAGTGTCCATTTGTGTGTCCAAGTGTCCATCAGTATGTCTAACTGTCCATCCATCTCTGTATCCGTGTGTCCATCTATCCATCCATGTGTCCATCCCTCCAACTGTCCATCCATCTCTGTGTCCGTGTGTCCATCTGTCCATCCACGTGTCCATCCACGTGTCCATCCATCCATCCATCCATCCATCCATCCATCTGTCCATCCGTCCAACTGTGNCCCGAGCGAGCCCCGGGGCTGGGCGGGAGAGCGGCGGGGCCGCCGGGACGGGCCCGACCGGGGGTCACCGGGCCCCGAGCGGGGGTCTGCCCGCCGCGGTGTGTCGCACCCCCGGTCCCAGCCCCCGGTGTGTGTGTCCCCGGTGTGTCCCAGCCCCCGGTGTGTGTGGCCCCGGTGTGTGTG
>WBMV01008856.1:27271-93602 GCA_013396655.1 Campylorhamphus procurvoides | reverse complement strand
TCCATCCATCCATCCATCCATCCATCTGTCCATCCGTCCAACTGTGCATCCATCTCTGTGTCCGTGTGTCCATCTGTCCATGCATCCATGCATGCATGCATGCATCCATCCATCCATCCATCCCTGTACCCATGTGTCTGTGTGTCCAAGTGTCCATCCATCTGTGTGCTCATGTGTCTTAGTGTCCATGTGTCCATCCCTGTGTCCAGCTGTGTGTCTGTCTTTGTCCATCCTTGTGTCCGTCCATGTATCCGTCCATGCATCCATCCGTGTGCCCAGCTGTGTCCAGCTGTGTGTCCGGCTGTGTGTCCGGCTGTGTGTCCAGTCACATCCCTCCACAAGCATCCCCTGAGCATCCCCCGGCTGCAGGGCCATTCTCCCTGGTCCCCACTCTGTGCCCCTCTGGACACATACAAATAAATTATTTTCTTTTAATTACAACAATAATGAGAAAAGGCCATTTTCCCCATTTTGGTCCAAGCTGCGTCTGACATGTGTCCCACTGTCCTGGCCTGGGCATCATCCTGCATCATCAGGAACGTGTCACTTGCACTCACCAGCCTGGGTTTGCTCTCCACGGAGCACCAAAGCCCCTGTGGCTGTGGCACTGCTGGCATTGGTTTTCCCAATAGAGCTGTGTCACTGCAGGAGGGAGGGGGTAACAGGGTCAGACAGTGCCACATCTGTCCTCTTTGTTGCCAATTCCCTTCAAAAAATGCCCTTTTCTGGTTGGGTGGGCATCTCCCACACCTGGATTTTTCCTGGACAGTCACAGAGCATCCCCCACCTTTTCTTTTGGAAGAGGTTTGGGAATCTCAGTGTGGCCTGTTCAAGGACTGCCTCAGCTCCCCTGTTATCACCTGTGCTCCTGCTGAAGAACTGGGGAGGCGAGAGGGTGAGGAGGAGGAGGAAACAGCAGGGTTGATAAGGTCAAACTAAGGAATCCAGTTGTGTTACCCAATTTCCTTGATACACAAAGGGAAAACAAGATACCTAGTGAAGTGTAAACGCAACAAAGTAAGAAATTCCACTCATTTCAGGAGCCTGCCAGGCTATTAATAGTGAGAGATAGGGCACTGGAATTTTTGCTCTGGGATCCTCATGTGCTGCTGAGAGAACAGTGCTTTGCCCCAGCCTAGTTGCTCACAGAAGGGTCCCCAGGATTTCCCTACCTTAAAAAAAGTATTAACCATAAACATTCTGAATGTCCCAGTTACAAAGATAAACTCAGCCCTGTATTTTTAGCTCCGAGTTTGTTTAGGCTGTGTTTAATGTTTAGCAGTCTGATTAATGCTGTGGTGACTAATTAGGGTGCAGAACAATTTGTTTGCAGCGTCAAGTTCAGTCACAGCACCGTTACATCCAAGGTAATTTACTACAGGAGGATTGTACACCCTCAGACAGAACGAGCTGCAGACATGCCCTCACCCCACTCCCTCCATGTCCAGTCTAGACTTAACAAAAGCAAGCAATTTGCATTGTAGGTGCTTAAAAATGAAAAGAAAGCACCAGAATGGACAACATCTCCTGCTGTTGTCCCCTCCAGGGCTGTCCCCACACACTGTGCAGCACTGTTCAACCTCTCCAGCACTGCCAAAGTCCTCCATGTGTTGGATTCCACCAGAAACAAAAGGAAGAAGACTACACTGCAAGACTTTTCCAAGTGTTTTACACCACAAGCTAATAGCCTTGTGAAACTAAGCTGAAACTAACCTTTCCAATTTGCTTGAAATCTTCCTCATTTTCTCCAGAAAATGAAGGGGAAAATACCCAGCTGTAACTGCCAGCATGTTTTTGTTAAAACATAGGCTGGATCCTGATTGGAAAGATTTCCCAAAAACTCCAGCCACAGAGAAGAGCTGGGGGAAAGAGGGAGGAAGGCAGGTGTGGGGTTTTTACACCAAGGCAGCTGGTGTACAATCCCTGCTGCAAACCTGCCTTGGGTCTCTCCCAAAGTGCTGGGACTCAGCTACAATGGTGCAGGAACCCACCATCCCTCTCCTGCCCAGTGAGCCTCTGGCATGGTCTCCTTTTAAAAAAAAAACAAAAGGAAAAAGGAAAATACAGCCATACAAGGCGCAACACCAGTCAGGTCTGCTCTTATCAAGGCAATTCCTGCCTGACCAGCTGTGAGGAGTGGCTGCCGTCCCGCTTGGGATGAGCTGGATCACCTTCATTAGCAGCAATAGGCTCCAAATACCTTCTCGTACTTATTATTACCTGACTTTAATGGTAGTGAAACAGTGGCAGAATATTGCAAACATCTGAAGGGTGTCTAATGGAGGAGAGGACTGAAAGGAAAGAGCTCCTCTCCCTTTGCTGGAGGATTTAAAGGCGTTGGGCTCCTTCACTGGGGTGAGGACAGGCTTGGTACCTGCCATGGGCAATTTTTGGCCACTCCAAGAGCCACCCAGTTTGCATTCACAGGTCAAAGCTACTGGAGTCCCTAAATTAAATTAAATTATCCAAGGGCACCACACTGAGCAGCCACTCATGGCATTTGGTCTCTGGTCTTGGAGCTGCACAAGGCCAGAGGAGAGATGCTGTGTGTTCCCCTGTCTGCTCACAGTGCCCTGGAATGCAGCAAGCCTGAGCATCCCTGAGGATCACTGCCCCACAGGAGAGTCCTGCATCCCCTGGTGCCAGAGCAGGGGCTGCCGTGAGCCTGGCTGTGCCCACGCTGTCAGCCCTGCCTGCCTGCGGTGTTTATTCCATGTCTCACAGCGTTAAATCGTAGCAGACATGCAATTTGGGGAGCGTGAGGCTCCGTAATGGGCGGCCTCGGGTGCGTGATGGGGCTGGGGCCGGCAGGCGGCCGTGCTGCCAGGGCTCCTTGCTGATGCTTTATTGCTTTTGACGCTCCAAACGCACCCTGAAAGGAGAGTCCTGGCAGCCTGGAGGAGGGCTGCTTCCCCCTCCTGCCCGCTCCACATCATCAGGCACTGCAGCTGAGGCCTCCCTCCCATCCCTGCTGCGGTCCCCATTCTGGCTGCAGCCCCCCATGCTGTGCAGAGCCCAGCCACAGCAGCCCCCAGCACATCCCATGGCACGGAGTGGGAGCTGCTGAGGGAATATGGTGCATAATGCTGCACACCCGGGGCTTGGGGTGAGATCAGGTTGGGGTGAGGGGGGTGTGTGGAGCATCACTTGTCCCATCACATGTTAGGGACCTTATGCCTGTGCCCCTGTGCTCTCCCCAGTCCCTGAGATCGTTGCAGCTGTGGGCTAAGCACCTATTTGCCCAGCCAGAGAGCCTGCTCGTAGCATGGCTGCTCTAGGAAAGAGCCCTGAGCGTCCACTCTGACGTGGAGACACTGCCATGCCTGGCTGCAGCAAAGAAGCCCGGGCAGGACGCGGGGCTGAGCCATGGGAAGCCCCAGGCGCCGAGCACTTCGATTCCCAGAAAAGCAATTACCGTGCAGCAGATTACAGGGCTAATAAAATCCCATTATGCCATTTCGGAAAGTAAATCTGATCCGAGCGCTGCCGATTGATATCAGCCATCCCACAAAATGTCCCGCAAGAGCCCCCTGTGCGTGCGCGTAACACGAGGCTACAGTAGATCACGCTAATTAGATATCCGATAACAGGAGGGCTGATAGGAACTACATTAAAATCTCTTTAAGATGAAGACGTAAAACCCAAGGGAGAAAATTCAGAGTTAATGACGCTGCAGCAGAGGCTCCAATGGAGCGGTCCGTGCCCCCTTGGCCGCATCCTGCCCGCTGCAGACACAGGAGGCCGGAGGAGCGGGGGCAGAACGGGGCACGGTCCCCAGCGCCAGCGCGGCGCTGCCCGTGATTTTCATTACCCAGATTCAATAAGAGGAGAGCGCTCCGAGCTGCCGGCACTCCCTGGGAGGTGACTTGCCAGCCACTAACGGAGCCGAGAAATCAAATTAGCCCCGGCTCTGCTCTCGCTCTCTCCCTGACACCGCTGTTGGCAGCCGAGGGGGAGTTCATCAGGGCCCCGCACTAATTCTTATCTCGTTTAAGTGACTCCATGCTGGCATCTGATGCGATTTGCTCTACGCCACTGCCACAGGCTCTGGTCCCTGCCCGCTGCTTCCCCAGCATTTCCAGCAGCTGGCAGTTTCGCGAGGGCACGGGCACCTACAACACACACAAATGCAGTGTGTACAGACAGGACTACTGAAGATTATAGGGGCTGGGGGTCGGGGGGAGGCTTCCCTGACAGCCAGAGGGATGTTGCCCAGCCCAAGGTCATGATGCTCTGACACAGAAGGAGAAATGTGTAGCCCGAGCAGGGCACCCATGAATGGGCAGACACCAAGTGCCTTTTGGCTCTCAATCTTACCGGACTAGCCTTTGTTTGTGGTCTTGTGTTTGCTTGTTTTTTCCCCAGGGTGTTAAATACTTGGGGAAACTAAAACCCATAGGAAGCACTTTTGTTTGCTGAAATTTACAGTAAATGCAAGTTGCTGCAATGAGAACAGACCCTGGTGTTGGTGCAGGTCCTAGGGGTCGGGGAAAGCTGCAGCTCCAGGCAGGGGTGCCAAGGGCTGGCAGCACATGCTGCCACCACTTGTGTCTGTCAGACTCACTGTCAGTGTGACAGATCCACCCACCACAGGGTGTGAAGGGGAGCCTGGTACCTCCAGAGTCCCCCCATGCCTCTGCTGATGGAAACCCACTCTGTGCCAGAACCACATCCTGAGACAGACCCCGCTCAACCCCATCTCTCAGAGGTTTTTCTCCATCTTTACAAATGCTGAGGATCTCCTGGTGCAGCCCTGGCACCTGCAGCACCCTTTTCCTCCCGGTTGTGCCCCCCATCCCTGCTACACACTGGCATGATGTTTGTACCCCAAACCCCACTTTGTCCTAGCTAGATGCCTGGCCAGGGGATGAGGGAGCCCTGAGGGAACAAGCGAGGAAGGTGGGGGTGGCTGGGTGGGCCCCTCTTGCATCCTCCCAGCCTGAAACTTGATGCAGCGGGAGAGGCTGATCGCGAGATTAACTGGGCGTTCTCAAAAACCCGACGGCAGGGGGAAAGCCACACGAGTGCCGCCTGCCTCCCCGCTCCGCTCACTCCTCCGCCGAGCCGACAGCAGCTGGAGCCAGCAGAGCCATCCATGCCTCCCGCTGCTCTTGGGGCGCTCCTGGCCCTGCTGCCACTGGCCTTGATGCTGCAGAGCCCAGGTAAGGCGAGGGACTCGAGGGCAAGGCTGGGGAGCTGGGGTAGGAGGGCAGGGACCTGGCATGGTGCAACATCTTCCCAAAACCTGAGCAGTGCTGCACCGTGGACAAAGGCTGCTTTTATTTTTTAGGGAGACCTTCATACTATTGGGAAGTGATGGGAAAGCTCCAGTGTGGAGCCCAGAGGTGCATCCTGCCTGGGTAGCACAAGCAGCAAGGCAAGGTGGTGTTTGACCCCAGCTCTGTGCTGAGGGCTCATCAGTGTGGGGCTTTGCAGAACTCTGGAGCTGTGCTGAGCACCAGCCCTGAGGACAGAGACACGAGAGTCTCCTGCCTGTTCCCCACTGCCTGGGAGCTGCTGCCTGAGTCCCCCACTGATTGAGGGCTTTCTCCACTATAATGTTTCATCACTCATAACCTGGATCTGGGTTTTGGGGAGGATGCTGTGCAGCTCTGCAACTATCATTGCTATTTTCCTACTTTCCCGTTTAACCCTCCTGGGAAATAGCACAAAAATCCTTCTGCTGTTTTGCACCAGCACAGCTGGAAGCGTTCAGCAGGTTGGTGACTCAGATCTCTGGATGTGTCATGTCGCTCCTGTCACCAGGGCATCCTTCCCAACTCCCAAACCTTCTCCTGTCATTAGCATGGCAAAGGTGTCAGAAAAGGAGGAGGAACAATGACAGTCCCACCCTGGCAATGCTGGTCAGGAGCCAAGAAGGGCTGTGCAGACACACCCCCACGTGCCAGGGCTCTGCTGAGTTGCACCGGCACAGATTTGGGCCAGGCAGACCAGCACAGTGTCCGCAGCAGAGGCAAAGAGCACCTGGGGTTAACTCAGCCCAGTCCTCCCTCTGCAAAGCCATTTCCCTCCTGCCAAAGCATCCAGATGCAGAGCTGGTGTGGCACGGGTGTCAGGAGGAGGAGAGGGTGCGAGGAGAAGAGGGTGTGAGGAGGAGCGTGAGCATGAGCCAGCTGACACCAGCTGCAGCAGGAAAGGCCACTTGGCCTCAGCCGTGATGACGGCAGTGCCTGTAATTCCTCCCCTCACCCTAATTGCTGCCTCTGGCCCCTCCTTGCTGCCTCTGCCTGTTCACGCCTGCCTGCTCGAGGGTCGTGTGCCCGGCCAGCTCCCTGGCATTACCAGTTGTGTGCAACGTCAGAGGGGCTGAGGCTGCAGGATTTTTTCCCTTTTTTTAGCTTAAAACACAGATTAAAGTTCCCTTCCAGCAGCTTTTCCCAAGTTCCCGCAGATCTATTCCAATTAGTCTCTTCCATTAGGCGGGAATTGGACTCCGGGGCTGGGCGTGCTGCAGAGCAGAGCCACGAGTGCAGCGCTGTTGCCCTGGCCTGGCCAGGCGTTCCGGCTGCCTGGCAGCGAGGACACGGTGCCTCAAGCAATTTGTCCTTGATTGATGCTGCCGGCACCAGCCGAGGGACTGTTTCCACAGGAAGCAAACACCAAGGTACCTAATAAATTAATTTAGCATCCTGCTTCGGCTCTAACCTTCGCCACCTCCACCTGCTGAGCAAAGCGACACCCCTGGAAGGAGTGAGAAGTAGGAAACGTACCTGGGGGCAGCAGGTCCCTTGTGGTCCCCTGCTGCTGCTGTCCTGGCACCTGTGCAGAGAGGTGGAGACTGGCAGCTGTGCCCTCTGAGGCTGGGGAAGGCCACAGTGCTGACCGCCTGCACAGCAGAGGACATCAGGAACGTGTTAGGTTCTGGTGGCCAGGCATGTTTCCCATCAGGATGCTCCTGTTTGATTCAGATGGGGAAACCCCAACTGGTAAGTGAGGGTTGGCAGCTGGCAGCATCCTGCAGTCCATGGCAGACCCCAGGGTCATGGCAGCTGCTGTCCCAGGGCGAGCAGCCTTCCTCCATCCCTCCCTCCCTCTGCTAGCAGGTAGCCAGCATGGGGACTGGACCCTAGAGCCCTCTGAGCCCGCCCTGCAACGTTTGTCCCACTACCTGCTGTCCCACTACCAGAAGGGCACCCGGCCTGTGCGGGACTGGAGAACGACCACCAATGTGGCCATCGACCTCATGGTCTACGCCATCCTCAGTGTGGTGAGTCCTCTGCTCCCATCCTGCATGTGTCCACAGGGAGGAGAATGGTACCTGGCATGCAGCATCCTGCTGGCATGCTCTACCCATCTTCTGGAGTGCCAACACCCCCCATTCTGACACCATGTCCTCTTCTTCCCACAGGATGAGAAGAACCAGGTGCTGACCACCTACATCTGGTACAGGCAGGTGAGTGGCCTTGAAACCTTTCCCCTCCCTTGCCAGGCTCCCCTGGGGTCAAGCACCCCTGAAAAGACAGATTTTCCCATGGGAGTGTGCAGAGCTGCAGGACAGCAGCGAGGAGGAGCCCATTCCAGGGATGGTGAGACCTCTGTAGCACATTATCCTCGATGCTCTGTGTTTTGCAGTGTTGGGTGTGGTGATAGCTAGAGGATGAGCTTTCCCTCCCTCCCATGGGGGGAAGATTGCTTGGTGCCAGTCTGGCATCTGTGTGCTTAGCAGGGTGGAGGGGACCTTGTGCTTCAAGTCTGCTCTCCCTTGTCCCCAGCACTGGACAGATGAGTTCCTCACGTGGGACCCAGCTCGCTTTGACAACCTGACACAGATCTCCCTCCCCGTGGAGAGCGTCTGGGTGCCTGACATCCTCATCAATGAGTTGTGAGTGTGGCCAAAGTCTGGGGGGAGATGGCCTGAGGATGGACCTCCCTCGCCCACTGCGGGCACGTGCCATCCCATGCTTTGTATTCCTGGCACAGAGCTGGCAGCCTTCCCCACAACGGGGAGCTGCAGATGGGGATCGGCTTGGCAGTTGGGCCGTTTCCAATGCTGGCTAACTGCAACTGCTGGTAATTACCCGTGCCGTGCTGGGGGTGGGATCCAGATATCTGGAGAAAGGCTTTGTGAAGGCAGCACAATGCAAGGGCAGCTGCAGAGCTGCTGGCCCTTCCCACGAAGCCAGCCAGCATCCTTCCCACTCAAGGAACATTTAAGGTGTTCCCAATGGCTCCTGAGGGCGCTGGGACAACAATACAGGCAATTTTAGGGCTGGCAGAAGGCAGCAGCCCAGGCAGTCAGAGGTGATGCCAGGCAGAAATGCCTGTGTGGGTATCACCAAAAAAGCAGACCTCCCTGCTCCCGGGCAGTTGTCCCCTGAAACATCACTTGGCAGGAGAAACCTCTGCCCAGAGAGCTCCCCAGCCCACATCTCTGTCCCTTGTGTCTCCCAGTGTGGATGTTGGAAAGTCCCCCCACGTCCCCTATGTCTACGTCAGCCACCATGGGGAGGTGCAGAACCTCAAACCCATCCAGGTGATGACTGCGTGCAGCCTGGACATCTACAACTTCCCCTTCGACGTCCAGAACTGCTCGCTCACCTTCACCAGCTGGTTGCACCACAGTGAGTGCCGGGATCCCCTCGTCTGGGAGGTCAGGGGAGCGGGCAGGACCTCTGCCGGGCCGGAGCTCCGTGCAGAAGACAGCTCGTCCCTCTAGATGGCCCCAGTGGATCGGGGAAGCGTGCGGGGAGGGCAGGCACCCAGCCCGGCGTGGAGGGGCCGGCAGTTGTCGGCGCCTTGGGCAAGGTACCCCTAAGTCCTCACCTCTCCTCTGCCCTCCCAGTTCGTGACATCAACCTCTCGCTGTGGCGGCAGCCGGAGCTGGTCAAGTTCGACCGGAGCGTCTTCATGAACCAGGGCGAGTGGGAGCTGCTCTATGTCCTCAGCCACTTCCAGGAGTTCAGTGTCAAGAGCAGTGACAACTATGCTGAGATGAAGTTCTATGTAAGAGCCTTCAGCCACCGTGTTTCTCGGGGATGTGGCACGAGGGAAGGGTCTTGCCCCCATCCCTGTCACTGCTCCATGCTGCAGCACTCCTGCCTGAGGATGGGAAGCTCCCGGCACTGAGCCCTTCCTCTAGCTCACCCTAGTGCCTCCCACCATCCTCACCTGCCTAGGTGAAGAGCCACAGCAGCTCAAGGCCTCATTTCAACCCTTCACTGAACCTTTCCTGTCTCTCTGTCCTGCAGGTAGTCATCCGGAGACGTCCCCTCTTCTACACAGTCAGCCTGCTGCTCCCCAGCATCTTCCTGATGGTTATGGACATTGTGGGCTTCTACCTACCTCCCAACAGTGGTGAAAGGGTCTCTTTCAAGATCACTCTCCTGCTGGGCTACTCAGTTTTCCTCATCATTGTATCTGACACGCTGCCAGCCACTGCTGTTGGCACCCCACTGATAGGTACAGTGGCACTATCTGTCCATCCTACAGTCCTGAGCAGAGATCACAGGGCTGAGAGCTGGGCAGGGAGCACTCACTCAGGCCTATGCTCTGTGTGTGAGCCTTTTCAGGCCACCCACCTCAGTGATACCTCCACAGGCATCTATTTCGTGGTGTGCATGGCACTGCTTGTCATCAGCCTGACAGAGACCATCCTGATCGTGCGCCTGGTGCACAAGCAAGACCTGCAGCCCCACGTCCCTGAGTGGGTGAAGCACCTGCTGCTGGAACGAGCCACCATCCTGCTCTGCATCCGGGACAGGAAGAAATTCAGCCAAAGCAGGACACAGAGCTCGGACGTCTCCAGGCAGGCAGAGAGCAATGATAGCACAGGTAAGGGCTGCACAGAGGGGGCCTGTGGGAACTGAAGGGTTCTAGGTTCTATGTGGCCATCTACATCTATGTAGCCACTGTTGGTATGATGAACTGGGTGCCTACTACACTCACAGAAATCCCAGTTCTGCATCCGAACAGGTTTTTTACACTTACCTCTTTTGATCCCACAGCCAATCTGACCCCCTATGGCTGTGAGGACCCCCGGGAGAGTGGGGCAGTGGGGGGCACAAGGCCCACACTGGCCTTTGCTGGCCGGACAGAGGGCTCGGCAGTGCTACAGGGGGTCCTGCGTGAGACCACAGCCATCCGCCAGTTCCTGGAGAAACGCGAGGAGTTCCGTGATGTTGCCCGTGAGTGGCTGCAAGTGGGCTATGTGTTGGATGTCCTGCTGTTCCGAGCGTACTTGGCAGCCGTCCTGGCTTACAGCATCACGCTGGGCACCCTCTGGTCGGTGTGGCGGGATGTCTGACTGGTACCCGTTCTTCAGGGAGAGAGGGGGACTGCGGATGTTGCCTCCCTCCAGTGGATGCTACCCGGCTATCGATCCAAGCAGGCGCATCCCTCAGGTCCCCCAGCTCCGCAGGGGGAAGGTGAAGCCGAGGAAGAGCCCTCAAACCCCGCTGACCTTGCCCAAACCTCTCTCCGTGCTGTCCCCGCCATCCCCGGGAGCGCCCCGGGCCGGGCGCGGATGCTGCTTCAGCACCGCGGACAGCGGCCCCTTCTCCCGGCCCCGCCACCGCCCGCCCGGGGGTCTCCCGGCCCCGGGGAGGTCCCCAATGCCCTGTGGGGTCCCCAAGGCCCCAGGGATCCCGCTGCCCTCGGCTCCCCTACCCCTCACTCCCGATACAGCCTTTATTCCCTGCCCCGGACCCTGAGCACGCTCGTTCAGAAGATCCCCACCACGCTTGTGCCCAGCAGTTTTAGCAAACTGGGAGGGACCCAGTGCCAGGCGGCGGCCAAGCTGGAATGCCAACAGGACTGGTTTTGTGTGCTGGGAGAGACCGGCGGGGTCATGACTGCCACCACACCTGCAGTCAGTCCCCAGCTCCCACTGTCCATCCACCTCTGCGAGGGCAGAGGCATGAGGCAAAGAGGAGAGGAAGGTGCTGGAGATGCTGGGAGGGCTGGAGATGGTGGGAGGATGCTCCTGTGCTCTAGCAGTATCCTTGCATATAGTGGGCCTACAGGTGGTGTGGGACAGGTGGGTTGACAGCACCTGGCTCTCACACAGCCACCCTCAAGCCCACCGGTCCTGGACCAAGACTCCCACTTGCCGTCCCAGAGCCATCACCTTCAGGAAAACTTCCTGCTGAGTGATGGGGGCTGAGGATGGGTGCAGTGGGCTCCTGCTGGCACCGGCCCTCACTAATGCACTGATGGTCTGTAAGTGGCTGCCTATTGATGAGGTGTCCAGTTAAAGAGTTCACGAGACACTAAATCAGCCCATTGATCCTGCCGAGATCGATGGTGCTACAGACCTGATCAGTGCGGCGGGCAATTAACACCCTCTGGAATGAGCTGCCTTCGTGTAACATCAAACGCTCCAACAGACAAATCCAATGGGCCCATTGACCCAGGCGTCCAATGCCATTCAGCCCATGTGTCTGAGGAGGGGACAGGGCAGCAGGACCCTCAAGCCAGCCTTGCCATCCCTCTCCTACCCACCAGGGCCCTGGGTGCCCTCCAGGGCTGTGCTATGAGATGCTCACCTGTGCTGCTGCATCCCATGGAGCATGTTGGTTGCTGCCTGGTCCTTGTCCTTCCATATGCTAGGAAGCATTCCACACCCAACCAAACCCCTTTGTCCAGCTCAGTGGTCCTTTCCCCCTGGCAAAGGAGACTACCTATGCTGGAGCAAGGATCCAGATTCTCCCTTTGCCCTCTTGCTACTTTGGGAAGTGCCACACGCAGGAAAAAGTTCCAGGCATCTCTCCGAGAGGAGCCTTGATTTTCCTCTTTGAAAAAAAAAATAAAAAAAATCAATAAATCTGAATCTAATCTCCTAATAAAGGTTTAATGAGGACATAATGTTGATGGAACAGAACACTGTTGCAGCATAATCGCTCCCAGCTGCTGCGCGAGTGTGCACACAAAGGGCCGGTCCTACCGCGATTTCCCCATTATTGTAAGGATGCCTTTGTGCCAGGCCGAGTGCTGCAAGGGGCTTTGCCCCCCTTCTCCCAGGGCACTGCAACCCACAGGTCATTCACAGCAGGACCACCTCTGCTTGCCTGAACCTTGACCAAAGTTACCCACCACTTGCCCAAACCCTTCCCGGAAGAGGCTGGGGGGAGCTGGGAGAGGCAGGGATGACCACCAGGACCTTGGAGTGGGCGTGCAGCCCCCAAACCTGCTGAGAAGCCCTGGGGTGGGGGACAAGCCTTGACAGTGGCACATGATGTGACTCCTTGGCACACGCCATCCATCCCTGGGAAGAACTAAGTGATGTTCTGCACCCAGTGATTCCATCCATGCTGTGATTAATATCTAACTGCATCGTGACACCCATCAGACACAGCCAGCACCCATCGGGCACTGCCACGGTGTGCGGTGCAGTGCGTTTTGCCACAGCACAAAAGGAGAGCAGGCGCTGCTGTTAATGTAGTCAGTAAATAAATAAAGGAGGGCTTAAGCTTAGTGTACAGCAATCAGTCGGGAACTACAGGATAATTAACGCAGCGGGGGGCCGGACGGCTCTGCAGGCAGGTTTAAATGAACGAGTTCACTTTCATTGAGGCAAACTTGCTCTGCTCCCTGGTGAGCCGTGCAGGCAGCGTGCCGTGTGTCCTGGAGCGAGGGAT
Source organism: Campylorhamphus procurvoides (assembly GCA_013396655.1). Taxonomy (NCBI): domain Eukaryota; kingdom Metazoa; phylum Chordata; class Aves; order Passeriformes; family Dendrocolaptidae; genus Campylorhamphus; species Campylorhamphus procurvoides. Next base: position 81,006 of record WBMV01008856.1, on the reverse strand, counting down.
GTAGGATGCTCCCTGTCCACTGGGACATCCTGGGGGGCCCCCCCATTCACTGTGGTTGGTTTAGGGATAGGACCCCTCCTACCAGTCCCCTCTGCGCAGGCACCCCCAAAATCACCACTGTGGGTCTCCCTGTGGCTCGCCCCAAGCTGGTGGGATGCATCCTTCCTCCTCCTCCTCCTTCTTCCAGCAGGCACAGGAATGGGAGACAGCAAGCCGAGACAACAGAATTAACTTTATTGGTTGTTTTTTTGTTTTCTAACTGCAGATTTCAAGGTATACAACTGAACATTGCTATTTTCTTTATGAGACTTATAAATAAAAATACAAAAAATGTTCACTACAAAAAAATCTACCGTTAGTAGGATGTAAAAAATATTCTCTTTGCTATAGAAGGCACGAACTTCACTTAGTGACACATGGAGAGAAAAAAACCTGCAGCAGTATATTCTTCCCTTCTTTTTTTTTGTCTTTTTTTTTTCCTCTGTCAGAAACACTGAAGTCTTACAAAGAAATGCATCTGAATCTACACAGGACGAAGGCAGGTGCAGAGAGCTGCAACTAGGAGACACCACAACTGGGTTTTTTTTTTTTTAAATTTTTTTTGTATTTTTTTTCTTTTTCTTTATTTTTCAGGAAACTTTTAGCTAATGGCATCTGTGGCTAGAGGACAGAGAGGACTCACAAGCAGAACCGCAGGGGAGCGAACGGCGAGGGGAGACGGGCAAAAGTCGTACAAAAAATAGGAGCCAATAGATACTCTGAGAAAACCAAAGGGGAACTTGGGCACCTTCTGCGCCCGGGCTCAGAGAGGTGCTGAGGTAGACGGAACGAGGACAGCGACGGACCCGAACCACGAGCGGCAACACAGAGCAACGGGACGGGCAGGTGGGCGCTCACGACACCGACGACAAGCCAGGGGAGAGGGAGCGCTTGGTCCTCACTGCTATGATACACATATATATACTTATATATATATATATGGAGGGGTGGCGGGGCTGAGCCACAGCAAACAGTGCGGGGATGCAGGCCCAGCACACGGCAGCATCACTCCAACACCGACCCCAATGCCATTGCAGCGGGGGCTGTGGCACTGGGGGACAGGGGTGGCAGGATGGGAGGGGAGGTTAAAGCAAAAATAAAAAAGAAAAGCCACATGAGCTCAGCCATGTGTGCCTCAGCACTGTGGCACCCACGTCCGGCAGTGCCAGGGCACCGCGGGGACCCGCCGTGCGCACGTAGGAAATTGCAGCAACTTTTTCTGTGAAAGAACCATTTTCTTTTCTTTTTTTTTAAATTTTTTTTTTTTCCTTAGGCACAACAATTAAACGAGCCGTTCTCCACAGTCACATCCCGGATTGTACAGCAGCGGTGTCCCCCACCCTGCGTGGAGCAGCAACAGCCCCACGCCCAGGGGCACATGCACGTGCAAAGCCGGACCGGGGTGCGAGGGAGGATGCTGCTCCCATTGTCATATCCCTGCTCGGCACCAGGAGAGCTGGGACGGGCACCCCAAACCCAGAGAGGCCATCAGTGTCCCCCCAAACTGTATCCGGACACCATCCCGCTCCCCCCAACGCTTTTCTCCCCCTTTTCACCCAAATGCAGCAAAACGACAAAAATAATAAAAAAGCCGTGGGGTGGAACCACCGAGCCCACGGCCATGCAGGAGAAACACAACAAAAACGAACACAAGAGGTAGCTTCGGAACCAACACCCCTGGCCCCACGGGGCCAGGCAAAAAATACCAGTTTTGGTAAGGATAATGCACAACGGGAGGCTTGGCAGGAACACCACGGCCACACTGCCTCTCCACCGCCGACATGCTGCCCCCCGTCCCTCCCAAATCAATAAAAGCTCATGAGGTCACAAAAAACCGAGGTAATTTCAAGTAAAATGTGCTAAATGCGGAAATATTCCAAAAGAAAGTTCACGAAAAACCAAACAGAAAGCAAAAAAAGCGGCGAGCGAAGCCGCCTGCCACTGGGCACCCCTCACTTGCGGGCTCCTGCAGCTGAGGGCTGGGCAAAAAAAACACACTTCGCACCTTCCAGGTGCCCCAAATCAGCAGAAGAAAAGAGGATCCCTCCATTTGGAGTGATAACATACACTAGCAGCCCCCATTTTGGCACCAGAATCGACCACACATCACCAAACCAGCTGCATCTCCCCATGAGGGGATTTGCCCTTGCTTCAGGAAGGTGGGGAAGGAGGGGGAAATGCATAGAGAGGTCTTTGGTCAGGGGAGAGCAGCAGCCTGTGGTGCACCTTGTGTCTACCCAGATGCCGGGCAGCACCACAAGGCAGCCCAGTTAACAGCTGGCTCCCTGCCCCAAACACCCTCCTCCAGCCAGGATCCCCCAGGACACTCTTGCCAAACCACTTGTGGCTCGCAGGGCACTGGTGCTCTCCCACCTGTGATGCTGCAGCCTGGGAGCATGGGAACCTGCTGAAACAGGGGCCAATCCCCACGTGGAAGTCGGGTCCTCTGCAGGGCATCCATGGTGGGATTGGCAGTGATGGAGGACACCAGCAATTAAAGCCTTCCCAGAGCACCGGCCGTGCACACCATTCCTACATGGTCTTCCCAGCAGTGCCAAGGGTGATGGAGGGGCTGCCTGGGGGCTGCAAGGGGTGAAATCTGCCCAGCAGTGAGGGCACAAGAGCAGTGGGTGCATGAGCAGCTGGGGTGGTGGTGTGGATGGGGCTGGGGAAGGGACTGGTGCGTCTCCCACCCCAGCGTGAGCCACAGGATCCTTCCAGCAAGAAGCAACGAATGAGAACCGAAAACAAACAAGGCCATGGACGCTGCGGGTTTGGTGGTTTTTTTTTTTGCCCAGTCCTCTGCCACTCGGCCCTGCTGCCCCTGAGCCTCCTCCCTCAGACGTAGCAGAGGTAGAGATAGGTCTTCTCTATCCGCCAGTCAGTGGGGATCTCCTCTGGCTTGTGGCCCTTCATGTGCTTCTGCATGGCAGAGAGGCTGGGGCAGTACTCCAGGCAGATGGTGCACTGGTAGGGGGAAGCGCCGTTGTGGGTCCGAAGGTGTTTGATCATGGCCGAGTAGTCCCGGGAGCGCTGGTGGCACAGCTTGCACTCGAAGGGCTTCTCGCCTGCGGGAGACAGGGGTGTCAGTGGGGGCTCAGGGCCTCAAGGTGGTAATTAACTGCCCGGCATCGACACTGCCGCGGCGGGCACAGCCGATAACCAAGTAATGAACAGCAGAAGCGATGTGACTATTGATCCCCTATTTACAGCAGTTACGTGCCAGCGCATCCTGAGGTTTGTTATCCCTGCCTGCTGCCCCCATCCACACCACCAGCATCTCCCCTGGGGCAACCAGTCTGGCACCACCAGACTCACCGCAGACACCCCCAGCACATACCTGTGTGGACCCGGTAGTGGGTCTCCAGCTGGTGCTTGAGGCTGAACTTCTTGCCACAGCCGTTGCACTCATAGGGTTTTTCCCCGGTGTGGATGCGCTTGTGGCCCTTCAGCGTGCTCTCGTCCCGGAAGCAGCTGCCGCAGAACTCACACTCGTAGGGGTGGTCGCCTGCAAGGACACGTGTGGGTCAGGCTGCTTTGTCCGCTGTGCCACACCAAAGCCAGCTCCCCAGCCTGTTTACCCTGGGCACCCACTGCCAGAGTATTCCAGTCACCCCAGTGCTGCGTGCTGGTCCCTGCATGGAGGGGGTGCTCGGGTCTGTGGCAGGGTAGAGAGATTGGAGGGTGCTGCAACCCTCCCACCACCAATTCCCAGATTTTTCACCTGGCTCCACTGGCAGAGACCCAGCCCTGGACATCTCCCGTGCTCCAGACCGAGTGGCTGATAAATGAACTCCGGTTCGGCACCAAAGGCAGAATGATTTGAAGGAAAGGTGAGGGCTCCAGCTACTTATTTATTACAGCCGTGAAGGCAAGGACAATAAAGATAGATTGATCGTCCGAGACTTTGTTCATGAATATTTAAATATTACTGATTTGTCTTGTCACTGTAATTACAATTTCTCTGTGCCGCATATCCTACAAGCACAGTTTATGGTAAAGAATGGCGAACTGTATTTCACTTGTCCTGCTGCAGATGTGCGGAGCTGCCAAGCGTGTAATGTTCCCCGCATTTCATACATTTTCTTCAGCTGTGAAGGCTTAAGTCATCCACAATGACCTACGTTTTTTCATTATCCCCGTGTCAAACTGCACTCGTGCCTGGGCATAAATTGTCCTTCTCGTTATATACTCACATGCCTGCGCTTTCGCTTCCTCTTTAAAATGATATTTTACTCTCTCCCCGTGTGCCGCAGCCCAGCTCTGTGGCCCCTCGCCCCCTCCCACAGCTGCTGCCTGGGCACTGGGGGAGGAGGATGCTTGGGATGCAGTTCAGAGCCCCCCTCTGAAGGTGAGCAGGCCTGTGGGCAGCTGCCTTTCCCCTCCCTGTGCCCAATTCCAAACTGTCACCTTGGCTTTTGATCCTACACTCAAAGACAGCAATTTTGTAGCTGGAGGCAGCCAGCATTTCCATTTGCCCACTTTTTAGGGGAACCAGGGCCATGGAATGCCCTGGCCCTGAGAGGAGCGTGCACATCCTGCAGCCGTGCAGGATGACACCACGCAGCACGATTAAAAGCTCCTAAAGTGCCGATGATCCTGGTGTTTTTTCACAGGCAGGAGCTGCTAAAGCAGCAGAGGTTGGGGTGGGACACGCGCAGCCCGACCCGCAGCCCAGGTCACCGGATTACTGGCTATAAATAGCTCCAGCACTCAGCATTAACATGCTTATCACCGGCACAGGATTCCTGTTTCCCACATTGGGATCCCAAGCCCATGTGTGGACAGAGCAACCCCTTCATGACACCACTCGCAAGACCCTCAGCAGCCACCTTTTTGTCCCCTTTGGAGATCGAGTGGATGCCTGCTGCCTGGCAGGAGAAGGGGCATCCTGGCTTGGCACACACCAGCAGTGCCACCAAGGAAGTCTCGAGAGTCTCCCAGTTGCGTGAGAAAAGGATGGGTGAGGAATGCTTCACCCACATGGCTGAGGAGGGCCATGGCACCAGCTGTGATCCCACATGACCCTGCTCACTCCCCAAGGATCAGCTTTTCCAGGGATGTTTTGTGGCTGGCCCTGAGTGATGATGCTGATGGCATGGCCAGGGCCAGGGAGCTGCCTGGGGATGCCATCGGAGGAGCTGAGGACATGGCACGGACGCTTCGAGGACACAGTGTAAGGCACCCAAGCTGTGCTCTCCCACCCGGTGATCCCTGCCCTGGTTGGGGCCACGGCAGCACCAGCTACACGTAGTGCAGGTCGCCCTAATCCCATTAGGGCCGAGCACCACCTGATTATGTGCATCTACCACCGTAAGCTGATGAGGCGGATATGATCACACCCCCCCTAAGAAGGTCACGTGCCACCTCAGACCGGATCGACTTATTACACGCAGCTTTCTTTTTTTTTTTCTGTTTTGTTTTTAAACTCCAAGCCACTCCAGCCACCCCCTTTCAAGACAACTCACCTTTCTTTCCCCTATTTTTTATTTCACACCCACGGAGAAGGAGCCTGGCCTGGCCTCCCCATCCCTGAGCCCCCGCAGTGGTGCCCCCATACCTGTGTGGGAGCGCAGGTGCCTCTTGAGCGCGGTGTGGCTGGGGAAGGTGCGGTTGCACTCGCTGCAGATGTAGCTGCGCACCCCGGCGTGCACCTCCATGTGCTGCTGCAGGGCGCTCTGTGTCTGGAACCGCTTGCCACACAGCAGGCAGAAAACAGCCATGTCTGTACCTGTGGGAGAGGGAGAGACCCTGCTTAGGCATGGCATGCAGGACCCCCACCTCGCTGTCCCATTACCCCGCTGTGTGGGGGTCTCCACTCCCACATGGCAGCAGGGGAGGACCCCAAGAGCTGCAGGGCTCTGGGGGTTATTGAGGTCCCAGGAGCAGGCCTTTGGTCACCTTTGATCCTCCCAAGGTAACTGCTGAGGAGGACAAGTGCCTTTTATTGCATTGTTCAGCCTAGTGATGCTGAGGCGTGCCCAAACACAAGGCAGCTCTTGGGTGATCACTGCATCCTTACACACCTGCAAGAGCCGCTGAGCTCGGACTTTAGGATGTCCAGGGGAAAGGGGACCCCAAAGAAGCATCCCACAAAGCTGCCCTGGGGAGCAGGGGGTGGGATGAGAGAGGGTGATGCACCCACCCCTGAGCCCCAGTGCAGACCCAAGCTCCATCCCATTACCCATGGGTGCAAACCTGTCTCCAGTGACACAACAGGGACAAAACCCCAACCCAGGTGCTCGTACCCTGTCTGTAAACATCTCAGACCTCTGTGCTGCTAAACAGTTTGTTTTCACTTATGCATAGCTGATTGTTCAGAACCTGTGAGTCACTGCAAATTGTATTACGCGGGGAGATTAAGCAAATAAATGCTCGCTTTTTGGAGACATTAAAATGTGAGGACTATGGAAATAAAATTAGCTAGAAAATTGTATTAGCAATTCATTAGCAGCACAAGATGTTCAAGGTAACCAATGGATTCTTGCTGCCTTCAGGAACAGCAAGGATGGAGGGATGCTTGCCATGCTGCCAAAACCAACCCCAGGGGGACCAGCAGGACCACGGGGCAGGGACAAGGTGGGCAGTGCAGGCAGGTGCCAGGTGAGGATGCTCCTGGGCAGCCCCACACCTCCAGCCTGGGAACCAGGGGCGATGGGCACCCCAGAGAGCATCTTGGTTCACACCATCACCTCCTGTGGCATCGTGCCATCACCCACCCAGCGTGGTGACACACTGCGACCAGCTCTGCCCTGCTGGGGATGCAGGAGCCACCCGGGGGGGATGCTCAGTCCTTGCCCAAAACCGCTCCAAAATCTGGGAAAAAAAAAAAAAACCAAAACCCCATCGAAACTGGAATAAAAGCAGCAAGAGAGGCAGCCTTTCTCCCTCCGCAGGGATTTATCCCTGGATGTGTCCGGGGGCGGGGGTGGGGGTGTGTGTGCGGGCTCATGTGCCCCCCACGCAGCTGCGGACAAAAAAAAATTATAAAAACCCTAAAAAAAAACCCTAAAAAAAGAAAAACCTAAAAAAGAAAAACAACTAAAAAAGAAAAACCTAAAAAAGAAAAAAACCTAAAAAAGAAAAAAAACTAAAAAAGAAGGAAAAAAAAAAAGGCAGGCAGCCCCCGAAAAAAGCAAATCCCGAGCGGTATGTGGCCCCGCGGCCCCGGCGGTGACAGCAGGACGGGTCAAAGGTCCTCGGGGCTGAGCCCCCAGCGCCGTGGCCAGCTGCGGAGCGGAGCCCCCTGCCCGCGGGACGCCGGCCCCGATAAATCTGCCGGCAGCATCCCCCGCTGGGGATGCGGACAATGCGCTCCCGCGGGGGCGGAGGGCAGCACAATGCCGCCGGCCCGGCGCGCGGGGCCGTAACAAATCCTCCCTGGCACCGCAGGGCCCTCATTTGTGAAACTAATTGGCCCCCGCTTGAATAAAAAAAAAAAAAATGGAAAAAAAAAAAAAAGGGACGACTCCAGCAGCAGCGGCACAGGAGATGGGGACAAGCTGCCTTGTGCACATATCCCACCCGGAGATGGGCATCCCACGGGTGCTGCTTCCCAGGACCTGCAAAAGGCAGGCTTTAGCTTAATTTTTCTTTTCCTTTTTTCTTTTTATTTTTAAATTATATTTTTTTTTTTAGGTAATGCATCAGTAAATAAACACCCCAAACTGGGAGGTCAGTGTACACTGGCACGTGGAGGCAACCCAGTGCCAGCTGCCCAGGGAGGGCAGAGCATCTGCAGGGTGAAAAGGCTGATGGTGTGGAGTAGGAGGATGCAGGAGACAGCCCAGCAGCAGGACATGGAGCACCGAGCTCAGGCACTGCTTGTTTCCAGCTGTGAAGCTCTGCCAGTGACATTCTCCAGCAGCCAAGGTGTGTGCAGGCAGCAGGCACCACACCAGGGCTCTGCCGGGCACCACCTACTGCCAGCCCTCAAGTCACTTAATTTTTGCTTTTTTTAAGCTACGTGTCAGCTACATCCCACCCTTGGAGAGAGGATGGGAGGCAGGAAGAAATGGGCAGGTTCGTGAGAGGGTGACATACTGGGCGACACTGGACTTGCCCCATGCCCTGCCACGAGTGCATCCCTGGGCTCCAGCCACAGCAGCCCCGAGTCAGCCCTCAGCCACTGGAAGAAAAATCACCCCTGATAAAGAAACGCTACCACCCCAAATCAGTGAGAGACGGATTTATTCATTTCTCTGACGTTTTAATGGTTTCTCCCCTTTTTGCAGGAAGATGATTACAAATTAAGCAGCGTTTAAACGCTTTTTACTGTCAACAATTAAAAGGGGTGAAGGCGGGCAAGCAATTCATTCCCCGGGAAACACGCCGGCTCTCGGCGGGCGCCGACGGCCCTTGCCTCTACTGTACACCACACAATGGCCCCGAGCACGCCATTAATTTTGCAGGACGTTCAAAAGCAAATTAAAATATAAAAAGCCCCCGGGCACAAAGATAGATACTGAGGGAAGGGGTGGCGTAGGTCAAGCTCGCGGAATTAAAGTCTTAGCAAACGGGGAGGTTTTAAGTGCAGCCCCGCACACCGAATTTGGCTGCTTTTGGCCACCACCTTTGCCCATCATCCTTGGTTTTGGTGTCCCTGCCAGACCCTGCTCTCTGTAAGCTGTTAGTAGGGCAGCTGCTGGCACTGCTGGGGGGTTTACAGAGCAAGTTGAGTGTTGGATGCTCTTAGGGCGAGTGCATTTGCCACACCTCGCAGGACCTTTTTAAACAGGAGGTGGGCCCAAAACTCGTTTTTAGGGGAGGGCTGCTTGCTGGAGGGAAAAGCCTATAGCTGCAAGGCTGGAGATGAACATTGCTGTTCTCCAGTGGCTTCATCCCAAAGCAGCTCCATCACCAGAGACGTGATGATGAGCAAGACGTGACGTGTGACAGTGTGCCCTGTCGAAGTCACAGCGAGGGATGCTGGAGCTCCGTGGCGTCGAGTGCAGCACCGACTCCCGCCAGCCAGAGCAGGAATACATCTAAAAACCGGCGTGGCAACAGGCAAGGGAGGCAGGGTGGGATGGGTCTCCCTCAGCACTGGGCTCTGGTGGAGTTACGGATGCGGGAGGTGCGCCAGTGGCAGAAAGGCGACACGTCCCCTTTAAAAGGAAATATAATTTACAGTGTGCAGCCAGGCGGGCCATAGTTTCAATCTCGTTTACTATAGAGAAAACTCTGCTAGCTGTTCTCTATCCCACAAATCCGATTTAATCAGACAAGCCAGCCAGCGTGGCTTGAAGTAAAAACGGATAATTAGTAAACAGAGAGCTACTTCAGTGCTTCATTGGCATTCGAGCCGGGCTAGTGTGTCGCATTTAAAATGCAGTCTGATGAAGTTTACAAAATCAAACCATTTGTTACTCCTATTGAAGAGGCTTCAGGCCACTTGCAATTAAATTGGAATTAGTGCTCAGAATGAGATACAGCAAATTCATACTAAAAAGGGATCTGACTTTCAGACATTTGACTTCAAGTTTTTCCCCCCGTGCTGGAACACACGCGCGTGCGCCGTCCCAACAGCCCCCCAGAGCAACACCGAGCCCAAACCCCCTGTGCAGGCAGGTGTGGAGTGACCTGGGGATGCTGTGGCAGCAAGGCAGGGGGGACTGGAGGGGACCAGTGCCACCATGCTGGTGAAGCAACCCCCGGCTGAGCCCCAGCTGTGGCAGCACGGGGCTGGCAGTCCCCAGGCACGTGGCGTCAACGTCGGGATGCGCAAACCAAGCCACCCCTCCCTTAGTCCTCCTTCTAACACTGCTGTCTTTCCCTGCCTGTCCTCATAGCTGTGTTATCAGCCTCGAAAAACAAGGCAGATCCATCCACTGCTGCAATAATCAGGAACCCAGACCCAAAGGCTGCAGAGGGGTATGCCAGAAAGGCTCCAGCATTACCTCAGGCACGAGGGTGCTCGTGTCGAAGGATGCTGATGATGCTGCCTCCTGCACTCACCCTAAAACCCCCAAATCCTCCACCTGTGTCCTGTTAATTTGGGGTCTCCCACAAGGCTCCCTCCTCCTTCACTCTCCATGTTTAACATCATCTCTTACATGATGCACGTGCCAAAGAGGTGAGCTGACACTGCTGCTGTCCTTAGGACAGGGGTGAACAACTCCAAAACATCCTGGCCGTGTAAAGCGGGAGCCTGAGGGCTGTTGGTTCCCCTGAGATGAGATTTCAGGGACATTTTATGCTTTTTTGTCAGTGTGTCAGGGGCTCCCTACCAGCCTCCACCTCCTGGCCAATGCTGCTGGCTGCCACTGCAGGGGAGGCTGCAAGCCCTGGCTGGCAGGAATGGCAGCACTGGGAAGGAAAGAGCCATTGGTGACAACAGAGAGCACCAAATAACTCTCCCTTCCAGCCTTGCCCATGGGAAGATTGGGAGAGGCAAGAGTGCTGGCAAGGGGCACATTGCCTGGAACACCCTGTCATGGCTCCAGCACCTGAGCCCTGGGCACAGCTGGCCCTAAGGATGGTCTGAAGGCACTGGGCTCAGCTCAGCACAAGGCTGTCTGGGGACACCATGGACGTCCTGCTGCCATTGAGCTGAGGAGGAAGAGGATGGGTGATGAAGGACAGGCAGAAAAGTAGACACCAGCAAGGCCTGGGGATGTTAGCGGTGGCACCAGCACCAAGGCTGTGTTTTCCCGAGGAAGGCAGTGGATGCATGTGCAGGGTAAGATTAACCCAGTTTCGGTGTCTGTTTTCGAGACTGTTATGAAACCCCAAGCAATGTTTTTGGTGGCTGCACTGAAGCGCACCCATGGGGTGTGAGAAAGGACACCTGCACGTGTCTGCCTGGGTTTGTAGGGGTGTCACTAGTGGCACCTGTTACTGTACTGAGCCTCTACAACCTTCATGGTTAGGTGGAGAGAAGGGGGAAAACTCCTGGATGATAAACAGAGATGTGCACGCTTTGAGCCAGAGTCACCAAATCATCCTGGTTTCAAAGGCTGCCTCCGGACTCCACAGCTCAGCTTCCATGCTAATTAACATCTTTATGGAAGGCAACGTCTCCCAAGGGGGCATTTGTTTGATTATTATTATTTACTCAGAGATAGCGCAGCTTTCTTCCCAACTTCAACCGACTATGGGAAATTAATTCTTAAAAAGCAGCAGGCACTGCCCACTCTTGTGCTGCTGCTGGTTTTCCCTCCCAGGCTGGATGTGGCTGCTCCAGCTGCAACAAGAGGAGCAGGGCATGATCCCAGCATTGCCTGCTGCCTCCATGCCCACTCACCCTTTTACCAACGCCAAGGAGAACTTCAGCATTTCAGAGCAGATGTATGACACTGACCTTGCAAGCACCCCCAAAACTAAATGGCTCAGTTTTTGCTCCTACAGTGATGCACGAGGCTCTTTCCCACCCAGCACACTCCTGCTTGCTCCATTGCCCAGGTGGGATGTACATGGAGGGTGTTTGAGATGCAGGTGCCCACAGCAGCCCAGGTAGTGGGTGACAGGCCCTGGGCTGCAGCTCTGGCATGGGCAGCTCACGCCTACTGGGGGTGATTTATTCCGGGGGCCATCTGGACCTGGGGGACAATGCAGCCCCGCATCCCGGTGACCCAACACATTAGTCACACCCTCCCAGCTCGACCTCCCTGTCTCCCTTTGAGCACGGCGGGACAAGAGCATCCCCTTCTCGCCTCCCTTTTGGGGAGCCCATTGCTCCCCCCCGGTCCCATCAGTGGCACCTCACGCCTTCCCCACTGCCCTTCATCTCCATCACTGTCACCAGGAACATCATCATCACCTTCCCTCACCACGCTTTCCTGCAACTGCTCAGGCAGAGCGATTACGAGGGAGGGAAGGAGCCCGGCGACGATTAGCAGCGGCGGCTTTATGGCAACAGGCACACAACTCATTCGTTTCATGTTTTGCGGAATATAAAAGCGCCAAAACATTTTAATTTTAAATTCTTATCATTGAATTTACTGCTTTTCTCTCGCAATGATTTGTGTTGCTTTTTAATTTTTACAGTCTCTACAGAAGCCAGATGCTACCGCCTGGGGCAAAAATAATAAAAACCCGCCGCAGTCGCGAGTTACAGAACAAAAAGGAAACGCGCGGCTGACAGAAGTTAATATCTCAATTTAACAGTGCTGCTCCGCTAATGATCCTTTGATATGTGTTTATTTAGAAAGGTCTGATCTTGACCTTGAAAGCAAACTAAACTGCAAAGTCTTTATGAGAGGAGAGAAAGACTTTATTTATAGACTGGCTTTGCGTCAATCACAGTGGCAGCTGGACCCGTGCTGGGTGAAGCCCCGTGGCCGCCCGTGGGCCCAAATGGGGTGATCAGTGGGGGGTGTGTTTTGGGGGGGGTGTTTCTGGGGATTAACTGCTGGGGAGGACTGTAGTGTGCACCCCACCTCCAAGGCAAGATGCTGAGCCCACTGTGGAGATGCAATCCAAGGGATGCAGGCAGCTCCTGGTTTGCAAGGGATGCTCCTGGGGGACAGCACCAGTGCAGGCACACCCCTGTCCCCAGCATAGGGGACAAGCCACCCCAGAGCACTGCATGCCTGATCCCTTCTCCCAGTGCTGGGAAGAGCTGCTTCTGCACCCCGGTCACCACAGCATCCAGCTGCATCCTGCCCTCCCTGAATGCAGTCCTGAGGCTTTCTGGAACGTGCTCAGCATCACCCCAGCCCACACTGGTAGATCTTGAGCAGGCTTTGCTCCTCTTCCTGAAGAAACCAAGTGCTGTGCAAACCTGGCAGAGGGAGTTTTTAGGGGCCAATCCAATCTACAGCATCCCCACCTACCAGCTAGGGGAGGTGAGAGGTTCCTGAGCTCCTAAAGCCATGCCAGCCTGGGATGGCACTGCAGACACTTTGCACCTCTGGTGTACTGCACTTTCCAGCCCAGTTTCCATTTTTTCAGAGCAAACAGTTGTTTGAAGCTGTTTGCAATTCCAAAAGCCTCCTGGCCAAAGCTGTACTCTCCCCAAAGCCTTTTCATTGTACTGAATATCTATCAAGATATATCAATATATATCAACATCATTCAGGCAGACTCAATCCTGATCAACCCTGGAAAAAAAACCCAGTACTTAGCTGTTTCAACCCTAAAGGTACTGATGGAAAACTGTCCCCATTCCTGGCAAAACAAATCCCGTGTCCAAAACACACTAGTCTGGTATCTGGGTATCTATGTGCAGTACCTCCCTTTTGTGCTACTTTCCCCTAAAGTGATCCCATATCCTTCCCTCCTGAAGAATGCTGGATTTCTCCCTTCCATTCCCAAGGAAGACGTGTGTTGAAGGACCATCCCTGCCCTTCCTGAGGACCAGCTTCACTGGGGCAACCAGAGCCAAACTAGGGAGGCATTTCTGGCCACTGCATCAGATGGGAAGCTCCCATCTATGTGCTTTACTTGTTGTCACCACCCTGGCTTCCCAGATTTCCTCTTCCCAGTTGGAATTTGGAGTGAAACCATCTGAAAAAACAACTTGACTTTCTGCTGAAAACCCAGCACATTTCCCCCATTCCTTCTGAACCATAGCTCATCTCATGTCCTAGAAACTGCCCTGTTTCCCAATGAAGAGCTTTGGTGAGGAGACTGAGGGGTCTTCCTGTGGGAGATCACTATCACCACTGCTGTCACCACTGCCACCATCCCACCCAGCACCAAGTGGCACTGTGGGCCAGCCACTCCACTCGTGCATCTCTCCTGTCCCACCTGCCAGGGTGGCACCACTCTGGTATCCTCTGGCCCCATGGAGCCCTGGTTCACATCCCACCCCACAAAATGACCCTTTTGGCGTTGGGTCAAAGCCCGGCTGGTGGAGTGATGGCTGCGGCGAGGCACAAAGCCGGGACTCGCAGCATCTGCTTATTATTCCTGCACCCCCATCATTAAAAAAAAAGAGAAAAGATGAAAAGGCCCCCTCGGCAAAGCCGGGGAGATGCAGAGCGGCATCGAGCACAGCCTGGCCCCCAGTTCTTGGGGGGTTTTTGTAAAGCAGGGAGATGCGAATCCTGGGGGACAAAAGTAACTGCTAAGGTAAGTTAAACCTTGTCGAGATGAACTTTCCTGCTACTTTTAATTAAAAGTTCTTTGGAATTAAAAGGGACACTATTCAGGAAAGGCTGAAAAAAAAAATTCATTGACACCAGCCCGCCCCCCTCCCCTTTTTCCCAAGGAAAAGAAAAAGCTGTTTTTGTGTGTCTGCTCACCCAGCCCGCACTGTACAAAAGGAAGCGGATTTGCAGCAAGACACATGAGATGACCCCCTGACCCCGAGCCGCTGAAAAGTCCTCAATGGCATAAATACCAGATAATCAATCACATACCAGGAGGGCCGGTCCCCCTGCCCTCGCCCCCGCCGCCGGGTTTATGAGAGATGCACTGTAAACGGACACCGGCTCCTGACGGGAGGCCCCTCTCGGCATTCCTCTGCTGGACCAGGAGACCCCGGCTGCCTCCGAGCCCACGTTTCATCCCCCTTTCATAAAGCCTGGCGTGGTAGTGCCCAGCATCCTCAAGCTGGCCATAGCTGATCCCTCGTGCTCCGGAGCAAAGGGGGACGGGAGCATCTCTTTGTGCTCCAGAGGGACAGCCAAGCATCCCCTGTGCCATTGCTGAAATGGGCATGTGAAAACCAGGGGAAACCAGCCCCATCTACAGAAGGCTTTGCTTTTTTTGGGGCTGGCTATGTGCTGGCTTTGTGAGGTTTCCATGGGTTCTAGAAGCAACCATACCATACTGGGTTCCCTTATGGAGCTCTGACCAGCACCCCAAACACCAGCAGAGGAGGGTTGCTGAGTCCCTCCAGTGCTCCAGGGCAACAATGGATGTTAAAGCTTTCAAGGGAGGGAAGGGAAAAAACTTTGCTGCGATACTGCACTGGTTCGGTTAAATGGGGAGCCACTTGGCAACTAAATTTGATAATGCTTTTGTCTGCAGGTCAGAGGTTAAATATGTTCACACTAATCCCCTTCATCTAGAATTAAAGGACAAGAAAGATTTCTCTGTAGCTTAGCGAGAGGGCTTTTCTCATCACGCTTTAAATAGTATTTGCACAGGAAAATTAAAGGCAGACCATTGGCCCTGGTGCTGCCGTGGCTGCACGGCTGTGCCACCTTCCCATCTCCTTGCCTGTTTTGGTGAATCCCCTGGCTTGCATGATGCCTGGCCTCATCACACATCCCCACCTTGGAGGGCAGGGAATTCTTGCTGCTTGTTCACTGTCAGGGCGGCAGAAGCAGCCGTAGTTTGGGAGGCAGGGAGATTCCCGGCTGCAGGAATGCGCGCCAGGACTCAGATTTCAAGCACTGTCACAGGACATTACTGTCAGACAAAGGGGCTCTGTGCTGAGCCCCCAGGACCCGCTGCCCCCAGACCCTGTGTGAGCTGGGGCTGGTACCTGAGCATCCAAAATCTACTCCTGCACCAAACACAAAATCTGCCAAGCATCGATGGGGCATCACCACACAGCATCACTGGTACTCCCTTCTCCCCCGGGACTATGAAGCCAAGGAGAGCACAGGAGGGATAATTACCTCGAAGCGTACTTAATATTATAGTGCATTATCTCTAGCTATGGAGAAAAGCACGATCTGGAGGTATTTCCCCCCGAAGTCTCATCGAGCTGCTCTCAGAAAACTCTCCTGAGTCCTGTGAAATGGTAATAGAAAATCACAGGCAGTCTGGGAAAACATCGGGTTGGTTTTGGTAAGGTTATCTGTGCTGGGCATCACTCCGATTGAGCCATGGGAGAGGATATAGCAGGACAAGCCACAGATGGCATCTCCCAAACCTGTGCCACTTGCCATTGGGCATTGCAGAGAGTTCTTGGTGACCAGTGCCACCACCAAAACAAGCCTCAACCACTGGCAGAGTCATTCCAGCATCCCAGCAGAGGGCTGGCCTGGCCATGGTTTGTGGCACCACACTGAGTGTGAGGCAAAGAGAATTCCTGTTTCAATGTAATTTACAGCTCTTGTCACCAAACTCACATGTAGAGTTCCACTTGCTCAAAATCCTTCATTTCCACACTGGGAGACGCAGCATGCTGCATATCTGCAGCATCACTGCCAGGTTTTGGGCAGGGACCATTTTGAGGCAGAGAAAGCGAAGCAAATGTAAGACAATAAGACAAGTACATAATGAATTGGACTCAAAGTACGTTTGCCAAGAACGGGGATGGCATGTGCCTGTGTGACAGTGCAGCTCCAGTGCAGTCTCCCCTCCACCTCCTCCAGGCTCCCACACATCCCTTGGCAAACCCAAGCCAGTGATGGAGTTGCTGGGATGTTCTTCCATGGAAAAACACCAAGAGTTCTGGCATATAACCAAAAAAATATTTTTCTTTTAAAAAATCCCTTTGTGGCCATAAAGGAACACTTGCTATAGGACCCAGTGTGGGGGCATCCCACACCTCCACTCCCGGGTTCCTGCTCTCATCACTGGATTTTTCTCCCTTTGTACCTCCACTTACACTGCACGACTGTTTTGAATCTCTAAAATAATGTGACAAGTTAATGATGGCACAATTATCTAAATGTTTAACAGACATGTTATCTAAGTGAATCGGATTGAGATTCCATCCCGCTGACAATAAACATCAATGGGAGAGCAGAAAGTGATAGGCAAATTATCGCCAACCCTGCAATTTCAATGCTATTAAATTTGGAGGAATAACAGCCCTGAGGCCTGTAAACTCTGAATAAAATAGACCCTTGTGTTTGGCCAACTATTAAATCAAAACGCCACCAACATCCCAGCAAAAGAAAAAAAAAGGGGGGATGAAATAGGGGGAGAAGATACAGAGCTTTTCAATTTTCAGTTATACGTTGGTTTTATTAACTCTTTTCTGCTACTTGTGTCTCTGGGCAGGGGGTATGGGGGATATGAGGGATGTGGGAATGGGATGCTCATGGGGGATGTGAGCAGGGGGAAATGAAGGGTTCTGTGCATCCTTGGAGGTGCAGCCGGGGGCATGCTGACCCCACAAATCAGAGCCAACTACGCACCCAAGCAAACATGCTCTATATTAGGTGTTGATCATGCCCATGTGAAATTGGGTCAGGAGCAAATCCGTGCTGCCCTGGGGACCGGCACCGTCCGCCACGCGCTAACTGCCTTGGCACACGGGAGGAAACCTGAGTCAAGTCACCTCTGATATTTATAAACGTCGGCGTGAGCCCAAAACGCATTAGCACAAACACGGTCCGTGGCTCATCCCGACTCCCAGCGCTGCTGCCTGGGGGGTAGTCGGGCCATCTTCTCAACACACTCTGTTCTTCCCTCTGCATTTTCAGAGAAGGGTAAGGAATTTTCCATGCTCTCCCCCACTGGCATGGCTCTGAGCTTGTGCTGCTGGAGGATGAGCCAGAACAGTTGCTGCTTTTCCTATTGCAACGGGACGGGGGCCAAGGACAGTGCACACCCGGAGAGGGCGTCTCGGCCCTGTGTCCATGGGGCTGCACACAGCACAGGCAGCACCGTGCTGACAAGCAGGAACTACTTTTTGGTATTTATTCTTGTTTTTTGCCTTATCTTTGGAGGTGAGGCGTCGGTTTTCTGCCATAGAAACGAGCACATGTAAAACAGCCTGGCCCTGTGTTGTCGCTGTCATTTGAAGCAGCAGGGAGGGCAGTGGGAAAAGAAACAGGAAAAAGGGGATCCTGGGTGCTGACTGTGCACCTGGGAAACAGCCCTGTACGCTGAAAGGAAACCCCCAGAAGGAATCTACCTGCCTCTCTACCAAACAGGGCTACAGGGTTTTTTTTTACCTGGAAAGTGGTAAGGTCTTTTGCCAACCAACCTGCTGCTAAGGGCAAAGGGAGGTCATCCAAAATGAATGCGATCTGGGAGATGCCGTTATTTGGGAAGGGGGTTAATTATAGTGAGGCAGGGGAGGGGTGCCAGGGCAGGACACTCTGAGTGCCAAGAGAGGAGAGGAAGCGATTCATTTTGGCTGCCCTGGCCATCCAGCCCCACTCTGACATGTTTACAAGCAGAGGTGGTGATGACAAACTCTCTCTGCTCAGGTCACCACGTTCCCCTCTTCAGGTTGCCTGTTGCCCTTTGAGCTTTGGCACAGTCCAGCCCCCAGAATTCACCAGCCAAAGGGGGTTTAATCCCCATAGGAATGTCAGGTTTGTGAGCCAAACCATGTCACTGCTCTGCATCTGTGGGATGTTTTTGGGTGCAAGGCATCATTGAGCTCCATGGCCGGGCTCTCACTGGTTGTCCCAGGTTGCTCAACTGGGAAATAGAAGAAAAGGGAGAAGAAGCTGCTATTTGCTTGGCCACCTTGAAACCCTGCTTGGGCTTGAATATCTCAGTCCTGTGCAGTTCACTCTGCTAACTGCCCTGTCACAGCCCTCCTCCTCAGCCTACAGCACACCTGGTTTCCAAATACACCCGGAATGGCAAAGCCTGGCCTCCAGTTGTACAGTGCTGGACTGGGAGGGCAAGTACTTCAGGATTTATGGACTGGTGTTTGGTCACCACAGCTCCCTGATCAGATGACAGCTGCAGCCATCCCTGCCTGGTGACACAGCACTTTGCATCGATCCTCAAACCCCTGGTGCGAAGCTGGAGGGACTCTCTGTGCCAGCCCCAAGCACAAACTCACTGCCAGTGGCATTTATCAGGGCTTTCAGCACTGAAAGACAAGCCTGTGCTCAGCTAAACTGCTCTCGATATAGCACAGGAGGAACTGGCACTCCACCCTGCTCCAGCCTGGCTTTGTGGGGTGAAAGGTTCCACCTGGGACTGCCCTGCCACGAATTGCCCCAAACCCCATAGAAAACCTTTCCTGGGCACAGTGGCCTTTGCAAGATGCATAAAGAGCTCCTTGTGCTCCCCAGCCTGCTGCTGAAGGGCTGGGAAGTGCAAGAGGAGCATGGAAGAAGCCAACTGCTGGGAGCTCTTTGGACAGGCATAGGGTTTGCTCACAGAGGGGACGAATGACCTCACATTTGCTGCACTGTTGCTTCCCACAGTAATGCCAAGCAATGGTGCAACAGTGCTGTGCCAGCCAGTGCCTAAACCTCTGCTGGGGCTGCCTGGGCAGGGCAGAGGCAGGGGCAGAACTGCAAAGGGTCCAGTTCTCTGTTGGGCAAAGGGTGGCAAAGGCAGCACAAACGTTAACCCTGTGCCTAAGTGAAGGATGGAAGGGCCACGTACCAGTGTGTGTCTGCCGGTGCATCTCCAGGGCATCTTCCTTCGAGAACTGGGCGCCACACTGATCGCAGACCAGGGCTTTGGCACCCGCTGGGGAGAGAAAGGGGAGAGGAGGGTTATTTGAGGGACAGATGGATGCCCACCTGAACCTGCACGGGGATTTTGCTGTGGCCACCAGCACTGTTAACACCACAGGATTCATGCCACGGAGGGGTTTTGTGTTTGCTGTCCCCTCTGCAGCCACCAAAAGTGGCACTACCCCCAGCCCTGCACTCCCATTCCTTGCACATCACAGCAAAATACAGAGCTGCTTGCCAGGAAAAAAATTAAATCTATTTATTTATTTATCTTTTTCAAAAAAAATCATTAAACATCAATGCGTTTCATTAGCACTGTAACCGATCCAATCACAATCGGTTTCCTGCCCCTTGCCATCGTGGCTGCTGCTTCCAGGACCTGATCAGGGATGTGACTGGAATGGTTTGACTGAGTGAGAAGCTTGGAGGCATCTTTGGCTATTGTAGAGAGCTGTGGGATTGGGGGCAATTCTTAGAAAATCACCATCAGCATGTACTGCTGGTTTGGGTGAGGAAAAACCCAGGATGCCCCACAGCAGATAAGGACCTTCCAGATGAAACCAGATTAATGACACACACAACAGAGGGACAAAGCTGCAGCCCTATTTCTTAGATTTCGAGGTTTGATTCATCTGTTGTGAGGAGCCAAGCGTGACTGAGCAGCCTTCAAGGCAGGGGCACCGCCCCACAGAATGCTGTGCCTCACTTTTTCAGGGGTCCAGACCGTGTCTCCCACCTCCTTCCCAGTCCCCAAGACCCCTGTCCCACTGTCAGGGTGGGATTTGGGGAAAGGTGCGTAGAGAAGGCAATAGGGAGAGGGAGAGGTATCATGAGATGCATTGAAAAGAGAATTCCTTTGCCTTTAAATTGTCTCAGTAAAGGCTGGCTCGCAGGCAGAAATATTTGGCAGCGGCGAAATTAAAAGTGATAAATTTTCTCGCCAAGCGCTGATCGATAATAGAGGTCTCATCTGTTAATCAATATGACAGTCTGCCTGTTTACTGTGCATATGTTGTTCCCCGCCGCCCTCGCCGCGATGTCAAGTTTGCATTCAAAACAACCTGAGTGTGCCCGGGCCCTGTGGCTGCTCCAAGGGGCAAACACACACAAACTTTGGGGCACCACGAGGAGGGTGGTGGGGCAATTCCCCCTCACCTGCTGGTGCTGGACCAGGGGACCACATGCCCGGGATGCCATCAGGGATGAGGGGCTGTCAGTGGGGGACATGGCAGGGAGAGAAGCGTGGCCATGAAGGTGCTGGGATGGGGAGAGGCTGCTGGGGAGGCGAGGGGCCGGATCGATAGGGCAGCAGCGTGGGCTGCCCTCCACCCGGCACACGGTGCGGGCGATGCGCAGCCAGCAGTTGCCAAGGCAATGGCTCTCCATCGCTACTCGAAGCTCTGCCAGCCCCACCGCATCAAAGTGTGATCCATGAGGGTACAGCAAGCCATGATTCCTGAGGATACAGCATCCCATGGCAGCAACAGGTCCTCCCCGGGCAGCACAAGTGCTGGCACACGCACCCTCCCCTGGGTTCTGCACTGGTGATGCCAGGGGTCCTGTGCTGGGGGTGGTTCTTGCTGCATCCCCATGAGATGCACCAGGGCCCTGCTAAACACAGAGTTTCCTTTTTCTCATTTTCGTCCCCCATTTCCATATGGGGTGAAAAGGGGGAGGACGGACGTGCCGGTGCTCTCCACAAGCCGTGTCCAGAGGGGCCACAGAGCCCCAGGGAGGCACAGCCGGGCGAGGCAAAGGCGTCCAGCATCTGGCTTGGGGGGGCGGGCAAGGGGGGGGAGGAAAAATTCCTGGCGAGGCGAAAATAAACAGGGCGAACGGCCGGGAGGAGCCGGGCGCTCTGGCTTACATAAGGAAGCACAGTGTGTACCAAAACAGCGGACCCAAAAAAAGCCAGAGCTGTCAGAACAATGAGTACAGACGCGGGGCATTTACAGCAGGCGCTGCCGTACAGTTTTATTTACAGTACCTCTTATCAGCGCGGGAACAGCACGCCGCCTGCCAATTTCCAAAGGCCAGGACTGCGTGTTCTTTCCCTCAAGTAGATGTGTACTCCAGGCGGGGGAAATTTTTTTTTCTGTCTCTCTTTTTTTTTTTTCTTCTCATCAGCAAAACAAAAACTGATACGGGGCCAGAATTCCTGTAATGTACACACGCCGCCGGGGAGGGGGAGGAGGAGGAGGGCGGCGATTGAATATGTAAATAGTTCAAGGTTAATTTTACTATGTGAGTCACCGGGAAAAATGTCATCCAACATCTGAGCTTATTATAACAGGGCTCAGAAAAAAACCCACCGCGGCTCGCTGTTTGTTATGAAAGGGAGTAGGACACGTTGGAAAGCGGAGCTCGTGGCAGAGCTCTCTTCTTCCCCTCTAGCCTTTCTCTCCGCTTCAAACAGGCACCATCAGCCCCTCCGAACGCAGGCACGGGTTTGGGGAGGGTATATTTAGCCAGCGCCTACAGTGTATAGATATCTCGGGATGATCTTCCCGACGGGACGGGATGGGACTCCGCGTGCTGCCAAGTTTCGGCTGCGTTTCGGAGCGAGCATCGCTGCTGGCACCAACCCCCCTGCCGTACATTTATACCCACACAAGCAAATTTATGGCCCCTGCCTAATAAAGGTCCCTGGTGTGAACAGGAGAGGAGCTGTCACTCGCCCCATCCCGTGCGATCTGCGCAGTCACTGCTGCCCCATGTCCCCCTGGCAAGGTCGGAGCTGTCCAGGTCTGTGGTGCCACCCAGCAAAGCCACAAAAAGGGGCAGAATTAGGTTGGACTCGATGATCTTGAAGGTCTTTTCCAACCTTAATGATTCTGTGATTCTATTATTTAATGTCCCCTCCAAAAAATGTGAGGGAACAGTCCCGGCAGTGCTGCCAGGGCACACAGTGGCTCTCAGGGGTGGGATGCCCCATGGATTATGGCAAGCATCCCTATGGGCAAGGAGGGACTGCAGATCCCTCCCCACCAGTCCGGCTTAGCTCGGTGGGTTGGATGACAGAGCTCATCTCATTTCAGCCACCATCACCCCAACAGTCCCTCCCACCACCCATCACTTAATGACTTTATTGGGGAAGAGAAACTGCCATGGGGCTGGAGGCTGGGGGGCTATGGGAGAGGCACTCTGAACTCTAGCTCAGGAAAAGAGAAGGAATAAAGAAAAAAGAGGGGCCACCAGCATCCTCTGGACAAGGAGGAGGATGGGTAAGGGAGGAGGAAGATGGGAAATTGGTGAAATTAGTGGTGAGGGAGGAGGCACGACAGCCCTCACAGTACAATGTGACATCCCCTCCCCCAGCAGAGGGGATTAATAAAAATTTGGGATTACAGATTATTAACAGGCTGTAATTGGTGAGAAAATGGAGGTGGGGGGGAAAATATGGATTAAAAAAAAATTGCCAAGTAAATTTATGCACTGTCGTCACTTTACTACCTAATTAATTCAGTAATTTCAAAAACAATTTTATTTATGTTCCGTTTACCACATCAGAAGTGCAAAGAAAAAAAGCACCAAACCACAGTGATGCTAAAATAATACCTCAAGGCATCTACTTTTAATCAGTGAAAAAAAAAAGAGAGAGAGGAAAAAAAAAAAGACAAGCCGGCCCTGGTTTCTATACAATCTCTGCTGGGCAGACCACCAACTCAGGGAGCGCAGCAGCCGAGCCCTCTGTGAGTGCCTTCCTGGCTGCCGAAAACAGAGCTTGTCAAAAAAAAAAACAAATCCATAATGGCCTGAGGCTCCTCTCCAATCTATTTTCTGCTCAGCTGGTTTTAAATGAAGTTATTATGAGTCATTAAAACACCCGCAAGCCTGTGGAAGTCAGCCAATTACAATTTTAAATTTAGCCTGTTCTCTACCCCATTCTCTTGTTTTCTTCTTTTGCCCACATCAAGCTGCTTTTGGGTTTTTATTATTGCCATTATTATTATTATTATTACTACTACTACTATTACTATTATTATTCCCCTTTTCCCCCGTTTCACCCAAATGGAAGAGACAGTCGTGAAAATCTCTGCACTAAAAAAATGCACCGGAGAAACCCAAGAAAGGCTGGAAAAAGATGGAGCTGCAGAGCAGGCCTGAAGAGCCGGCTTTGGCTCCTGCTTCCCAAAGTGCCATTGGAAGGCAATAATTGAATTTCAGAAAAAGTAAGACATGGGTGTTACGGGGTGAGGAGGGACCCCAAGCGGGAGTGCTGGAGGCTCTGCTGGGAAGGATGCTGTGGCATCATCTCACGGGCTGCTCTGGTGAGCCTTGGGAAAGCACCTGGAATGATGGAGCAGGGGCTCGGGGGTGGGTGAGGTGGCAGTCACTGGCAACACCATCACCCAACCCTGGCCAGCCAGTGGCACCGAATCCCACACCACAAAGTGGTGGAACAGGGGGCATTCTAATTAAAAAAAAAACCCAATAATGAAAATGCAGATTTTTATCCGGGGAACCAAACCCAGCAGGTTTTTACCCAATCCCCCTTTTCTGCTGCCCTGCCAGCGCCGCTCTCTCCGGCAGCATCCTCTCCATAGGGAAAAAATGACAGACCCCATCCCTGGCAGCCCCGCGCGGCGAGCGAGCACGGCGCGTACTGCACAGCCCATAAAACTCCAAACAGCCTCCAGACACTCCTGCAATCGTCCTCCATCAAAACACTTTGTCTTGCATACAGAAATGCGGCGGGGCGCCGCACGGAATACCAAATCAGCCCGTGACGGTGCG
Source organism: Campylorhamphus procurvoides (assembly GCA_013396655.1). NCBI lineage: Eukaryota > Metazoa > Chordata > Aves > Passeriformes > Dendrocolaptidae > Campylorhamphus > Campylorhamphus procurvoides. Next base: position 57,004 of record WBMV01008856.1, on the reverse strand, counting down.
GGGAGGCGGCTCCTTGGCAACCGGGGGGGCTTCGCCACCGCCGCCGCTCGACAGGAAACAAAATCTGTCAAGCCTGTTGGGCAAATGATAAACATTAGCGGTATTAAAGAAAAAAACAGCAAAAAAAACCCCAACACAAAAGCTGCGTAAAACGTAAATGGATGGTGAGCGTGCTTGGAGGGCTGGGCAGAGGTGGAGGGGTTCCTGCCCTGTTTGCACACCCCCAGCCCAAGTGAGGGGGGTCTGAAGCACCAGGACCTCTGGGGAAGTTTGGGAAGTTTTCCCCCTCCAGCAGAAAGCAGGTGGGTGGTGATGGCCACATACACTGGGAGGGAACAAGACAGACTGATGGACATTGCATGTGTTGGGTATGGGGGATGCCACGGTGCGAGGGGTCCTGGCCCCCCACTCTGCACCCCACCTTCAATAATGTCAATGATGTCAATAACAAGAGGCTGCCAAATGAGGGGAGCAGGGAGAGGTGGCGGCGGGTGAAAAATAAACATATTTCATCAGGTAAGGGCGGGGGGAGCAGGCAGCTGGCTCCGACCCAGCGGCCAGGTCCAGGAACCTGGCCAAAACAGGAGCTAAAAAGCAAACCATATTCTTCTGGTCTCAGCTCAGGCTCTCGAGGCAAGAGAGGATGGGGAGGGGAAGCGGGGGGGGAGGGCGAGAGAAATGTATTTTTCATCAGCCAGTGTATAATTTATAAACAGCATTAAACAGTTTTTGTTTTCTTTCTTCCTCTCCCCCGTGTGCGCGGCTTGGCCGGCAGTCAAGCCTGCATTAATTTCTGCTGTGGGTACAGTGTGTTCTTGGATGCACATCTGCGGATGATCATAAACGCGGGAACGCTGGCAGAACATCCAGACCTGCCGGCAGCCCGCTGACATCACCCGGGACCGAGCTTGGGATGCCGGCCAGCCGGGACGGGGGGGTGGAGGCCTCCCTGGGGAGCCACCACGGGTCCTGCATGGGGGGCAAGGGGGACAGAGCCGCCCTCACCCCAACCTCCACCCCGGACATCCCACCCGTGTGGGAGAACACCAGCACTGGGGCAGATGGGTGGTGTGTGCTGGAGGTGGATGAGCTGGGATGAGCCCCCTCCCCTACCCCTGGGCAGGGAGAGGTGAGGGTGGGATGCACCCTTCCCTCCTTGCCTGAGGTGCCATCCTTACCAGCAGGCTGAACAACACTTCCCCAGCAGCCCCTGCTCCCTGGACAGCATGTCCATCACCCATTGGGACCTTCTGGCTGTCCCTCCTGATGATGCAGGAGCATATTTGGGTGGGGAGGGAGGGTGTGAGCCAACAGGGCAGGGGTCTGCAGGGCTGCTGCCCACTGATATACACGAGCACTGCTGGCTAATCCCACTGTTGCCAGCCTGGAGTGGAGAAGGGCTGCAAAACCATCTCCATAGCAGAGGTTTCTGCTGGATGGAGAGGCAAAGAGAGAGGAGACAGGCAGAAAGCCACTTTCCTCCCTGTCCCAGGGAACAAACCCAGCCGACAGCAAGAGCTGAGTAACTGGCATCCCAGGCTGTGAATGAGCACCCACTGAGCACCAGTTCCGGTGAGGCTGTGGCCGAGGCAGTGGCTGTGCTGGGACCAGCCTCACCACTTAAATCAGCGGTGCTTCTCAACCACAGCACCGATAAGCCAGGTCTCCCACCTCTCCTTCCCAGGCAATTCACTTTCCTGGGAGAGGGACAAGTCTCAGTACTGTCCTTATAGGTCCCTGAGAGCTCGCCTGCCAGCAGTACGGGCAGCACGTAGGGAAAGGCTTATGCACGGCATTAAAGGCTTTACATTTACGCTTTATACTGAGAGTCAACATGGGTCTGAGTATTTACCTTGCACCTGCAAGGCTGCGGCAATAACAGTGCTGTGTGCCCACCCTGCCGTGGAGCACTGCACTCCCCAGGGCTGGTCCCCAAACATTCCTCAATTTGGAACCTTTACCATAACCCATCAACGCTTGGATGGGAAAGCTGGAGATGCCAACCCCTTTAAACTCTCTGGCACCAGGGCTGGAGGGTGGTGCCAGGGGGCACAAGCCATCCCACCACAATGCACTCCTGGGGGGCAAACTCCCAGCTAAACACATGGCCCATTGGTGAGATGCAAGCTGCCTTTGGAGCTGAAAACAAGCCCTGAGCTGCTGCTCCGGCACAACCTCGCTGCGTCCCGGGCTGGTGGTGGGGGGAGGCGAGGGGAGAGGTGCAAAGGTCTCCTGCTTTAATAAATAACAGCGCTGGAATTCGCGGCGGCTGTTTGTGAGCGCGAGGCAGAGCTCTCCCTGCCCCCCCACCCTCTCGCCGGATTTACAAAAAAAAAGAAAAAAAAATTAATCCTGCGCGATGACAAGCTTGGCTCGGTGTTCACTGTACATACTGTACCCACAAAGCTGGATGCCTGCCAGGGACGGGCTGTGAGCCAACACGACCATAACAAACATGAGCCGCGTGCACCAGCGCTGTGGGGAACCAGTATCCAGCATCCCAGTCCTGGTGGGGACCAGCATCCTGAACCCCAGCACTGGTGGGGACCAGTATCCACCACCCCAGCCCTGGTGGGGACCAGCAGCCTGAACCCCAGCACTGGGAGGGGACCAGTATCCAGCACTCCAGCACTGGTGAGGACCAGCATCCAGCACCTCAGGACCTGGGGGGAGCAGCATCCCAAAGACCTCTCACAGCAACCTGCGATTGCCTGTGGGCACCCTGAGGAGCCAGTGCCTGTCCCAAAAAGTGGTGGGATGGGGACGGGGTCAGGGCTGGGTTCAACAGCCCAAAAAGCAGTGCCTGGCCAGAAGGAGCGTGGGGGCAGCAGCCCCTGCTGTGTGAACAAGGAGCATTAGGGGATAAAAAAAAGAGGAAAAAGGACAAAAAAAAAGATAAAAGTGTACAAACCCATATAAAATATAATAGAGCTTCTGTGCCAAGCTACCTGCAAGCAGAGCTGTGGCTGCAGCACCTCCACCCCCAGGTGATCTGTCCTTGGACCAGGGAGGACTCCTGGCTGTGTTTGAGTGCAGGGGGTCTGGTGGCTGTCCCCAGTCCTCCATATCCACCCCCAAGGGAAACATCAGCACAAGTCCTCCCTTCACTGCAGTGCTCCAGCCCTTCTCTATCTATTTAATTAAAGGCGCTGTAGCCTGTGAACCTGCTACTCAGATTCATTAGGTAGAGAATGCCTAATTCCACAGCTTTGCTAACGAACCTGCAGCGGGGACCCATAAGCAAGAGCACGGCACTGGGATGTGCGTGGGTGCTGAGGTGGAGGCAATGCTCACAGTGTGAGCAGAGCTGACCACGAGCGGCTGCGTGGCATGTAGAGTTTGTTATTCTGAGCTGCTTAGCCTGGAAAATATTTCCACAATTAAGGAATTGAAAAACAAACTCTGAAAAAGAATATTTAAATAAATCAAATTACTGGGCACTGGAGAACAAATTTGCAACACGATGCCCCGGGAAGGGCGCAGCCGGCTCTGCACATGTCTGCTCGAGATGAGATGTGTGAGCTGGACAGTCACAGCACCCCTGGGCACAGAGAGCACCCCAGCACCCCCCTCCCAACCCACCTGAGTGAGCCAGTAAGTGCATTCGCAGCCGCAAGCTGTCCAGGAACCGCTTCCCACACAGCTCACATCCGTACGTCTTCATCCCGCTGTGCAGCTTCCTAGGGGAGAACAGAGTGGGGTTAGTCCTGTGCCAGGGGGAAGAGACCCAAAACAACACTGAGAAACCCACACATCACCCTAAGTCAGTTCTGGCTTGAGAAGCCCTGCAGGGAGGGCACGGATGGGGCAGGTCCCGTGGTGTGACCCCCCAGGACTGAGGAGACAAGCCTCTCCAGGTCAATGTCTATCATTTTTGTTATCATTGGAGTCCTTTAATAAACCTGATAAATCTGAAATCTGGAGTTAAGGCAAAGTCAGTTCTGGCAAACTCCTTCCCCATGCCCTGGGCACTTTTGAAAAAGGCACCGTACGCCAAAAAAAACCTAACCACTTTAAGAGGCTGTTTGTGTGCATTTCTAACCAAATCCCAATTTCCATCCAAATTCAGCGCGACACAGATCACAAGCAACAAACGCAACCACCAGCTCACAAACAGGAAACATGCCACTCAGTGTTTCCTGGCAGCCCCAGGTACACACTGAGCTACGCCCGGGTGACATTGCACAACCTCCGACCGCGTCGCCCACCCCGCAGCATCCCCCACATCCTGGGGACCAGGGGGCCCCTCTGCCCAGGGCACTGGGCATGGCACTAGGTGCCAGGCTTGGCTGCAATGGCCACACCCTGCATTATCAGCCAGTCTTTGCTCTGAGGACATTGATGCTTCATCTTTGGGGAGCCAAGGCTGGAGCTCTCCACCGAATGGAATGACCTTTAACAGGCAGCATTGAAGGAGCACTGTCCAAGACTACAATCACCAAATCACCAACTTAAACCCATCTCACTGCCAAGCCATCGCTGCCACCCCATGGCAGCCCCTCCAGACCCATTCCCCCTCCCCTCTGGGGTGAGCCATTGCTCAGCTCCCACCACGCTGGCACAGGAGCACCCTGAGGCTTGCTCCCTACGATCTCTGCTGCTCTGGGTGTGTGGAGGGATGCAACACCTGGAACATGTGGAACAGGGGGCTTTATTTCACCACCTCTGCTGGTGACTCCTTGCAAAGTCACCCATCTCTGCATTTGACTGTCATGCTGGTCAACATCCCCAAGCCCCAAACACACAGGCTGTTCCCCTCCAGCCCTCAGTCACTGCTCAGACCCGTGGTTGGGGAGGGCTCACAACAGCAGCACGTGCGAAGTTTCAACATCAGATGCTGTAAACAGAGAAGTATTTGTGCGTGCTGAGGAGCAACAGCCCATCGCTGTGTGCCGACCTCTGATCACAGCCACCATTTATCATCGCTCCGCAGCGGGGCAAGCGTATTTCTATTGCCTTCTTGCCAGAGACAACAGGAATGGTCCTGTGCGGGGCTGGATGTGGACCCTCCCACGGGAGGGCTCAGCCCTGGCTGTGCAGGCTGCAAGAACCATGTGCCTGCGCTGGGGGGAGGTTCAGCTTTGTCTTTTACTTCCTCCAAAGTGTAAGTTTTATTGGCACAAAGCTCCTGCTGCTCTGAATCCAAGCAGGATCACCCTTTGCAGCTGCAGAGAGCCCCAAGCCCCAAAGTGACCCCTGCCCCATGGGGCACAGGGGCCTGTTCCCTAACTACCAGACCTGCATCCTACCCCACAGGATGCTGAATGGCAGCACGGGAGGAGTAGGAGCAGGAGGAGACCCTGTGATGTTCAGCAGTGAGTGAATGCTGCGCAGCAGAAAGGAGAGGAAAGGAGCAGGAGTTGGTTTCTACTCTCAACTTTGCTGTATAATGTAATTATTAATCAGGCTTGTCCTGAATTCACTGTGTCATAGCAGAGGATTAGGAGTCATGCACGAATTCAAGCCAAGAAGGTTTACAATCCAAAGGATTTATCCGCCTTGCAAAAATAAATAAAACACCAGCCTCCTGACAGGGCTCCGCTGCCAACGAGCAGCTCAATAAGTGACAACCCCTTCATTTTGCATTTTTAATTTGGGACATGCCTGTCACAGTCCCCAGCTCGGGCTGTGCTTGCTCCTGCACTTAATGATGGGTTAAAATCACTTTGTTATGAAGAGTGCGGCATCCCCAGGGCCCACACTGCCCTCTCTGAGGCCAGAATGCCTTCTCACTGAATTAAAATCTAATTTGTTAATTAGTCTGAGCAAAACATGGAAGTTTAGGGGATTTTTTAACTGAGTCTCAAGAAACAGAGAAGCAGAAGGACAAGTTTACTTCCTTCGCATCGCCCCAGCCTATGGCAAACCCAACATAATCCCTTTTCCCACCTTCCCCAAAGCAGAGCAGGGACACAAAGCCCCCCAACCCTTCTGCTACCCTGGAGATCCACACCTGCCACTGCCCAGGGCACTGTGATGTCCCCGAGCCACGTCCCCTCTGCATTGTTTTCAAGGAGCACTGGGGTGCTCGGCGAGTAATTTAGCTGCAATATCTCTATCAACAAATTTCAGCGGCAACAAAAGTTTTCCGTTCTGCGCCTGCTTCGAGGACGATCTTATCGCTCGCCATCTTGCACGGTCCCTTTCAACAAGGTCTTAAAGCGCTTTATCTGCTCCGTTTCCCGGTAGCGAAATATGATTGAAATGTTCTATTTCTGCTCGCCGGATTAAGGAGATGTTGCAAAACTGCACAAAAAAACCTGGCAGATGTAAGCAAGGTATTACGGCTGCTCGGGCTGTTAAGATCTGAGAGGAAAGATCAATATGTGCTTCTGAAGTTGTGCCTCCAGAAAGGGGGGTGTGGGGGAGTGAAGGGCGTTAAAATACATCCCTGCTCAGCAGTGCTGCCCAAACTCCACACCAAAAGATAAACCACGCTTTATTATTCTGATCTGAGGCTGAAATTGTGCTCCTTTCCCCTGCAAGGTCCCTACAAGCACATCAGCTGAGAAGGTGCCCATGGGATGAAGAGCAGTGGCAAGCGGGAAAAGTGGCTTTTTTGTAGAAAAAGGGTTTTTCTCTAATTTCTGCTCAATGGGCTGTCTGAGGCACATGGAAACATGCAGCTGGCCAAAACCTCCAGGTCGTGAGATATCACTAGAGGATGCTTGACAAGGATGCCCAGGGCACTGAGGATGTCCAGGGCACAGAGTCCCAGGGCTGGATCCAACCTTCCCAAGCGAGCACAGGGCTTTGGCAAAGGGCTGTCCAGGCAGAATACAAACCCAGCGATCCTCCCTCCCCGCCCAGCACCAGCAAACAAAGGCCAGGCGAGAGGCTGGCCCCTCGCAAGCTGACTAGGTAATTAAAAAGGCCTGTAAATGCCCCGCAAAAAGCACTTCAAAGGGACGGCGACTCCAGCGAGACCACGCGGTGTAAAAATTATGAGTTTTCCCCACAGGGTGCTTTGTGTGAAAAGGCTGGGGTCGGTGGCAAACGCCACTGCCCACTCCTGGGGGACACAGGGGCTCAGCGGAGCATCCCAGGGTGCAGGAGCTTGGTGGAGTATCCCAGATGTGGGTATGGGGGCAGCCCTGGCACCTAAAGACCACTGTAAGCATCCCACTGCCACCACAAGGAAATCTCTGCTCTGCCTGCTTTAAAAACCTGCCTAAAACAGCCTTCTGCTTTCTTTACTTGAGGAGCTCTTGTATCCCAGCCCCTCCCTGCCACCCCTTTTTGGAAGCAGGAGGAAACCCCCTCCCCTCCCCTCCTCTCCCTCCACGCTGAACAAGACGCATGGCTCTTGGCTGTTTGATTACTTTTAAGTGTATATTTTTCCCCTCAAACAGAGTGAATACAATGGTTAGGAAATTTGACAGAAAACTATTCCGAGCCATTTATTGCCTTAATGCGCACCTTTGTCCAACAGGCAGTTTTGACAGGAGCGATAAATTCCAAATTTATGTCAACAGAGCATATGTTGAACACCTCATTTCTGAGCTAAAGCGGCATGCTGCCCCATAAATCACCCTTCTGTTTGAAATGAAAGTAGATTACGGGCCCGTGTTATTGAGCAGTTAGAGCCATAGTCGTATAAATCAGAACTTTTAACTCCAGGCGATCCGTTCTGCAATTAACTAAAGGGCACTTTGTCATCTCTGGGCCGGGGAGCAGCTTGGCAGGGCAGTCGGCTACCAAGGGGAAGCAAGAACCCCTCACTGCCGGGGAACGGCGCCGGCACAGCCGAGATTCACTCAGTACCTGTTGGAGCAGCGAGTCCCCAGACAAAGCCTGGAGCAGTGTGAGGCTGGAATGCAGCCTGGCATGGGAGATCCATGGAAGGGGCTGAGGGAGCTCGCAGATCCCTGCCCACACCCTGCCTGGTCTGTATTTTCACACCAAACACAGCGGGAGGAATCAGGAGGGTGGGTGACACAAGGTGAACAGAAGAGTCCTGACAAGCCCAAAGCCAGGCAAAAACATGCACGAGTGCAGCACTCAGAGCCCTGCACTGACAGAAATCCATCCTTGGGACTAACACTGGTTTTGCTGCATCTCCCAAAGCCCACTCAACAGGTCGAGGTCCCCATCCCACTGATTTCCCCCTTGCCCACCCTGCTACACTTCCCTGGATCATTTCTCTGCAACTCGCAGGGATGCAGGGCTGTGGGACACAGGGCAGTGGGACCAGGGGATGGTGTGGGGATGTGGGACAAGGGGATGCAGTGGGAGAGGGGATGCTGCAGGGCAGTGGGACCAGGGGATGCTGTGGGGACCAGGAGATGCTGTGGGGACCAGGAGATGCTGTGGGACCAGGGGATGCTGTGGGACCAGGAGATGCTGGCGAAGGGCGTGGGTGCGAGGGGCAGCTCACCAACCGCGGGAGCGTCAGCGCTATAAAAAGATTCAGACACTAAGTATTTCCTTTCCTATAAAATATTCATTGCTGCGCGCGAGTGCCAGGGAGCACAAACCTCCAGCGGTTCTAACTTTGTGCCGCAGCAATAATCGAGTTTTATGGGAGCCTTCTGATTTTATTTATACCGGGCTGTAACCACGGTGCCCCGACAGAGGGGCGGCCACCAGCAGGCACAGCCCCACCACGGCACACACGATGCACCAAACACTAGGCAGGCCAAGTGGGACTGGTGCTGCTCTGCATCCCAGAAATGTCCCCCAAAACCCTCCCCATCACCTCATTTCCACTCGTGCCACCGTCACTCAGGTAAATTGATATGAAGTTGATTCATCCCTGATCTATTTTATCAAGATCAAGGCAGTGCTGCAGCAGGGGCAGAGAGGGAAGCCAAGGTCAGCAGGCAGCAAGTGGCTGCAAACCCCATATTCTCCATCCTCCAACACTGGCGCCACATCTGAGCTGCCCAAGAGGGTGATTTTCCCCCCAACTTGGCTATTTATGATGCTCAGTGATTGATACAGGAGTGCACAGGCCATGGTGCTGGTGGCTCAGCTCCTGCAGTCACCACTCTGCCCTCAGCTCCCAGCCCGTCGGATTAAAATAGCAGAGAGAGCTATTAAGGGCACGGGGAAGGGGGAAGGGAACTGAGACCTTCTTTTTGCTTTAATAAATTAAGAAGAAAAAAATAAAACAAAAAAACCCAACAAAAAAACCTGCCCTCAAACCACCACTGCTGCTGGAAAATAAATAAATAAATCCGGGAGGAAATAGAGATGGAAATAAAGATTTTACTATTTCTGAAGGTTTTGATAAAAAAAAAACAACAAACCAAACAGCCGGGGGAAAGGGACAGCTATCAATAGAAAGCACTGAAACTCCCTGCCTGTACAATATTTATATTTACCATGAGCTAATTTATGAGCTCAAACCAGATGCTGTGGCGTGACATCATTCCAGCACGATGTCAAGCCTCCCCCTTTGAAAAAGGCCAAGGAAAGGATCCTCCTGTCCTGCTTCACCTGACACAGAACCAGGACACAAACACCAAATGCACAATTCCAATCTTTTTTTAGACCCTGCCCACAACAAATGTGAACAAATGCTGCCAAAGGGCAGTGACTCTCCTAGTTTGCCACTGGCCTGGGCCGAGCACGTGGCAGCACTTCCCATTGATTGCTTCCAGCACCCCACCAGAATAGCCTTTCCAGCCCCATGGGCTGGGAAAAGACAAACTGGCCACAGCAAATAGGGCAGCATACAGATTTTTTTTTTTTTAATGAATTCCAAGGCCCTTGTTTCAGATCCATGTTCAATATTCATTATTTAATGGGATTCCCCAGGACAGAGCTTTATCCCTTTGCGTGTCCCAGTTCCCCCCATGCAAGGGGGTCCATAGGCTCGTGCTGGATGGGACAAACATGGATGGGAAACCACTGGCTCCATCCAAGGGGTGCAGCTGGCAGTGGGGAACATCTCTTGGCCATTGCAGAGGGGGGCAGAGATGCTGCCTCAGCTCTGGAGCCGGAGTGATCTGCAGCTTTCAGAAGGGGTTCAGAATGCAGCCACTGCACAATTTCTTGAGGGTTCACTGAGTGATGGCATAGGGTGTCAGCAGCTTCTGCCAGCCCGGGGGACAGCCCTGCATCTCCACCACACCACCTGGATAGCAGAGACTGGTGTGAACAGTCCCACGGCTCCACACTGACCGGGGGGTTAATGCATGGCGATGCACACAGCCCTGCCTGGAATAACCAGCACTAAAGTGCCATCCAAAATCATCACCCCATTCTCTGGGCATCTGGTGACACTGATGTGCTGAGTGCCCAGAGAGCAGTGCTGGCTGTGCTGGGCAGCCTCAGCCCTGGGCTGTGCTGGGCATGGCTGAGCCAACATGACACGGGGTGTCAGAGGCATCAGGCAGAGCACGGGGGGAGCTGCTCCTTCAAAATAATGCGAGATCTCAACAAAAAGGCAAAGTGACCTTCGTGCTGAGTACATCTGCCGCAGCAGCAGCAGCAGCGGCAGCGTGATTATGCAGATGTTTTGATTCCTAATTCAGAAATAATAAGCGGTTCACGGATTCCAAGTTTAAAAATATATTCGTCATCTGGTTTCCGTAGCAGCACGTGTGCCACTGGAGCACCAGCGAAGCGCCGGCCTCAGCCACTCCCTCCTCCTGCCCTTCGGGATGGTTGGGACACCTGGCTCTGAGAAGCCTGGTCTCATAGAAGGTGTCCTTGCCCATGGCAGGGACTCAGAGCTGGATGAGCTTTAAGGTCTCTTCCAACCCAAAGCAGCTTTGGGATTGTATGACACAGGGAAAGCTTTCAGCATGGTGCATTGGGTGCTTTCCAGGGACAACAGGTCTGAGATGGTCCAGGCAGCATCATCCTGCGGCTCCCCAGTGAGGGGGGAGCCTATGGCTCCTGGAGCCCTGAGGAGATGGCAAAAGTTCCCAAGGAGTCAAAAGCAGGGGGACAGGGAAGAGTGGATATGCTATTGGGACGCTGGAGCACAGAGCAACTTAAATAAGAGGAAGAATTTTTTAGGGCAGGGGGAATTTTAATTTCCACTCTCTTTGATGACCCCATCACAGGGCTGAGGCTGGATACGTGTCAGAAACAGGGTGGTACCCATGTGGCTGATGCAGGGATGAGCTGGGATGGGCCCAGGAGCCACTTCTCTGCACTAAGCTCCCCTTCAGGGAATGGGAACAGCCCCTAGGTGCCAGATGGAATCAATCAGCAGCTCGGCTGCTCTGTTCCATCAGGCAGACATGCTTCCCACCCCTCATCTCCCTACAGAGATGCTCAGGACGCTGATGCCCCCTCCCTGGTGCATCCCTGGTTTGTGCCCTGGCTCCCTCTCAGCCCACCTGGGAACTGCCACCAGGAACAGGCACAAACCACGGGCAAACACTGCCGCTCCCACGAGCAGCCCAGATCCCGAGGAGTTTTATAAGGTAATCAAATATGCAAGAGATTCAACAAACTAATTTCAAGCACACACCTGGGGTCCTCTGATAATGTCGGTTGTGCCTATACAGCACAAGGATTAAAATTTCATAGAGTCATGATTTCATCAGTCGCTAAACTACAAAGGATTAATTAACAGCCAGGGAAGAGCTCATGGCTTGGAAATACAGTCTTAAGGAAAATATCTATCTCGGCTCTCCAGATGTCAGCACACAGACGAATAAGGCTTTGATGAAAACACTTTCTTATTATTAGCAACTCCAAAATACTGTGTTTCTGTAGGTAGAATTAAGAATGCCTGATTTCAATCCACTGCTGCCTGGTTCAGTGCATCATCATGTGTCCTCCTGGAGGACTGGTTCGGGCTCCCAGGATGGAGCTGTTGGGTGCACACGTGGCTTTTATGCCCGTATTTTGCAGATAGGGGAAGATACCTCGAGCCAGGGGATGGGAGAACCCCAAGCATGCAGGAGTCCAGCTGGAGGTCTCGCCTCTGCTCTGTGCACACCACCTGCCCTGGGCTCACCAGCTCCCAGAGAGGCTCCCAAAGTATTCCCCACACCAGCTGGGTTTCAAAAGTTTAGGAAGGAGAACAGGCAATGGACACAGCACTGGCAGCACGAGCGGAAACAGCAGCACGTCCCCCCCTTCCCCGGGAAGATGAATTAGGGAGCTGTCAGCGAGGGACAGGCACAGCAGCAGTGTTGCTGTACAGGGGCACTGGAAGCGTCTTTGATTAATGAAACCGTAATGCTGGGCTGTTACACAGCCCTTCTCTGGCAGGAGAGATGCCCTCGGACAGGCTGGAGATGCCGTGCTCTCCATGGAGTCCCCAGAGATGCTTCTCTCCCAGCCATGAGCTGGTCTCCTCCCTGGGCCAGCACCACTGCCTTTGCCCAAGTTCACGCTGTCTCCTCAGGAGTTCTCGGGGCAGACAAAGAACTAATTATTTGCAGTGAGAAGTTGGGAGATGAACATTATGCACCTTGTCGAGGCAATAATTTAGTACATCTACACTGTATTGGGCTTTGGAGAGACCTGATGTGCACAGGGTGAGGGAGGGGACAAGGGGAGCTCCCTGGCAGCTCAGGGATTGAGGCCACTGTAATCTATCCATTCCCGTGGAAAACATATATTTTGGGAATGACTATGAAAATGGGAGGTGTCAAAGCAGCTCACACAGCCCCAGCCCTGGCGGAGCTGTCAGCACAGCACATGGGGCTGCATCGCATCCACCGTGTCCGAGCTGGCTGCACTCCCAAAACCACACAAACATCTGCACGGAGGGAGCAAACCATGCTGGCTGCAGTCACACTGGGACCTGTCACCTCATGGCAGAACAACACGGGCAGACGCCGCTGGTGCCACAGGGATGGTGACGAGGGCACGGCACTGGCAACTTTCCCCTGCAGTTTTTTCCCCTCCTGCACCGGTTCCAGTGCCGGTGCACTAACAGGAAGACGCTGCCTCAGCTCTCTGTAATTAGCTTTGCTCAGCCTACAACATGTTTTGCTGAAAAAATAAATAAATACCTTCCGGGCGAGCCAAGCTCGGAGTGGGACGCCAGCACTGACGGCACGCTCTGGTCCCCCAGGCCCTGGCCAAAAGTACGCAGTGTCCCAAACCCAGGCGTTGCTGAGCCATCCCAGCACTCTGCATCCCTCCCCAAGGAGGCTTGCAAGCGATTAATTCATTTATGAGCAGCCTCACCCCCCGCCCCAACACGCACAACAGGTTCCATGCAAATTCGGGAGCTTTTAAATTATACCGTTAATGAAAGAAAATAAAGGCAGTTAAAAGGCAATTTGCTCAATTGGTGTTAATATTTAAGCACAGCATGTGGAAAAACGAGATCGCGGAATTCAGTTTTTCCGCGAGAAAACTTTTGGTCCCAACTTTCCTGCAGAAAGGATGGGGCATGGCAGAGAATGCTGTGCCCATCCTGAGGGTGTGGAGCCCCCCCAGCACCAGCCAGCCAGGTTCTTTGTAAGGAAACATCCCCCATGTGCCCCAGCATTTCAGTAGCCATGAGGTCAGCAATTCCTCCTCTGCCAAGGGGTGATATAGCCAGTCCCTTGCACGCTGGCATCCCCACCCCACATCCACGGAGCTTCCCTGAAAACATTTCCCAAGAGCAAAAGACAGGGACAGAGGGTGTCCTGAACATCCCCTGCTCTCATGGGACTCAAATCACCTGTGGGAACCAGAGCATGGACAGGCCTGGTGTCACCCCCAGCTCAGCACATCATTGCCACCAGATGTAGAACCTAAACAAGTTGGGAATGTGGTGGCTGCTGCACCAGCAAACAGCCAGGACAAAACACTGGTCAGCACCAGGTGCCATGGGATACCTGAGGTGCAGCACCTCTGCCAGGGACACTGGTCATTGCTTCCTATGCCTAAGTGCAAAGTTCGTGCCATGATGTCAACAAATTCTTAAAGAAAACTGAAAAACAGTGACCTGGCACCAAATCATCACAGGCAAAAGCAGCTGATGCTGCCCTCAGCTCAGTCCCACTCCTGGCCCTGCCCTGCTTGGGGGTTACAACACTTGCATAAATTCGCTTTCAAAACAGGAGCCGCTGGTGAATGAGACCTCGATTTCTAATGGTTGGAAATATTTTGTACACTCTGCTGCTCCCTCTGTACCCCTTTGTCGAGGCCAAGGGTTGCCGGCTAAAGCGGGTACCAAAAGACCATCTGTAGCTCCCGTCTTTACAGAGGAGTTTAAATAGGGGGATGAATGAGCACAGGAATTAATGAATGATAAAGCCGTATGGTCCCAGTCAGCCTCCTACGCTGGGATGTGGCATTCAAACCCTCCCAGCCTTCTGCCACAAAGAGAGGTTTCTGTGCTACAAAAAAGGGGGAAAAAATAAAAGGGGGGGTGGTGGTGGTGTGTACAGGTTTTTAACAACAAATCCAGCAATTCGCCTTCAGGTTCCCACTCGTTTTCCCTGTCCAGGCTGGGGGGAAAGGCACATGGGAAGTTAAAATTGGGGTTTCCCCGGAGCTGCAACCCCTTAATAGTGAGGGAAGTCAGAGGAGTTGGCTCTGGGGCTCATTGATGTGCTGGATAGGGGTCCTGGCCAGGGCACCCTGGGGTCTCACACCAGCAAGGGTGGGCACCCAGAAGCACATCCATTGTAAACCAGATCTATAAAAAAAAGGTACAAAAGGGAAACCCAAGGCTTGAGAAAGGCTCACAGAAATTTAGCCTACTTGCCAGTGTCTAAGAGAGGATGCTCCAGCTCATGGTGTTGCTGGCCAGAGATTAACAGGTGACATGCAGGGAAAGACAAGGACATGGAGGGAATCACTGCCATTCCTAGAGGATGGCTCCTGAGAGCCCAGGCAAAATGACGAGGTAAATCCAGGATCAAACCCCCCAGATCTGTCCAACTCCTATTCAAGGATCCAGAGCTGCCAGGGGGAGGATGTTTGTCTCCAGAACAACACACAAGAGGCAGAGGGAGCACAGCACAGTACTGGAGCGTTACTTGTATTTTAAGAGCCGTCATGTGTAAAGCATTAGTGGTTTTGAAATTGCATTCTCAAGTTAATTAAATGGACTATCTTTTGCACATAAAAAGTGAAAGCACACAATCAAAAGCTATTGAAGAGGAAGTGCCTTTTTGGAGCTGGGCTCTGCCTTTCTGTGACCAGTCCCCTGACCCGAGCATCCCAAGGGAGCCACCATCCCAGTGTGCCAGCACAGTGCCAGGAAGGCCACTTGCACCATGCTGAAGCTCAGCTTACAGCATTAAACATCACCAAACCCCATGCCTGGGCACTGCACTGGGCCACCCTATGGGCCTGTTTTCCCACAGGAGCCATATGCACTCCTTTCAGAGAGTTCCTCTGTACAGGGATGTTTGCTGGCTGGTGGTGGTGTGAAAACCCATGGCAGTTATCTTTGCTGCAGTAAAACACTGACCTTCAGTTTTAGGCAGGAGGTAAAGTTCACCATCGATTGGACCCACCATAAGCTGTTGATAATTACTATTATCTCTGAGTTAATCTTGTGAGAGGTCAACAGTTTTATAAAAATCTTGCAAGCTGTGTCTTTTACCTCCCAACTTCATATCTGGGTCAAAAGGTCAATTACTGCAGCTTGCTGACTTGAGATTTCAGAAAAAAATGCCTGCTGCCACCCCAAAAACTGCTGGTGCTGGGGGGAAGTGGGCTGGTGCCCACCCCTGTGCAGGCAAAGCACCCCAACCCTGGGGCTGGGAAGTTAAGGGGAAGATTTCCCCAAGTCAGTGCTATCCCAGTTCATGAGCTGAGCTGGGGCTACTGCTCACAGAGTGAGGGTTTGGGGCACATCCTGTGCTCTGGGATACAGCCAGGGGATCCAGGGCATCGTGCTGGGGAATGCATGGTCCCTGCCTGTGTGGCACAGGGCTCTGAGGATGCCAATGCCCACTCACAGAGCACGGTGTGTGTGGGCAGCTGCCTCCCTACCCAGGCACACAAAATGAGTGTTTAAACTCCTGACCTCCATTCCCACACCTACCCACGGAGGTGACAAATAGAAGCGGTGCAAAAACCCACAGAGGGGCCAGGAGAAGCCCTAAAGACGGATGAAGGCGTGACCCGATCTCTGATCCCTCCATCACCAAATATCATCACTCCCTTTATTTTACCCCCCTGACAGGATGCTGGCGGGCAGCTCCAGGTAGCACCTTGCTCAGGGAGCTAAGAAATCTGCTGGTGCTGCTGGAACCTCTCCCGTGAGCACAGCCCAGGCCCGCGGAGCATTGCTCAACTGCTCGGCAGGCAGGTGTCATAAACAAGCAGGCACATGGCAAACATATCGATTTCCCGGAGCTTATCGCGCAGCAACCAGTGCTCAGTTACCAGGCTACTTTAATATGTAATTTACTGCGAGAAGGGAGAGCGGGGCTGAGGGCGGCTGGAATATTTACTGTGGGATGGACGGGGAGGTGGAAGGTGTGAGCAGGAGGGAGGTGCAGTGTCTCTTGCTTCCAGCCATACTTAGTATTTTCTAACTATTAAAAAAAGCCCAACCCCTTGCCACTGCAATGGAGTGTTTACACAGATGCCATTAATCTTCTTCTGCAACTGTTTACACTATGAAAATACAGTCTCAGCTGCCCAGGCTCTCCATCTCCTTCATTTAAATTCAGATGCTTAATTTCTGTCAAAACAGAGCCTACCGAAATTACCTCCATCCATTTCTGGGACTCAACTTGCCTCGTCATCCGAGAGCTGTCTGGTGGAGTCGGGAGGGACCCCAGGTGGGAGTGTGGAAAGCGGGAGAGACGTGGCATTTCAAAGACTTTTCCTCTCTCCAGCCTACCTGGGACCAGCTGTGAAAGCCAAAACTAAAGCCCAGCCTGAGATAATGCTGCCACCCTGACCCAGTCACCCCTGGCTCAGCACCTGCACCTAGGTAGGGATTTTGCCAGCTAGCTGTCCCTTCAGCACAGGGTGAGGAAGGAACCATCCTGTCTCCCTCCTGGCACCTCTGGCCCTGTCCTGCATCCAAAGGGGTTTTGCAGATGTGACCCTCGAGGGAATCCTGGGACCCACGGGAGGCTGGTGTTTCCAGAGCAAGGTATTTTAAAATTCCTCCTTGTACAGTGCCTCTCAGTAGATCTTTTGGAATTTACAAGATAAATACTGGTAATTTGATTCTTATCTTCTTCAAATCCAATTCTGAGGCAATTCTGTGTAAAGGACACTAATTATAGCCCAGGGGGAAAGAAAAGGTAACCCATCAGTGAGAATACACTGGAAATGTTTAAAGGGGTACAGGGTGCTGAAAAGTCGAATAGATTTCAAATCTGCTCTTGCAAGAAGAATAATCTGTTGGGAGAAAATGATTCTCAGCACTGTTCCATTCCCTAGCTGGTCATTCCAGTGGGCAGCTCAGTGCTGTGCTGAAGTGCTGGCAGCCAGGGCTTCACCCAGCTTGCTCCACAGATCCTTTCAAGGATGCCTGACCACTCCAGCAGCACAGGGAGAGCCCCATCTCTGTGTCCAGACAGCCACGGTGCTTTTCACCCTCATTTCCCTGGCGTTATTTACTAACAAAAAGGCGAAGTTTATACACACAGGGGAACGTGACCAGCAACAGACAGCAAAAGTGACAAAACCATCGCTCATTAGCTCAAGTATTATGTGTTTTCCAACACACACACCTAAACATGGGATATTCTGGCTCCAAAACACCTCCAGAGGCCAGGAGTCTGCATGTTCCAGCCACCCAGTGGCATCCTGTGTGCTGCTGAAGAGCATCCTGAGAAGGAGGACGATGGGAGAGCGCACTGGTCATTGCCACATGACACAGCCCCAGTGTTACAGCACCTATAAAATAATAAAACCCCAGTGCTGGGATGTGGAGCCAGGATGTGGCAGAAGAGGACACAGGAAGAATCAAAGGGAATTTGGCAGTCCAAAAGGAGTCTTGTTTAATGAGCACTGCCGTGGGCTGTCACTCCACAGGCATTAACATCCATCGTCACCGTCCCCCTGAAGACCACACGATTATTCCCTTTAACACGGTGACACTCACAGCTAACTCATGTCTGACCCCGCCAGCCAGGGCAGGCACCACGCGAGAGGTGACCAGAGGTAATTGAAAATACACGCGCCGCAGACTGGAACAGAAGAGCTGCCTCAGCACGACCCTCGGCACAACAGGTGACAGCCATGGCACCTGGAGGGCGACCAGCACGGCCACATGGTAAATCAACACTTTGCTGAGGTGGCACATCAGGCTGGCTGGGGGCACGTGGAGCAGCAGAGCCACAGTCCCTGGAGCAGCCTGGCTCTGGGGCATGGCAGCACTGTATGTGATGGGGATGGAAGGCCCCTTCCCCGACACACAGATCACTGGCAGGAAGGTTGCCATACAGGGCCGTTTTGTTCACTTAGCAACAAAGGTGCTAATTAGGGAGAGAGCTGCTCTCCACCTCCAGCTGGAGGAGGATGCTGCACAGCTGCCAGTGCTGGCAGTGGCCAAGCCCGTGGTGCTTGGACATCAGAGTGGACCCCGTCACACGGTGCTGGCACTGTGGGATAAGGAGGAAAGCATCCCGAGTGCCATCCCATCTCTGTGACCTCCTGCTCAGCCCCCAAGCACCAGGGTCTCCTATTTGAGCATCCTCTTCCCATCTTCTGGCTGGGCAAAGCTGGACCAGTGACTGGTCCCTCTCCCAGTGTGAGCTCTCCTCCCAGCCCTGCCCACCCACATCTTCAGCACAGAACCCACCAGAGCCCTCTGCTCCCCCCACTCACATGCTGGCTGGTCACAGCCCTCACTCCAGGGCAGCCCACCGCAGCTCCCACACTGCTAAATAATGCATTGGGCATCGGCCAGCACTCACTGCCGTGAGGGAAGGGTGATAAACATTTCTGTACTGCTCTAAGTTACATTTGGTTGGACGCTGAGGGAAGAGCCGCCTCCAGCTAAAGGGTCAGAGAGGCCAGAAATCAATACAAGCGCTTGCTGCTGCATCCCGAGATCCCAGTGCTCCCCCCCAGCTCTGAGGGCAGGGCTGGGCTGGGGGCATCCCACAGGGAGGGCTGGGGGCATCCCCCAGCAGCCCCCGTGCTGTCCCCATCTGGGGTACTGCTGACTCAGCACCCTGCATGCTGGGAGCTGCTGGTGGCCTGGTTCCCACCACAGCACCCGTCTCACACAGCCCTGCCCTACATGTAGTCTTCCCTGCGGCCCCCAGAAACGCAAAGCCCAAATTCCCCCCAAAAACCCAAACCAAAGGCTGCCCTTCAACCAAGGTGACAGCGAACAGAACGACGGGGGAAGGCACGGCAAAGCCAGGATGGGATTTCCCCATCCCTCACCCAAAAGCACAGGGAGACAGAGATCTGGGAAGAAAAAAGCTATTGCTTTTCCCTTTTTTTTTAATATTGTGAAGTTTTTCATCCAAGTTAAAATGTTCCTAAGATGATTCCTGCTGGAGGAAAGCGGGTTTTCTGCCAGTTTCATAGCACACCACTGGTTCCCACCGAGGGAAGCCACATGCAAGAGAAGCATGAGCCAGTCACCCAGCACCCTAGGGAGGCAGGGCAGCACTGTGGGGTCCCTCCACAGCCCCCCAAAAGCCAAGGGCAGCGCAGGCAGAGCTGCCCAAAGAGGCTTTGCATGCAACAGGCACCTCTGGTCACTGCTCTGATTCGCAGAAGCACCCTGCCCTGTGCTTGGCACTCGGGAAGCTTTTCTACGAACAGGGGGGAAGGTAAAAAGAGAAGAGGAAATCACCGTGTTCTTGGTAAAAATAGCAGAACACCCCAGAGGGAGGGAGGCACAGAGGGAAGGTTTCGGTTCTGAGCACTGAGTTGTTTCACAGAAAGGGGCCCTGGTGTGTGAGTTGGCTGTGCCTTGCCACTCTCCAGCCATCCCATGCCATGTGCCACTGGCAGAGGGGACCCACTGCAGTGCCATAATGCATGTGGCACTGACCATAGCGTGGTGTGAGGAGGGTGGTGTGCCAGTGCCACACCAGTGCCACGCAGGTGGAGGGACTGGTGATGCGTGGGTGCTGCACAATGTCAGTGCCTTATCTCCCCCACACAAGGGCCGTTTGTGTGCACTGCACAGCCGGCTGTGACCGCAGCCCCTGCCCAGATAAGATCCCCGTCAGCAGCACTGCCTGTGCCAGCCCCCTCCAGCAGCCCCAATCATCATGGTCTGAGAGACATTGGCAGGGTCTCTGTGCACCGAGCATCCCCTCTGTACGTCCCTTGGCTGCTTCCCCTCATCAGAGAGCCCTTTTCTGTACCTATTAACGCACCCCATTCCACACCTGTGATCACAGAATGGCTCGGGTTGCAGGGGACATTAAAAATCATCTCATTCCAACTCCCTGCCGTGGGCAGGGACACCTTCCACTAGACCAGGTTGCTCCAAGACCTGTGCAAACTGGCCTTGAACACTTCCAGGGATGGGGCAGCCACAGCTTTCGTTCCACTGTTCCAGTGGCTCACCACCCTCACAGGGAAGGGTGATACCTGAGCTCGCAGCTGTCCCTGCTCCTGCAACAGAGCAAAACTGTGAGAAGCCAATAGAACAGCCAAAGACACACAGCGAAATCTGGAAAGCAAGGGGCCATCCCCAAAGCCTCATGCTGCCATGCACACGTGCTTCCAAGAAGGCTGGCTGGGTTTTGGTTGGGTTTTTTAAGTATGCAGCCTGTGCTGCAGTGAAATTGAATTTCTTGGAGTTGTAGCCTTCCCAGGTTTACTCTACGCACGCCAAAATTAGTACAACCTGTCCCTAAATACCATAATAAAAACCACGTAGTAAGCGCTTTGCCTTTATGTCAGCGCTGGTTTCAAGGAGGATGAATCATACTTCCTCCTTAGTGCTCCTTTCTAATATGATTTACTATAAATAATGCGTGGAGAAAAGAACAAGGGAAGGCGACCAAGGGCAAAGCATGCGGAGCCCAGTACTATCCCCAAACTTGGTGGCAAGAGGATAAAAGTAATTCCAACAGCTGGGATGGAGCAGCAAACAGCATGTGGGTGGTAACTGGTGCAGTAACTGGTACAGAAATCAGAGAATACCCTCAGTTGGAAGGAACCCACAAGGATCATCAAAGTCCAACTCCTGGCCCTGTACATGACAGCCCCAAGAATCCCAGCATATGCCTGAGAGCATTGACCAAATGCTCCTTGACCTCTAGCAGGCTTGGTGTTTGGGAAGCACCAAGCTTGGGAAAGATGCCCAAGAGCACTGAGTCCAACTGTTCCCCCAGCAGTGCCAAACCCACCACTAAAACACATCCCCCAAGTGCCACCTCTACATGTCTCTTGAAGCCTTCCACCAGCAATGGAACTGGCCTGGTGCTGGGGGCTGTGGGATTTTTCAAGTTTCTCTTTGGTTTTCTGCTCAGTCGGTGTTTCCCTTCTTTATAGGTCACCAAGGTGAGAGCGGGCGCCTTCCTCCCCACCACAAGCTGCACTTGCAGACAGATGGAGGTGTATTTTTTTTAAGAAAGGGGGTGCTCAGGTCCCTTCAGCAGCATGCAAGGCAAGCACCACAGCATCGCCTGCGCCGGCAATCCAGCGTGCTCACCCAGCGAGGCAGCCGCTCCTCGAGCAGCACTAAAACAGAGCACGGGGTTATCAGCCCGGCTGATACACGCCGATAACCAGCCCATCTCCCGCGCTGACACCGGTAACAAAGCAGGGTGTTTAATGCTGATTTATGGTGGGCAGGCGGGCGGCTCTAGCCGGGCTCTGCGCGCCTTGCAGCGCTCGTGCCTACGTGGAGAAGCGTTTCCTCAATTGCACACTGCCGGCTTGTTTGCTAAACAACGCGCCAATAAAACAGCAATGAGACGGCGAAGGCCGATGGAAACCTGAACCAGCACAGCGGGGCACGTATCCAACCATAATCTACTTAAAATCAGTTAAGAACACTACAGCGAAAATGATCCGGGCGGCCCTGGCCCCCGGCCAGAGTGTGAGCCTGGGCTGTGAAGGCTCGTTCTGCAACCTCAGTTTTAGGGTGATGCTCTCTCCTTCAGGTGCAGAGCGACCGAGGCAGCACAAGCTCTTGCCAAAAGGATAAATCCACTTTTTTTGTGAATCATGTGGTCCAACAGCACCTGTAGCCTCCCAAAGGTACCTGCCACCCTCCTGCCAGCACAGAAGTTACCCAAAGCACTGCCAGGGCAAACCGGCGTGTTCCAAACCGAAACCAAGTGGTTCAGGCATGCCTCAGCCTGGATAAAGATTATCCAGAATAGATACGCAGGTGATGCACCTGAATGCCCCACAACAGGTCTGGGCAACTGGGCTTGAGCCTGGGAACAAGAGCAGATGTCATGACTGCACTGGGAGCTCATCAGCCCACATTAAAAGGTGTCTGGCCACACGCAGACTCCCCTGCTGTGTCTACATTTATTCCAAAGGATGCACAAACCTTTCCCTGTTGCTCATGTTAAATGAATCCATCCTGCCTGAAATCCCCTATATGCCACACTCCCTGTTTCAGGTGGTACCTGTCACATCACCAGTCCCTACCAGGGCCGGGGCACATGCCAAGCTCTGCCCAGGGTCCTGGGAGCAGAGCGGGATGCAGATCCCTCCTGGTGAAGGAGGGAACGATGTCCCATGAAGGACTGATCCCACCATAAAGTGCTGAGCCGGGCCAGGGGGGAAGAACCCCTTGCCGGCAGAGTGACACAAGCCAGGACTGCCGGGAGAGAAGGAATGAATGGAATAGGCTAATTTACACAGGAAGTGAGCACTTACCAGACCCTTCATCCCAACACACAAAACCCTCTGCCATATCTGGAAGCAATTACACCCAGTTAACATGATCTGCCTGCCACTAAAATTAACTGCAAACAGAAATATTTTTCACTTTTGCAACAGGAGATGCCATGGCCCCGTGTTTGGCTGCCGGGAAATATTTAGTAATTACTCATTTAAAGCCTCTCTTGAAGCTGTCAAGGGGTGGGGAGGGGGAGAGTAAAAGAAAAATCTTGCTAATTGCAGGCAAAAAGGAAAATGAAGATCATTTTACTCTATCCAAGGAAAACAGATTTACGCACCGATGTAACTAAAGAGCCAACATCCTGTAAAAGTGGGGAAAGCTGTGGGAATGCTCTGTCACCTACAGCCTGGGCTGCTCTGCACCACTCCCGTGCTCCACAGAGAAAGGAAGAAAGTGTGGACAGCATCATCCTAGAACCAGCACAGCCAAAAGGACATTTTAACCAACATCATCCTGCAAGGTGTAACGAGGACTGAGGAGGTTCTGCAAACCTCTCCGAGCTGCTGCAGCGACAGCCAGGTCTGGGGAGAAGCCACCCAAGAATCCTGAGTGGGGCAGGTTTCATGCACTGGGCAGGTGAAAACAAACAAATAAATAAATAGAAATAGGTGTTTTCTGATGAGAACCTCAGAGCTTTGCTTTCAAACGCAGCACACGATGTGGAATAATGGAATGAATAACATGGAAGTTGAAGGGGGTTTTACCCCCTCCATGCTCGGAGCTGAGTATGGAAATGGTTAAGTCCCCCACTGAATAAATCAAAAGTTCAAGGCTGCAACATACCACGCCGTATTCCCCCTCTGCCCATGACAAGAACCAGAGAGCCCCCGAAATCCCAAGCATCCTGCGCGGGGTCTCGGCCGGCGCTCACAGGTTACACGCTCGGGGTCAGCGCCGTGGACCTTAGCTGCAACATTCATTTCCTGAGCGGGGCACGTCCCCCTGCCCATAAAGCTAATAAGAGCTTCCTCGCCCGGCCGCCCCGCGCCGTGGCCCTGCAGCCGGGAACGCTGGTTTCCATTAGCCCCTTATGATGCCAGGTGCTGCTAATAAGGCCCATCAGCAAGAAACAAGAGCTGCCAGGTCGTCCTCGGACTCTGGAAGTAATCATGGCTAGAGTTTGGGGGGCTGCTGCCTTGGCTTTTCCTTCCCTCCCCCACCTCGCTTTCCATTTTCCCCCCGTTCTTTAAAGTTTTCGATTGCAGTGGAACATAAATTGCCCAATGCTTAAAATAAAATAAAAAACAACTACTGTATCCGGCTACCGAAATTAACACTAATAACATCTCACAAAGCACTTGGGATCCGATTTATCACGTTTATTGCTTTAATGGTACACTGCATCTGTTTCTCACTGTGACATGCCAAGCAGTGCCAACGTGCCTAATGGCATTAGCAGTACAATGCTCAGCTAATCCAGGCGGGGACAGGGGAGGTGAGGCTGGCAGAGGAAGAGCCAAAGGTTGGATCCCCACGAGAAACTGTGGTTTTCCTGAGCAGGGGCATTTCGTACTGGTGGGAGCATCGGTGCCTGGCCCAGCACACTGGTGCTGCTGGTAGCACAGAGATTGATCTGCTGCTTTTCTGTCCTTCAGTGGGAAAGGAGGCCACTGATTTGGAGTTTGGGGTACAGTGGCTGACTGACAGCCGAGGAGGCAGAGCAATCTTCCTTATCCCTGTCCTTAACATCATCTACTGGAGCACACACGTCTTTAGCTGTGGGACCCCCAAATGCAGAACAGACCTGAGAGTTGCAGTGGATGCTTTCCCTGAGGTGTATCCCCTCATATGACAGCGAGGACAGGCACCTTCCACCCAAACTCACCCCACGGGGAGCATTCACTCCCCACTGGCCTCCACGGGCTTCATGACACCATCACCACGAAGCACTTTCGTTTTCCAGCCCAGCATCTCCATCTTGCACCGACACACGTGGCGAGCGCTGCCAGCAGCCACATCACCGTGGCCAGTGAATTCCCAGGCAGGTTGGGATGCTTGGCTGTGCCACAAATGAACTGTGTGGAATCGCATCCCTACCTGTAGCCTTTCCAGTCACTATCGCTTTATAAAAGACATGGTTTAATTTTTTTAAAGCTTTAGGGTATTTAACTTCCCAATAACAAATCATGCCAGGCTCTGCTGGCAGCTTGGCACGGCTCTCACCTCACAGCTTGGAGGTTTTTCTTCACAAAACAACCCCAAAAAGGGCCACTGAACTATGTTTTTTTTGTCTGCAATTAGAAGCGACGATCGATACTAACATTAGATTAAGTTTGAACTTTGCTGAACCCAGAAGGAAATCTTTTATAAAAAAAATTAAAGACTCGCTGACTCAATCTACACTCAATTAGTCAAAATCATAAGCTTGGTAAAGGAGAAAAAATGGATCATGCAGCAGCCAGCAGGTTCAGGGACCCAAAAAACCTGACCAGAGGCAGTGCTGAGGCTGCAAAAGATCACAGCTCAACACTCCTGGGTATGACACGGCACAGATGATGCTGCCATGAGGCCAAGAAGCCATGCATGGGGCCAGAGCAGATGACTGTCCCTTGGGCACTGTCTGTCACCCAGGGCCAGTGGCCCCCCTGTCTTGCCAAGGCCAGGCCGACCCTTCGCTCTCCCTTTCCCACACGCGCTTCCCATTCTAATGAAGACAGGAACAGCACTCAGAAGGCTCTGAGACTGTAAACATATATGTTTACACTTCTATAGGCATGTGTGTGCGTAAACAAACAGCCCCACCATATGCATGGGCTGCCTGTGAGCTGTAAACAGGCTCGGCACACGCTGGCTCATGGAGCTCCCTGCGGAAAGAGTGGCATCGGCGCTGGGTGGCTTTGGGCTCTGTCACCTGCTGGGGCTCAGCACGTGGGAGCTGTCGCGCCAGGCAGTCAAGCACCCCACAGAACAGCAGGGTACCCCCTCCCCATGAGCTGCCCCCACTCCCCAGCTCACCACAGCTGGGAACGACACTGCTTGGGCACCTCCACGCTCACATCAGGGTCGGAAGGCAAAACCACAGCAGTAAGCGCACGGCAGAAAGAGGTCAGCGAAAGTCAACAAGTGACTCCCCAGTGCCCCCAGCACATCCTGCACCCACCATTCTCAGGGAGGTGGTGCCCACACCCTGGTAGGGGGCACGGATCTCCCAGACCCCCTCTCCACCAGGCAGTGGAGCGAAGAGGAGCCCACAGCCAGCACGGTGCAGCTGCCACCAGAGCTGCTCCAGCAGAGCTGCAGATCCCAATCCAGCGCAGATGCTGTTTAACAGCTCCATGAATACAATAGGATCCCACAAATCCTCCCCCAATGGTAATTCTCACAACATATTAGAAAGCAAACACTATAAAAAAGCCACATGAGACCCTATCTACGCACAAACCGCCCGGGATTTAGACTTTGGGGGGTGGGGGTGAGTTCATTGGACTGTTGCCCAATGCCTTTCAACATGGACGGTCTTACAGATCAGTTTAAACACGGCTCAGAGGATTTGGCTCACCCCGCAAAGTTTGCCAGTGCCAGGTAATCGGTCTGAAAGCAAGAAAAGGGAAACAGAGTTTGGCAGTGGCTTCAGCGACTGCCTTCAAGGTTCTGCTGGCAGGGGCCGGTGCTGAGCTCTGTGCTCCGGGCAGACCCCAAGCCCCCTGGAGCACGGCGTGTACCCTCCGATAAGGATCATGAATAAGTGAGAAACAAGCTACGCTGCAGCCACGGCTGTCAGAACAAGCCAAGCCCGGGCAGGCACTGTGAAATAGGGGCTGCCGTGCTGGACAGCCGGGTCACGCTCCCGCATCTCTCGGCCGTGCAGGGAAGGATCTGACTGCGCAGCCTTCCCTCCTTCCCTCCGGACACATCCACAGCCGGCGACAGGACCCTCCGGGCAGCCCTAGCATCGCCCTGTCCTGCGGCATCACCCGCTGGGCTTGGACGGGGAAAGGGAGAGGCTGGGGACGGTGGCCGAACGGCACGTTAAAATTCTCCCTGAGCCCTCACTGCAGCTCTGCCGGTGACGTTCGGTCTGCATCACCGCACGGCCGAGGCGGCTTCGGGCACGTAACCAACCCCAGCCCCAGCAATCCCGCTTGCGAGAGAGAGGGGGAACAAAGCCCAAAGCGAGCGTGCACCCCACAGGGAGCCGGGGACCCTCGGAGGGGCGAAGGGTGTCCCGGCAGGGTCCGTGCGGCAGAGCGAGGGGCGATGCTGCCAGCACAGACCCGTGCGGGGCTCACTGGGGATGCCGGCACCGCATCTGCCGCCCTGCACCGGGAGCGTTCTCGGGGCTGAAACGTGCGGGGAAGCCGCTGCTCCGGCACCCGGCAGCGGCTCATCATCCCGGCACCAGCTCATCATCCCGCATCCCTTGCGGGCGGCATCGGATCCCCCCGCCGGAGGAGCGTGCCGGCACGGCCACCAGCCCCGGAGCGCCTTGTGTGCATCAGGACGAATTAACCTGTTGATTCATTAAAAAATCTGACAGGGTGCACAGCCTCCGGAGGCAAGGATAAGCTCCGGCACCCGCGCCGGTGCTGCCTTTCCCCACGCAGGACTCTTGCTGTCCTACCGTGGGGCTGCGGCCACGCTGGGGGACAGCACGGTGCCCGCCCAAGCTCGTCCAGAGCCATGGGACTTGACCGGCCATGCCGATTTCGGCGTGGCAATTGACGTGGCCCCATTCCCCAGCCAAAATCGGGGAACGAGCTCCGGTTCCCGCACCACGAGCAGGAGGCGGTAAAAGCGGCGGAGCCCCGAACTCACGTGTCTGTAACCACGACCGAGATCCCAGCCCTGCAGCGGGTCCCCCCTGCACAGATCCCCCCCATCCTGAGTGGGGGAGCCCCAAAATTGCATCCACAGCCGCTGGAGGTTCAGTCCTGCACCCATCCCCGCAGGACAGACCCGCGCTCTGCAGCAGCCCGAGCCCTCGGTGCTCGCACCGGCATCACCCAGCCTGACCCCCGCGCCACTTTGTGCAAAGTGCAAATGTTTTATAAACCGGGAAGCCGAGCTGCACAAACCCCCTCGGGCTGGCAAGTCACTACACACCACAAGCCCGAGTGCCACCGCTGCCTGCGCTGGCGTGCCCAGGAGCTGGCACATGAGGGACCAGCTTTCAGCAGAGGGTGGACGAGAGCTGCCTGACCCCACAGCATCCCTCTGCATGCAGATCCCTAAACTCCAAGGGTGGCAACTGTGAGCCGCTTGGATGATGCCCCAGGGAAACTGATGGAGGTCTGTGCTAGTGGGAAACACCGACGGCTCCATCCCCATCTAGGCTGTCCTCCCCACCAGTACTCACTGGAAGGAACCTTCTGGCACAGTTGCCAGATCTGTGGGAGACATCCCTCTGAGCGCACTACTCCAACAGCCTAGTTTTGGGGTACACGGCAGAAACTTTGCACCAGCACACACAGAACGCCCAGCCAGAAACCAAAACACTCTGGGCGAGATCCCGGCTGCCTGGTGCAGCATGGTGCAGCATGCCACAGCACGGCCTCGGCACTCACCTGTGCTGCTCCAGGGTCTCGTTGTCTGGCAGCTCTGCCCCGCACACGCTGCACTGCTCGCCCAGGGCTCTGCTCTCCGTCTTCATGCCAGCTGCCAGCTCCCCCAGTTTGCTGAACAGCTCCCGCTGGATGAAGCCCTGGGGCAGCAGCCCCCCATAGGCACTGAAGTCCATGGAGACAGCCAGGGCCGGCTGCACATGCAGGGCGGATGCCACGGCGGGTGGCACGCCGAGCACCGGCTCAGTCTTGTGGTTCGGCAGCAGCGAGTAGATGCCCAGGGGCTTCTCGCCTGGGGTGGCAGCGGATGGCTCTGGCCCCAGTGGCAACCCCTGGCCGGGTTCAGGAGGCGGCTCAGCACCCTCCTCGCGGGCATAGTGCAGTTCACGGGCGCTGGTGATGACACTGCTGCGGGTCGGCGTGCCAGGCCCTTCCTTGCCCTTCTCATCAGGCTTCTCCCCACCAGAGGCACCAGGCTCAGCTGTCCGGGGGCTGTCATGGCTGGAGGCCTCGTCCACCTGCATCGCTTCGGTCTTGACCTCGGCAAGGCTGGGGGGACGGCGGGCGGTGGCAGGGCGTGAATCCTCGGGGGCACTGGGTGGCAGGGCGCCCTGCAGCAAGGACTGCCCAATGGTCATCAAGCTGTCCACCGCCGCCTTGGTGGGGCTCATGGCAGAGAGGGAGCAGTAGGACACGGAGGCAGAGGGGCTCTGCTCTGCCGTGGCTGCTGGCAGGCTCTGGCCAGTGACACCAGCATAGCCACCCTCCTCGCCGGTGGGCTTGGAGATGAAGAGGCCCTTGATGTACCTCGACTTCCTCTCCTCCTCTTCTTCGGTGGTGGTGGTGGCACCTCCATCGGCCATGGCGACCTCAGCGTCGTTGTCCTCAGAGGCCTGGATGGTCTCCAGGATCTTCAGGCACTGCTCCTCCAGGTATTCGATTTCCAGGATCTCGGCAGCATAGAGCAGGTCATCCAGGTCCTCGACCTTGGCCTGCAGGGTAGCTGTGTACGCATACTCCAGGATCTGCTGGAACGTCTTTGGCGAGAGGAAGTCCAGGGTGTAGTGCTGGCTGTTGCGGTGGAAGAGGATCTCGAACATCTTGCTGGTGCAGGCCAGCACGGTCCGGTGTGCGTGGAACTCCTGGCTGTCCACCATGATGACCACGTCGCACAGCGTCCCCGCCAGGCGCATCTGGTTGGCTTTGTGCAGCAGCCCGGTGGGGTGGCAGGGGTTCTGCAGCTGGATCAGCCCCATCTTAGTCAGATCCATGGCGCGCCCCAGGCTCGCGCATCAGGGTGTCTCGCCGTCGCTCAAATCTGGGACCAGCTTTGTGTGCCGACTATCTGCGAAAACAAAAGGCGGAGGGGGAGAGGAGCGGAGTGGAGCGGGAAGGGGGAGCGGCGAGGGAAGCGGGGAAGGAGAGAGAAAGGGGGGAAAAAAGAGAGAAAACGGAGAAAAAGAGAAAAGCCGGCGGGGAGATAAGGGAGAGTAAAAGGGAGTGGGGAGCAGGGGGGAGCAGGGGGGAGCAGGGAGCAGTGGGGAAAAGGGAGCGGGG
>WBMV01008856.1:0-27251 GCA_013396655.1 Campylorhamphus procurvoides | reverse complement strand
GGAGAAGGGAAGTTAGCCCGCAGCACAGCAACGACTCGCCCGAAACTTTCTGCGCTGCTCGGCGGATCCGCGGCCGCCGGAGCCGCGTCCCCGCCGCCGCCCGGGGAAGGGAAGGGAAGAAGGGAGGGAAAAGCCGGGAAGGAGCGCATCCCCCGCCNCGGCAGCAAACATGGAGGAGCCGCAGGGGCTGCGGGAGCCCCGGTCCCCGGAAGGGACCGCGAGGCACCGGGGAGCGCATCGGAGAGCGCACCGGGCAGGGGTACCGGGGAGCGCATCGGGGAGCGCACCGGGCAGGGACATCGGGAATGGCACAGGGGATCACACTGGGAATCACACCGGGAATGGCACCGGGGAGCGCACCGGGCAAGGGCATCGGGGATCACACCGGGGAGCGCACTGGGGAGCAGCACCAGGGAGTGGACCGGGCATGGGCACCGGGGATCACATCAAGGAGCGACACCGGGGATCGCACCGGGCAGGGGCACAAGGCAGTGGCACCGGGGATCACACCAGGGAGTGCACCGGGGAGCGCACTAGGGAATGCACCGGGCAGGGACACCGGGAATGGCACTGGGGAGTGCACTGGGCAGCGGCACAGGGAGAGGCTCTGGTGATCACACTGGGGAGCACACTGGGCAGGGGCACTGGGGATCACACTGGGGATCACACCGGGCAGGGGCACCACGGAGTGGCACCGGGCAGGGACACCGAGCAGTGGCACCGGGGATCACACTGGGGAGTGACACTGGGCATTGCAATGGGGATCACACCGTGGATCGCACTGGGTGGCCCCGGCCGCCCTCCAAGCAGGGCTGTGCCCCCCACACTGCCCACCACACACAAAGCTGAACCACCACCCCACTGGTCTCCCCGGGGGACGAGAGGGTATAAACCAACCCCTGAGCACAGTTCGGGGTCCATTGGTGGATTCCTGCCAGGGTGTGACATGGTGTGACACCGAGCACGTGTGGCCCTGGCGAAGCTGGTTTCCCCACTGATGACATGCCAACCCCACACTGGCACTGCATCTGTGTAGGGATGTGGTGGGTGTCCATGCCCCAGGATGGGTTGTCGTGCTCTATGTGATGGTGGCTTCGGGAAGGGAGAGAAACATAGCAGGGAGACACACTAGTAGCACTGTGATTCCAACACCAACAGCCAAGGCAGTGACACAAGGCACAGGCCATGAGCCAAAGGAGCTCTGAGCATCCTCGACTGGAGGCATGCACGTGCCCTGGCTCCTTGGTGGTACACCCAGAGACCTGTGCCATCTTCAGGTGGCAGCCACACAGAGCTCTCCCTCGTTCCCTCCCTCCCCACACCACCCATGGCACGCCACAGCCAGCGCAGGGCCCGGCGTCGTCAGCTAAAACAACAAACACGGACGGCATTAGTACAAAGATACCCTTGGGGTAAAGCAGCGCAAATGTAATCTAAGGAGAACGTTATGGGGAAGTGTGTTTATAATTATAATGGGATTTAATGTACTTTGGGACCAGATGATAGCAGTCATTTAACGAGAACAGCCTAATAACGGAGGCCTCACGATGCACGGCGGCGCTGCGTGGGTTATTAGACCTGTATGGTAACACCACACTTGCCGTACTATAGTTAAGGGTAAGGCATCAGCTACCCCCATTTTTTCGGGGGTTATAACTCTGATGTTGTAATTGGCAGAGAGCGAGGATGCAGAGCCAGCGTGCCTGCAGGATGGGGTTTTTAATTGCCTCAGACTGCTCGAGTTCCTCCCCCTCCCAGACTTTAAAATCCGAACGGCTGAGAGGGGGAAATAGTGAGACACTGTGGTTTCAGGTGTTTGTTTACCCTCCTGTAACCTTTAAAAGGCTCGATTTCAGGACTGAAATTTTGCAAGCGGGTAGGTGTACATTTTTAGTGTAGCTCACATGAAATTAAGCTGCGTGAGTCCCATTAGCAATAATGGAAATCCCATGGCTAAATTCCCAGGCAGCATCCTGAAAATTAACCCCCCAGTCCTTCCTGTCAACTGGCGTGTTGCACTTATTGTTGCTCCCTTAATACATACAGTTAAAGCTAGCGAATTGTTTTAAGAGACCTACTTCCCGTGGCCACCTCCCCCCAGAGGCACTGACTGACCTGGTGAC
Source organism: Campylorhamphus procurvoides (assembly GCA_013396655.1). NCBI lineage: Eukaryota > Metazoa > Chordata > Aves > Passeriformes > Dendrocolaptidae > Campylorhamphus > Campylorhamphus procurvoides. Next base: position 25,128 of record WBMV01008856.1, on the reverse strand, counting down.
CCCAAGCAGTGCCCTGGCAGTGGGTGCCCAAACCCCTCCCAGCACCCAGAGTGTCAGCATCATGGGCAGAGAGTGCCAGTGCCTTTGGGGACCTCCCTGGACATTGGAGGGGTTGCACGGGAAGGTGGTTTTGCTTCCAGAGGCAAGGCAAGACAAAGCACTGGTTAAACAACTCTGGCAAGAGCTTCTTTCCACTTGACCCCTCTTTCCTCCCAAACTCTTTCAGTCCCCCACAGGCCATGCATGCACGGAGCTGAGAGATGTTTTCCTGGAAGGAGGCACAGTGACCATAAGGCACATTAAGAGGGGAAAAAGCCCAAGCCTCTTGTCTGTGACCTCAAGCCCTCCCCTTCCCCAGAAATCCCCCCATGTGCAGTGTGGGAAAAACACTACAGAAACACCACCTGCTCCTTGTGGAGCCTTGACTGAGGTGACCATCGCCTTGCACACATCGGGTGCCTCGATCTGGGAGGCAAGGACTGAGCTGGACACATCCACCAGCCTAAGAGGAGAAGCAGAAGTGCTCCTTGCCTTAGTGCCTTGAGAAAGGAAAAAAACCCATTCCCAGGATTAGGTATTGGAGCAGCAGCAGGCTGCCAACCCCATGACCTGCAGGGCAGGGGACAGCTATGGGGCTGCCTAGCACCTGCAGCCCCCAGGTGAGGGCCATGGAGATGCTTGGGAAGCCACAGCCATGGCCTTCAGGGTTATTTCCCCATGCCCTGGCATGGGAGTCAATTCCTTGTCACTCCCTCCCGCTACCTTCCATTTCCCTCCCATCTCTCCCCATCAGTTTCCAATTTATTTACTTTTGTGCTCTTAATCCCCACCTTGTAGTGTAACGTGTTTATTAGAAAGGCACCAGCAGCTAAATGAAGCCAAGCTGGGCTCCGTGTTAAGTAGCAGTCACGCCCAAGTGCCTCTCCATGTGCCATTACTCCGAGTGATTGAGGCAATTTCTTCCTCCGCCACGAGTTTCACTTGTAAATCTCTCAACCAGATACGGGGCAATGATGTGCTGCCTGGTGCGATTATTATTAACCTCCAGCATTAAACCCCTGAGTCGGTGGTTCCTCGGGAAGGGCTTCCCATGTGAGGACCAGGTGGATCATGGACATCCTTCCCAGGAAGCCAAGGGATCCTTTCAAATCCACTTCTAGCCCCCAGCCCAAAAGTTACTTTGGAAAGGGAGACGCAAACATTCACTTTATCAGTGGAAATACCCTGGCTAGAAGCACCAGGCCTGTTGGAAGGAAAACTCCACAGAGCATGGATTGGGCAAAGCAGCAACCTGTCAGTGTCACCCACCCTGTGTGAATGGGAGGGGAGGAGGAGCAGCTCCTCTCCATCACCCCCAAAACAGCTGTTCCTACCCCTCACCCCAGACAAAAGCCCTTTTCCATCACCCACACTCCTCTGGTGCCATCAGACACATCATGCCCCACTTTTCACCCCAGAAAGGGATGCAAGGATATGGCTCCCAATTTTTCAGCCTGCTGGGCCCTCACTGATTTCCCCCCTCAGCTCTGCCTCCTGGACCTGTTCTCCCCACTGCTGCAGAGAACCAGCTGTGCACAGGGCAGGGGACACCACATTCTGATGTTGCTATTTGCACATCTTCCTAGGAATAGTTGTGTTTCACTTTTGGTGTGCTTGGAGTATTCCAGTATTCTGAATTTTCCAGCCTTGCCAGTGCAGAGCTGAATTACAGAACACTGGAGCAAGGATGCTGTGCAAAATAAGATCTGCTTAAACTTCAGTCAAAAGTCCATGACTTTCAAAAACTGATTTTTGATCTCGCCCCAGACGCTGAGGGATGTTCACAGCTCCTGAACCCACAAGTGTGTGCTCCCCAGAGCAGGATTTCTCTGGGTGCATTCACTTTGCTGGGAATGCCGCTCTGCTTTGGCGCACGGCAAGCTGACAGCTTATGAAAAGATGATTAAATGTGTTAGACTTTACTTAAAAAGAAAAAAAAAAGCCTAAATGCACAAAGGGGGGAGGGTGGAAGGCCCGGGAAGGCTGCTCAGCGTGCAGCCACGGCGCATTAGGCTTCCTCTGGACCCCATTGATTAGCACCAGGCTCCGTCCGAGCGTGCGGACACCGGACCCGAGCGCATTGTGGCAGCATGGGGGGAGCAGAGGGGCTGGGAACAGGCCCCTCATTGTGCCCCCTGTGCTGCACAAAGGGAACCTGAGAGCTGTGGTGAGGAGGCAGCTGGGCTGAGGGCTGTGGTGTGGGGCGGTGGGATGCTGGTTACCCACGTTGTGGTTGATCCCGAAGTAAGTTGGCGCAGGAGCCACCCTCTGTCGTGGGAAAGGAGAGCACGTACAGCCTGGTAGCTCGGATGGAACTGGCTGGTCACGCGTGGGCTGTCATGCTGCACAAGCCCTTGCCCGCCCTTCCCCATGTGCCTGCCTTTTCCTGCCAAATTTCCCAGCCCTGGCTGTATGTGGGATGCCACCCAGCCACACTCATGCACACGACAGAGACACGGCAGCAGCGACGAGGATCACTGTGTCACCACCACGTGAGCGAGCAGCCAGTGTGTCACCGTGTGGCTCCAAATGAAGCTGCTGCACACGAGCATCCGTGAGCAACCAGCAGCTCCCCAGCCCCCAAATCCCTCTTTTTTTTAAAAGCAGGCTCCTTGAAGGGATACAGCATCGCAGCAGCAAATGGGAGGGACACTAAAATCCTTTCTTGCCCTTAAGCAACGCTGAGTTACAACTTTGCTCACTTGTAGGGACAGCAAAATCAGTGCCATCCCATGGAAGGAGTGTATCATCATCCCACTGGGATGATGTCAAGGGGTGGGCTGTGACGCACAGAACACGAGTGAAAGGAGATACGTGCTGCTCATGAGCTTCCAGGAGCCCATCCCTCCATCCTCACCCCGCCCCCTGTGCCAGGTTATGGATGCTCCAGCCCTAAGACAATGAGGCTAATTAGTGGCTTAGGGTCCTGAGCCTGCCAGGGCTGGAGGATGAGCAGAGCAGTGACTCAGGAGGGCGGCAGCCCTGGCCAGCCTTCCCACATTCCTCCCCTAAATCCCCCACACAAAGGGGAATTTAGCCACAGTGACTCAGCGAAGGAGCACAAACTTTACAGCCGGGCTCTAAGTGCAGTGTTTATGTATTCCCCCCAGAAACGCGCTGCCGGGCTTGTAATTAAATAAAAATGTCTCCCTCTAGCAGGCTGTGACCCAACCATCAGTACAGGACCTATTTTTAGCGTTACCCTTTGTATATATTCGAGAGAGCTTAAGCCAGAAGTAGCAACTTTTGAAGCCCTGATAAGCAGGAGGGGGGGTTGGCCTTGTTTAATTAGCTGGGTAGCTAATTTTCCTCTTTCCCCCTTTTCTTAGCCTGGCATATTTGACGTCCTGCATGGGGCAAGGAAAGAGATGTGCTGAGGCTTTAAATGTCAGCCCTGACTGTATGGTGCTGGGGAGGCTGGGCGCGTGCTTGGTAAAGTTCATCTCGGAAAAAAAAATCCTTTAAATAGAGCAAAATCTACACCAGGGCCTCAGCAAAGCACTGCTGGGGGCTTGCTCTGCCTCCCAAAACAGGGGATGCTCTAGTGAGAGATTGTGTCCCACTTGCATCCTGCTTTCCCTCCATGTCCCTTTGGTTTTGGCTTCCTCAGGATGGATACAGGGCTGGAAAGGAGCTGGTTCCAGTTCAGCCAGACACCAGTCATGCTGGCTCGTCCCCCAGGAGCAGGACACAGGCCTCCACCCAGGGCTGTTCCTCCTCCAGGAGGATCATGCCAAGTTCAGACACTAACAAGAATTCCAGGAGAGTTAAGTACCCATCACATGCTCTTCTGAGCACGAGATCAGCATATCATTAACATATTGCTTATACCTCTCTCTGCCTTTAACAGGATCATTTGCAAGAGCCTGGAAATACTTTGGGGTTTAAAACCAGAGTCATCCAGGACCACAAGCAGCATCCTTGGTCCCACTGGTAGCAACTGATTTCTGTGACTTCATGATGCTCAAGTTCATTTATTGGAAGGAGTGAGCCATGTCCTGGATCCCAGTCACCCAGCAAACACCTTCAGCCCTAATTCCATCTTTCCTCTCTAGCAAGGGCAGCTCTCCATGTCCCTTTTCCAGCTGCAGAGTCATCTGCTCCCCTTTCCAAGGGAGAGGATATTTATATGTATTTATGTAGTCTGTGTGTGCGCACAGAGAACGTGTTACTGCTTCTGACAGGGCAAACAAAAGCCCACACTCATGGAAGCCTCTTCCCCCCTCCCTTCCCTGCTCTTAACATATCTGTGCATTAAATATTCACACAAAATGCCTTCACAGCTGGGGAAACTTCTACCAAAGGGGCTCCTCCTCCTTCCCTTTCTTGTACCGGGACAAAAAGATCGAGTGGCTGAATCACACATGGCACAGACCTCATTTCTGAGACGCTCGAGCTGCATAATGATGGTATTTTAGGCTCAGATTAAATTCCTCTTCATCTCTTCCATCATTCCTAACAGCCTTCTAAACTGTACAACTCCAGAATGTACAAGAGAGGCAGAATGAAGTCTGAGGCCAAACGTTGTGGTCTAGGTTCAAGGTTAGATATTAACTGATCCTATTTTCTTAATAATTGCCAGAAGATACAATAAACCCCTGGTATCTTATCTGGTCACGGATTCCTCAGTGAGCGAAGCCTCAGATAACATTGGAGCAGCAAGGCAGCTCTCAAACTGCCCTTTCAGGGCAGATATTTATGAATCCCTCACAAAGGCTGGGAGGAATTGGCACGATCCAGCTCAGCCACAGCACACGTGTGTATCACTGAGTCCCATGGACACAGGTTTCACATCCCACCTCTGTGGTGGGGTCCGTGCTGGGAGCAGGAGGCGAGTGCAACTGGGGCTCTGGTGCCCTTGGACCACGCAATGCTCATGCTGGAGGGAGTTTGGCAGGGTCCACCTTCGGCCAGGGCACATTCCCGGCTGGAACGGCTCGATCAGCCTCCCAGGAATGAAAGTAAACACTCCTGCAAAGCCGTTCCTGGATAAGACCTATCTGCCCAGGGCCAGAGGCTCCACGTGTCCTGCCAGCGGCCGGGGATGGGAAGTGGGGGAGGCAGCACAGCGTGTGACACGGCTGTCACTGAGGCTGCAGCTGCTTTCACCACCACCCAGCACTCCTCTCCAGGTATTAATTCCCTTTGGAACCCAGCCCGCAGTTTCTCACCCACATGCTTCTGCTGCCTTAGGTACTCCATCCCTCAGCTGGGAAACGCCAATGCCACCACAAATGGACCAAATTCCATTTTTTTCTCATTTGGGAAACAGTTCTCCATTCACAAAGAGTTCACCATGGAAGGCTCAGTGTTGGAGTTCTTGGCCTCACTGTGCTCCCTACAGACCTGGGTATGGCCGAGGGTCCCTGGGACTGTGCAAAGGGACTGACAGGGCAGGGAGGCAGCAAAGTAGGATTGAGGGGAAATATTCCAGCCCCAGAGTCATTTGAGGGGGCACTTGAAGATCTCTTCAAGGGATCTGAAGGGGAAAAAAACAAAATTGCAACTTTCATGAAAAAAGTAATTAGCTGAAAGGAGGGTGACATGGAATAGGAGAAACCCAAAGGTGCTGGTGGAAGAGGAGTTGGCAGCCTCTGGAGAGGGGCACTGAGGCAAGAAGAAGATTGAGGTTACAGCGACTGTCTGGGGGGACAGAGCTTCATCTTTGATCACACTGATCCTCCCATGGAGCACTGCCGTTCCCAGACCAGGTTCCACCTAAAATACAGTGCTGTGTGCCATCTACTGCAATAAAAACCAACACACAGGGGCTCCCAAAGAAATGGCTTTCTTCCCGACGTGAAGCAGCACTGTGGGAACTGGCAGGTGGAATACTTCACCCACATTGCTCAAGAGTTCAGCTGAGGTGATGAGAAATAATCCTCACTGGCATTAAAGCCTGTGAGTTTTGTAGCAATACGGCTCTTCGTCACATCCCTCCCTGGGAAGGGCAGTTCCAGCAGGACACAGGCAGCCCTGGAGTGGGCACTGACAGAGCAGAGCAGGGTGAAACTGCTGCAGTCACTGCACGAAGGTTGAGCCCGGCACCAACCAAGGACTTCACTGCTGCCACAGCTGTTCTGCACATCAAAGCATTTTTGAAGAGGTCATTATTGCCATGGCAGTTATCCAAGAGCATCCTGCCCCACGTCCTGGGGCACTGAGCTGCTCCAGCCTCACCTCTGACTGCTCTCAACACAAGGGCACCAAGCCATGGGGCTGTCCTGACCCACCTGACTGACAGCTGATAAGCAGGAGAGCTGGCACTCAAGGAGCTGGCACCCACTGCCACAGCTGGCCACGGACAGACCACCAGCATGCAGGAGCCCAGCACATTTCCTCAGCTCACATTCATGAAGAATTGTCTTCTTACAAATCAGAAAGCTGATCCAGGAATCAGCAAGGAGCAGGATCCAGGAAACCAGCTCACCTAGGCATCCAGTGAGCATCACTCAGGGAACTCAGCAGTGTTGCTTGTGCCTCAGACCCGGCTTTCTGACCCATTTCTGGAAATTCAGATGTTGTCATGGGATACTGTAACAGAATCACAAATTCTGGTTTAATCTGTGCTTTCAGTAATAATCTGATTTAAGTTGCACTTTGCCAGAATCATCCTTTGGACATGTTTATTCCAGGGGAATCCGCTCACAGAGCAGGAATGGAGAAGTACCTTTTCCTTGTGTGTTGGTCACACAGTTCCCAAGAGGAGACAACCCGAGTGCCTGTGACCTGAAATGCTGTCCCTTGCTCTTGTAATCCTAATCCTGCTGAAAATAGGAACCAAGTGCATCGTCCCCTGCATAGCACTTGCAGCCTGGGCTGTAACAGGTCCTGATCTCCTCCAAAGAGAACTAAACTAACTACAATTAGGATTTTGCCCTTTTCAGGGTCAGAACACCCAACTTCATGTTCCATCATCACGTGCCCATTTAGCTGTTTCCACTGTGCAGCTTCACCCCTTAACAAACACACACACATGTATGTGTGTGCACATATATATATATACACCCACTCTTCTGCAGCAGGAATCGATGCCCTGCTCACTCACTGGTGCACTGGATGTCTCAGTACAATGCCCAGTGTTGCTTCTGCAGGGATGAAGTTTGGATGGTAATAAAAGACGGTCCTGGATAATTAATCCTGTCCCCAGTAGCTGCAGATACCAGAGAGCCAGTGCCATCAGAAGAAATAAAAATCAAGAGGCATAAACACGGCACGATTAGATGGAGGTGGGTCCTTCCTGTCTGTGCTCCAACACCGTCCGTGCTCGGAGGGAGCAGGGAGAAGGAAAGGAGATGAGTGAGCACGCTGCCTGCTGCAAATATTGACAGAACCATTATGGGCATGTATAAAACTCCCATTTGCGTGATGCGAGTGGGATATTCTTTGAATACTTCTGTCTCGAGGAATTCTTTATTTTGCCATAGAAGAAAAATGTTTTCATATTCTCTCCTGCCGTGCAGACCTGCAGCCCAGCGAGCCCTTTTGCCCTTGAGAGCCATAACATTATTTGTTAACATTTTTATGATGCCAAATGGTCTGTGCTAGAACGGGTGCCATTCTTTAGCTGGGAAACCATATGGCATGCCGAGTAATAAATAAGGTATTGTGATAGTTAATGAACCTAATTGCCAGCAAAGGCTTTAATACAGGGAATGTGCTGCTGAGAATTTAGCACCACATTAGAGATGCAGCAGAGCTCCTCTGACTTCTGAGGCTTAATTTAAGTTCTATATTGCAAACTCCAGAAAATAATTCCAAACCCTCCTGCTGGAAAAGCAACCTGCTGGTAGACTGTGATTATACTGAATTACTAAAATCGCAATCAATTTTATACACTCAGTTAACCCTTGCTGGGGAACTTGACTCTCCAGGAGCCGAGGGGATGCCACTCTGAAGAGGTACTGGAGCCAAGTGAGTAGGAGCATCATGGTCATCATCATCCTCCTCCTCACCATGACCAGTCCTCTCTTCTTGCATCTCCTTCTTCTGAGAAACACCCCTTTCCCAGCCTTTCTGCCTACCAGCCAAGCTGGCTGTGGGCAAAGCAGGGTAGAAAAGCCACAGTTATGAAAGGTCACTGCTATTTCTCTCCACGAGCAACCTAATAACTGCTGTTCCCACATCACAGTGAGCCACTGCAGAAGAAAGTGCTGGTGCTGCTGCTGCCTCGTGGCTCCCAGGAAATGCTCCCATGGGCAGAGCAGTGGAAACAAACTTAAAACCAAAGTTAAACTCGCTTTGACTCCCTCAGCCCTGGAGAGTGGAGAGCTCTTCTAGCCTAATGGAATCCCTGGCACTGCTATGGATTGTATACGTGACAACGAGAGCCCCTTCAGCCCAGAACACCCTTGGATGACTTGTGCCTGCAGAGACACCAAGGTATCACATGTGCATCCTGGGGTGGAGCCACTGCTTCTGCATGGGGCCTTTTAAAGCTGCAAGCAGGGATGCAGGACACCAAATATTCCATTAGGCTGCTGTGCAGCACATCTCAATCCACAGGAATACAAGGAGGATATACTGGTCTCAGAAGAGCTAGTTTGGAAGATCTGCAGCTCTCTCAGTTGCAGACACAGATCTACTGTCCCGTGTGGAAGGAATATCCTCTGCCATGGGTGATAGCACACCTCCTCTGAGGACTGCTCCCAAATGCTCACCTCTGTTGGAAACCCTGAAATCACCTCTCCTGTATGAAAAGCTGCCCCTTTCAAGGACTCATCCTTCCCCAGAGCCAGCTGCATGGGGTGGCCCACAGAATCCTCAGAGAAGAGCAGCGTTGCTCCTGCAGCCCCTCTGGAGGGGGGAAAGGAGGATTTTGGTTTCCTCCCTGCTCTGATTGTGCTTGGCCACCCTGCAGTCACATCCTTCCACTGACAGTGGGCAGCTCGGCTCTGCCAGGCAGAGACATCCTGGGGGAAGCACCAGCAAGGGAGGCAGGAAGGTTCCCTGGTGGGGCTGCCCCTTCCAGGTCCTTGGCTGCATGCAGACCTCTCTTGCCCTCGGCTTTGTGCAGGTGGCACAGGCTCTGTGTGTCAAGGGAAGTCAAGGCAGGAGGTTGCCAGGGCCAGTGCACGACGGCAGCATCGAACAGGGAGAGCAGCGAGATAAAGAGTGGTGCAGGGTGGATTTAATACTGTACATAAATACACTTTACAATCCAGGGAAGGCTCGGTGCTAAGAGGAAGCCATTGGAATATTTTATCGTGATGCAGATCGAGTGAAAAGACTGTGAATAAATAAAAGGGAAGATAATTATTTGATGGAGTTCTCTTAGGATATGCCACAGCGGGGAATACTTACGGAGAATACATATTACTAGAGAGACTCAGCTATTCAAGCATCAAACTAACCTATAAATTGTCAGAGGAGAAAATTGGAGGAGAGGAATGGATGGGGGTTTGGGCACCGCTCTCATCAGTAACGCTGAGTTGCGCTTTCCACCTTCCCCATCGCAATTCCCCCTGCCCGAGGAGTCACAGCCCTGAAAAAGGGAAGGCTGCCTCCAATAAATGTCTTTCAGGAATTACGACCGAGCCACTACAGTACGGAGATGGCGTCGTTTATCTCCCCGCCATCTGCGAGGGCTCGTCGGGCCGGGGTGCATCTCCTGCTCCCGGGAAGCCTCGGCTCTCCTGCACTTCTGCAGGGCAAGGAGGTTTGTCAGCAGCACCCGATGTGGCTACTGAATGATCCAACCCCTCCAGACACGGCACTCCCATCTCTAACTGCATCCTCCAAGGCTTGCATACGCCTCATACCAGTTTCAGAGGGAACCTCTGAATGGCAAGGGGTTTTTGGCTCTGGACCAGGCAGTTCCATGCCCATGAGGCAGTTCCCAGCACCTTCTCTCTCAAGTTGAGAGGGAACTGCTGAGTCCCAAGCTCTCCCATGCTGGGGTTCCTTCCTCGACCTCACTTCTCGCCCACTCCCAAGCCAAGGGTCTCCAAGAACGCACTTTTCCAATCCTAAGGAGGCTGCACATGCTTGCAGCCCTGCTCGGAGCCATCCTCCACGTTTCAGGGAGTGTGGCACAGTTTCCCTGAGGTCAGAGTGCTTCCTAGAGGCGATCTGGAGAGAGCCCAGTGCTCCCTGCCTCCTGTTGGCACAGCTCACACCAGCCCCACTGCCTTCCCACCCGGTACCAGGTCAGTCCCTCTGGAATTCTATAAGGGTGGCACAGGCAAAACTGAAAATGTGCTGATACAGAGTCTGTGGATAATGACAGTTTGTTATACAGCTTGTTCAATATGCTGCCACTCCTGTGCTTCTCCTTTTTCCCCACTATTTTTGGCCCTGTTCCCTACCAAAGCATCCCTCATGCATGCCTTCCCTCCTGCACAGGGCCAACCCTCCCTCCTGGAGGCAGGTGGGACAAAAGCTGATGCTGGGAGGGGGCTGAGGAAGACCCTGCTCCCTGTCAGGGTCTCCTCTTATCCCATGCCAGGCACCAGGGGCAACATCTGTGTGGGTGCAAATGACTTTACACCCTTTCCTAACTGGGATGATGTCATTAGCTCTGAACATCTCTTGTCTCTCTGGGATTGAAGGAAACCTCTGGTTCCTTTATGGGGATGATGTAAGTGATGGCCTGCGGTGCAAAGAGGCAGTCTCAGGTAATTAGCAGAGGGGCTCGTTATTTTAAGCAGGACTTGCCACAGCTTCCAAAGCCCTGAGCAGGAGCAAAGCTGGTGCCGAGCACAGGCTACCTTTAAGGCTGGCTCAGACAACACAATCAAAGCCAGCCTGACAGTGGCAGGTCTCCCTCCCTCCGCCTGCCAGAAGGGAATTGCTCAGTCACCTGCACCCAGAATAGGACTTTGTCCCTGTTCCTGTCATTAATTTATTGCCTGTGAATTAGTGGGGCCCTGGAGACGCGCAGAGCCCACCTGTTCCCTCGCCCGGCTCTGACATTTGGAGCCTCGGCAGCAGGTACTGGCACTGGCAAATGGTCCCATAAACCATCCTCTAACACGGCGCTGCCAACGTGTGCCCACCCTGCTCCCCTCCCTCCTGCAGCCACGGTGCTCCCAGGGGGCTGAGGGGAGCACCTGGCCTGGCTGTGGGGATGGGCACAGGCAACCCACACCTTTTTGAATAGATTTTATTTTTGCCTGGGAGAGAATCCTTAATGCACTGGCAGGATGCTCAAAGGGGTGGCACGGCACACGCAGCCCCCACCCTGTGTCATCCTTTCCACAGAGGTCGTGCTTACACCAGTATCACTCCATTTACCCCAAATGCACTACACCACTGTAATCTCCACCATCCTGGACTCCAAACAAATTGTCCCTAAATGCTTTTCTGCAAAACGCATCTTGTTTTGTTAAAAGGGATGGGAGGAGGGCGGTTTTAAAGCCGCCATCACTGTAATGCAAGGAAATTACCATGTAGCATGCAAGGGTCTGAAAGCTGCACTTAATATCCCACACCTTTCTGAATCCTTTGTGTCATGACAGCCCTGGAAGAAGAGCAGCTGGTTGGGGTCTGCAGCAGGGATTGATCCCCCTGCTCCTCCTCTTGGTCTCACCACCAGTGTCTGGGTGCAAAGTGCCCCATCCCCTTCCCAGAGCCCCTGGCAGGACCAGGAGTGTGCAGAACCCTGCTCTGCCTCCACCTGTCTGGCTCCATTTTTGGACACCTGAGCCCATGTCAAGCACAGTACATCTCCACAACTTTCCAAAAAACAGGTGGCAGTGTTAAAAGTGTTCCCATGGAAATAAAAGCTACAGGGTTTTCAGAGAAGGCGCATCCTCATCAGACCTAAACCCACAGGAACCTCACCATTCAACCTCTCTGTCCATCATAGCACATGAAGAGCACAGAAATTCCTTGCTAATCATAGGAAAATAAAGAGCTTTTTTTCATGAATAACCTGTAAACAATCCCTAGAAGAGAGAGGAAACTCTCCACCTGAGGCAGCCTTTGGGTACCCACGGTGGTACCCAAAGCCATCCCAGCTCACACTGAGCTTTGGAGAACCCCTTTCCACATCTCTCAGGGCAATAAGGATCTGCTGCTGGGGCAGCAATAACCTGGCTGAGCAACCTGCTGCTGCCACGGTGCTTCTGCAGGGCTCTGCACTGTTGGGTGGGGGAGAGACAGAGGTTTGGGATGAATCGCTCCACAATTTCTAGGCAAAGTCCCATTAATGGAACCACTCCGAGGCACTGCAGCTCCTAGTCAAGTACCGGGAGCTGGAAGCCATATTTATGAGTGAGATATATCCGCAGAGGGAGCAATAAACTGCAAAGCAAAGTATGAAGGTTTGCAGCAAACGCTGTAAAGTTTTACACTCCCGAAACCCGAGAATAAAAGATGTACCCATTTAAAGCAGAGTGGATGGAAGGGGTTTGCACAGCACTGTAAAACAGCCTTACAACAGTTAATTGCTACCTTCTTGCTGCAGCCCAGAGACATTCAAACAAGGAAAAGAATGGCTTAAATCCCCATCGAAGAGCGGGAACACAGAGAGGAGAGTAAGAGGCAGGGAGAGGAGTGCAGGGAATGGGAACCTTTTGTTCGGGATCCTCTGCACCACACGGAGGAAGAGCTGCCTTTTGTTCCTGGCCCTGGCTGCTGCTGCTCCCCTCTGTGGAGTGAGACCCAGGGCAGGGGCACAGCAGCATCCCGGGCATTAATTACATGTTATTTAACTATTATTAACTATTATTAAGTATTTAATGCCCCCTGCGACAGACTCAGCCAAGCATCTATCCCGAGGAGATAAGTGGGCAGAGGGAAGGGCACAGGAGCAGGTGGGTTCTTCCAACGCCAGCAGAAACCTTGAAGCTCAACATTTCTGACCAAAGAAATAGGTGGAAAAACTCAAAATGTTTTGACACCACACTTTGAACCAAACCTGCCAAAAGCATGGGCAGCAAGTGCTGCCCCTAAGGGATCCATATCCCTTCCACACCATCTCCCCAGCCCAGCATCCTGCTGCACCTGGACCCACCCTCAAAGGCCAAACGAGGCCAGAAAATAAGTGTATTGTATCCTTTAGAAGCCCAGTTGTCTCCACCTTTATTTTTTTAAATAACCAGCAATTCCAACAAAAGAGCCATTTCTCCCTTCCCTAATAAGTATCTGAGATTAGAAATATTTGCTTTTTGTCCTTTCTTTACACGATGGAGGGGAGCAGCTAGACCTCAAGCCAGTGGAAACATGTGAAACAGAGACAAATATTCTTCAGTCCCACCCTCAGAGCACATTTCCCCTCCATGACACCCCAGCTTACCTCTCTCTGGGGGCACAGAGGCAGCAGAAGGGCAGGAATGGTGTTGGGATGGGCTGCTGTGGGCTGGGGGAATCCAATGCTGCTACTGCTGAGCCCAGGATGAACCCTGAGCCTACTGAAGCTCAAATCCAGGTCCTGGGTTGAGCCTGGGGCTTACCCTGCACTCAGGGCACAAGCTGACTGCTTCCAAACTGGCTCTGGGACACCAACAGGAGCTGTGCTCGTGGCCATGTAGAGCCTAGACCACCAACACTTTGAGGTGCTCCAAGTGCCAAACTAAGCCTCCTCCCCTCCCTGTCCCCTTTATAACCTCCCAGGTACTGCCCTGGTGAGGGGATGAGGCCAGGTGCTCCTCCTTAGACTGATGACCCAGTGCTGTTCCAGCTGGGAAGGCTCCACTCCTCCCTCCCCAGCCTTCTGCGAGGGCTTCTCTTTTTTTTCCTGTGTGATTTTCCCTTCCTGCAGTGGCAGATTTTGTGCATTATCCAGGAAAGCGGAGCGATGCGTTCCTCGGTGTAAACATTGAGATGCTGTTTCCATCCATCAGAGCAGCACTTAGGTGGAGATGACAATGGAGCTCACACAGCCCTAATCACACACTTTGATTGAAATAAGAGTACGGGTGGGGGGGAAATGGAAATCAGATGCCTGGAGCTGAGCTTCCATGGAGCTGGGAAGCTGGAGTGGCAGAGCTGTCCGGGGGGCTGCCATCGCTTTGGGGGTTGACCCTTATTGCAGCCTTCCAGTGCCTGAAAGGAGCCTGCAAGAAAGATGGAGAGAGACTATTTGCAGGGTCTTGAAGTCACAGGACAAGGGGGTACAGCTTGACAGTGACAGAGAGTAGGTTCAGATTAGATATTGGGAAGAAATTCCTCCCTGTGAGGGTGGGGAGGTCCTGGCACAGGGTGCCCAGAGATGCTGTGGCTGCCCCTGGATCCCTGGAAATGTCCCAGGTCAGGTTGGACAGGGCTTAGAGCAACCTGGGCTAGTGGAAGGTGTCCCTGCCCATGGCAGGGGGTGTTGGAATGAGATAATCTTTAAGGTCCTTTCCAACCCAAGCCATTCCATGAGCCTGATTCCCAGGAGCAAACAGTGCCAGGCTGGTGGTGAGGACAAGCCTTTCCTGCCCTGAGATGCTCCAATGCCCCTGCTCAGAAATACCCCCTGGCCTCTGGGTGCAGACAGTTTGTACTTTTACCCCCAAATCATGTCACTCAGCTGGCAAAACCAGGCTCTAAGGACTGGAACACAAGCAGGGTCAGCTTGCCTGGCTGATGGGGGGCTTTAGAGAGCATTTTAGCTCCGTGTGTCAGTGCTGCAGTAGCAGGGAGCGCTGTTTGTTGGCCTTGCTGTCAGAAGAAAACCTCTTTACCATGTTCATCCTTCAAGCTGACGTCCTCTTTACGCCTCACATGCTCAGCAGAAGGTTTGGCAGTGGCAGGTCTGGCCGTGCACAGGGAGGGGGTTTGTGAAGCAAACGCACCTCGGGATCTACAGTGGCACTTGTTGGTTTGACGGTGACACAGCGGCTCCTCCAGCGTCACTCCTAGCGACGGATCTCTAAAAAAGCAAAGGCCAATTATATAGATTCGGAGTCGGTAATGAGCCTAAAACTGTTTGATCATTTCGGCTCCCGCTGGGCGAGTGGGAAGAGGATGAGCTGGTGCAGGGAGCTGCCAGCACGAGAAGAGCGGGGCTTTGCTGCCTCTTTGTGGCGAAGGATGTGTCACCACCGTGTGCCCACCGTGATGCTCGGGACAGAGGGATGCAGGGCAGGATGGGACCCCCTCGGTATGGGATGGGCAGGGGCGCAGGGTTCAGAGCCAGCTCTGGAGGCAAGACCCGGGCACCAAGGCTGGGAGGATTCTGGTTTCCAGCGCTCAGAGGTGAAATTGCAATTTCCCGAGGAAAACCTGAAACGATGAAAGCAACAAAATCATGGGAACGGAGCAGAAATTTTGGCAGGGTTTTGGTATGGGGTGTGCAGGGGTTGCTCCTTCCTTCCTGCAGGAGAGACCCCACCTGTCCTTTGCCTTTTTTCTGAGTCAAATAACTACAGAATTGGGCAAATCTAGTGGAAATGTTTTAGTTACAATGGCAAAGATGAGTCATGTGCAACACAGAAACCTATAAGGCTTTTTTGTTGTTGTCATTGTTGTTTTCCTCATTTGAAGGCTCAAATTGCTATTTAATTAACAAGATGGTGATCACAGGCATCTCTAAAAAAAAGTGTCCTTTGGAAAGACTTTTTAACACCCTGTGCTGTGTTACCAAACACACTGAGTTCCATCGGATTTTGGGAAGCAGCGGAGCGGGACACAACTTACAGTGACTGCCAGAGACACCACCTTGCCCTGCACTCATTTATTGCCATCAATTACTGTGAACCCAGGGATGTGCACTGTAATCCCAGGGATTGCCATTAATTATAGTCACTCATGCAGGCTGTAGGGCCTGGGGGGCTGCTGGGGGAATCTCAGTAGCACGTTACTATGGAAAAGGCAAAACTCAGCAGGAAACTGGAGAGCAAGTCCTTCTGACGGAAGTGTCCAGCTGGAAAATGGAACAAAGGACCCAAGAAGGAAGTACAAACCAAAAGTTTAAAAGGGGCTGTGCAACGTGGCAAAGGAGGAGTGAGGAGGAGAAGAGCTGGCTCTCAGCAAGATGGAAGCACCAGCAATCTTCACCGAGAAAGAAGCCTACCAGCAGAGTTTCAACCCTCGGGAGTATCTGAAAGAATATTACAGCATGAATGACAGCAAGGACGGGGGAAACGTGTTTCTGACGCAGAACTTGAAGCTCCTGCATAAAATGTTCTCCCTAGGTGAGCACTCCCAAGGGTGTTGGCGGGTGCCACTTGCAGGGCTGCCCTGGGGCCAGCATGTGCCCCAGCATGGAGCAAACTCTGTGATGCACAGACACACTCCTGCTTTGTTAGAAATATCCCTCTGCCTGCCTGCGTGTGTCTGTGCATACAGGGAATTGCAGCTGGAGCTGTGCCAGTTTCTGGGAATACCACCAAACCCAGCTGGGGCAGGGGGGTGTGGGGTCAGTGCCTCTGCCCCAGGGGCTGGCATTGCCCCTGCCACAGGGTCTGGACCCGCTGCAGAAGTTGCCTCTGGGCTGGGCTGTGGCCAGAGAGCCATAGGGGCTGTGCTGTGGGTCTGTGGCACTTGGGGACACATTTCTGAGTTAGGGGGAGCACAGCCCAAGGGGCTTTGGGGTGTTCCTGCCCTGGGGGAGGCTCCGTCCTCACTGGAATGGTTTGCCCCCAACTCTGCACCAGACGGGCTGAGAGGCAACACCCTGATAGACGTCGGCTGTGGCCCCACCATCTACCAGCTTCTGTCGGCTTGTGAGCATTTCCAGGAGATCATTGCCTTGGACTACACCGATCGGAACCGCCAGGAGCTGGAGAAGTGGCTGAGAAATGAAGAAGGAGCCTTTGACTGGGTGCCAGTGGTGAAATACGTCTGTGAGCTGGAAGGGGACAGGTAAGGCTGGTGTCCTACCCCCTGCCACCGACCACAGTGGCTATGCAGCCACAGGCTCAGATGTTAAATAACCACAGAGCCTTCATCTGCTTGTTTGTGCATTTCCTTGCTAGGGAGAAGTGGGCTGAGAAACAGGAGAAAGTGAGGAAGAAGGTGAAGCAAGTTCTGAAGTGTGATGTGACCAAGGCCAACCCCACGGCCCCTGTGTCCCTGCCACCAGCCGACTGCATTGTCTCCACCCTGTGCTTGGAGGGTGCCTGCAAGGACCTGCCCACCTTCCGCAGCGCCCTGAGGAACATCGGGACCCTCGTGAAGCCGGGGGGGCACCTGGTGATGCTGACCACCCTCGGTGATACCTACTATACCTTCAACAAGCAGGTTTTCTCGTGCCTCCACGTGGAGAAACACGAGGTGGAGGCGGCTGTGGAGGCTGCTGGCTTTGAGGTGAAGCTCAGTGAGGTGCAGCCGTACACGGTGAGTGATGATCGCATGGATTGCAGTGGTTTCCTCGGCCTGGTGGCACGCAAGTGTCCCTCTGCCACTGCCTAGTGCAGGGAGAACAGCTGGGAGTCTGGGTGCAGAAAGTCCTGCTGGTGTAACCCAGGGGCTCCCAGGCCTTTATCTGGCATCAAATAAACTTCTGAGTGCTCTAACCATGCCCGTGGGCTGAGATTTGTGTGGCACACACAGCACTGGCACTCCAGCAGACCAGGCTCAGGGTAACCCTGCCAGCTCTCCCCAGCCCAGGGACAGGGAAGGTGGCCAGTCCCTTCCCTGCCATCCTCCCAGGCCAGCACAGACCTTCTGGGAGGCTCCCCTCCCTCAGCCATGATGTGCTTTTTGGAGAGCAGAACCCATCCCTATGGGAAAAATGTTTGGCCACAAAGGCAATAAACTTGTCCCCACTCAGAACAGTTTGTGGGCAAGTCCTGCGGGTCCATTCCAAAAATCCCTGGGCAGACAGGACTGTGGGGAGAGTGGCAGCAGGTCTTGCACCCACCCAGCCTCCAGCAGAGCTGGGGGCACCTGCTGAACCTTTCAGTAAACCTGTAAAAAAAGGTGTTTGTCCCAGTGCTGTAGCCCCAGTGATTGGTGCCCACTGGGCACTGGCACCAGAAGCAGGGCAGAGGGATCCTGTCCCCAAGGCACCTCCTCTGCTTACAGCACCACAGGCCAGGCAGTCATTCCCCAAGGTTTCAGACCTGTGACACACCTGAGGTTCATCCTAGAGATACTTGAGCCCAGACAACTGTAATATTCGCTAATATTTGCATACTCAAACTGTCTCAGTTGTCAAGAGCTTTATTTGACTAAGTGGTTGGGATTTGTTGATGAAGGTCCCTTCCAAACCAGACCATCCTGTTTTTCTATGATTTTGCATGAACACACTGTCCTAGGCAGCTGCACTAGGCAACAGAAACAAGGAAGAAAGGTAAAATTACATACATACACAAAAAACATAGAGAAAACCACAAACAAACAAACCAACGAACCATCAAGAGCCTTTTCTAAAGCTGAAACAAGGAAGTAGAATTGGTTGAAATCTTGCAGCATTAAGAGTGAAAACAGGCAGATAAAGAATGGGGTTTTCCCCCCCTCTGCCAAAGCAAAGAAGTTTCTAGTTTTCCACTTTGCTCCTTTGAGGAGCAAAAAGGACACAAGGTAGTGACACAAAAAAAAAAAGCACAATGGAATTCCAAAAGGGTTGTCTGTGAAGCACCTGGAGGAGCTCAGGTTCACCTGAAGTAGCAGGTGGAATGAGCCCTGATGGCACATGAGTGCCACACGCTCCCAGCCGAGCCCGGGGAGGGCACCCAGGGAGGGGAAAAAGGCACAGCAAAGTAAACGAGGCTCCAGGGAAATTAAGGCAAAGTGGAAGTCCTGGCAAAGCGAGGTAGCAATTCCCTTTCCTGAACGAGTGGCTGTTTGGAATTTAACCAGGCGGGCGCGATTAAACGAAATGGATATAAATTCTGGGTGCGGCGGCGAGTAATGGGGTGGAGAGAATGAGCAGCACCCAATTAACGGGGAAATCAGAGCTGCCGCAGCGCGCCGGGACCTAATGGGAAACGAAGGCTCAACTGCCCCTCTCAAAATTCCTCCAGATGGAAAACAGCCCGCGGCTTCTGGGATTCCCAGGGGATTGCAGTGGCTGGGGAGAGCCCAAGGCAAGGGCGCTGCTTTCCTTTGGAGAGGTGAAGCGGCTGGAAAGGGGATCCAGGACTGCTAGGGAGAAGAGGGTCAGGAGCCTCACAGAGGATACCCGGGATCCAGGGCTGGGAGGGAGAAGGATCAGGAGTGGATAGCCGGGCTCCAGGGCTGGAAGGCAGAAGGGTCAGGAGCCCCAGGAAAAGACACCCGGGATCCAGGTCTGGGAGGAATAAGGGTCAGGAGCACCAGGAGAGGATGCCCGGGATCAAAGGCTGGGAGGGAGAAGCGGTTCAGGAGCCTCAGGAAAAGACACCCAGGATCCAGGGCTGGGAGGCAGAAGGGGCAGGAGCCCCAGGAGAGGATAGCCGGGATCCAGGGCTGGGAGGGAGAAGGATCAGGATCCCCAGGAGAACACCCAGGATCCCCTCCCCGTGTCCAAACCACCCCTCCTGGTTTTTCATCCTGTGCCCCCGGGCTGGCTCAGAGCCCCCGAGTTTTCCATGCTTCCCAACGACGTGGGAATAACGAGGAATGCGGTGTCACCACCCGGGCTGTCGCGACACACCGGCNGAAGCTCAGTGAGGTGCAGCCGTACACGGTGAGTGATGATCGCATGGATTGCAGTGGTTTCCTCGGCCTGGTGGCACGCAAGTGTCCCTCTGCCACTGCCTAGTGCAGGGAGAACAGCTGGGAGTCTGGGTGCAGAAAGTCCTGCTGGTGTAACCCAGGGGCTCCCAGGCCTTTATCTGGCATCAAATAAACTTCTGAGTGCTCTAACCATGCCCGTGGGCTGAGATTTGTGTGGCACACACAGCACTGGCACTCCAGCAGACCAGGCTCAGGGTAACCCTGCCAGCTCTCCCCAGCCCAGGGACAGGGAAGGTGGCCAGTCCCTTCCCTGCCATCCTCCCAGGCCAGCACAGACCTTCTGGGAGGCTCCCCTCTCTCAGCCATGATGTGCTTTTTGGAGAGCAGAACCCATTCCTATGGGAAAAACGTTTGGCCACAAAGGCAATGAACTTGTTCCCACTCAGAACAGTTTGTGGGCAAGTCCTGCGGGTCCATTCCAAAAATCCCTGGGCAGACAGGACTGTGGGGAGAGTGGCAGCAGGTCTTGCACCCACCCAGCCTCCAGCAGAGCTGGGGGCACCTGCTGAACCTTTCAGTAAACCTGTAAAAAAAGGTGTTTGTCCCAGTGCTGTAGCCCCAGTGATTGGTGCCCACTGGGCACTGGCACCAGAAGCAGGGCAGAGGGATCCTGTCCCCAAGGCACCTCCTCTGCTTACAGCACCACAGGCCAGGCAGTCATTCCCCAAGGTTTCAGACCTGTGACACACCTGAGGTTCATCCTAGAGATACTTGAGCCCAGACAACTGTAATATTCGCTAATATTTGCATACTCAAACTGTCTCAGTTGTCAAGAGCTTTATTTGACTAAGTGGTTGGGATTTGTTGATGAAGGTCCCTTCCAAACCAGACCATCCTGTTTTTCTATGATTTTGCATGAACACACTGTCCTAGGCAGCTGCACTAGGCAACAGAAACAAGGAAGAAAGGTAAAATTACATACATACACAAAAAACATAGAGAAAACCACAAACAAACAAACCAACGAACCATCAAGAGCCTTTTCTAAAGCTGAAACAAGGAAGTAGAATTGGTTGAAATCTTGCAGCATTAAGAGTGAAAACAGGCAGCTAAAGAATGGGGTCTCCCCCCCTCCGCCAAAGCAAAGAAGTTTCTAGTTTTCCACTTTGCTCCTTTGAGGAGCAAAAAGGACACAAGGTAGTGACACAAAAAAAAAAAGCACAATGGAATTCCAAAAGCGTTGTCTGTGAAGCACCTGGAGGAGCTCAGGTTCACCTGAAGTAGGTGGAATGAGCCCTGATGGCACATGAGTGCCACACGCTCCCAGCCGAGCCCGGGGAGGGCACCCAGGGAGGGGAAAAAGGCACAGCAAAGTAAACGAGGCTCCAGGGAAATTAAGGCAAAGTGGAAGTCCTGGCAAAGCGAGGTAGCAATTCCCTTTCCTGAACGAGTGGCTGTTTGGAATTTAACCAGGCGGGCGCGATTAAACGAAATGGATATAAATTCTGGGTGCGGCGGCGAGTAATGGGGTGGAGAGAATGAGCAGCACCCAATTAACGGGGAAATCAGAGCTGCCGCAGCGCGCCGGGACCTAATGGGAAACGAAGGCTCAACTGCCCCTCTCAAAATTCCTCCAGATGGAAAACAGCCCGCGGCTTCTGGGATTCCCAGGGGATTGCAGTGGCTGGGGAGAGCCCAAGGCAAGGGCACTGCTTTCCTTTGGAGAGATGAAGTGGCTGGAAAGGGGATCCGGGACCGAGAGGGAGAAAGAAGTGAGGAGCCCCAGAAGAGAACACACGTGGGATCCAGGGCTGGGAGGGAGAAGGATCAGGAGCATCAGGAGAGGATACCCGGGATCCAGGGCTGGCAGGGAGAAGGGTCAGGAGCCTTAGGAAAAGACACCCGGGATCCAGGGCTGGGAGGGAAAAGGGTCATGAACCTCAGGAAAAGACACCCGGGAGCCAGGGCTGGGAGGGAGAAGGATCAGGAGCCCCAGGAGAGGAGACCCAGGATCCAGGTCTGGGAGGAAGAAGGATCAGGAGCACCAGGAGGATGCCCGGGATCAAAGGCTGGGAGGGAGAAGGATCAGGAGTGGATAGCCGGGCTCCAGGGCTGGAAGGCAGAAGGGTCAGGAGCCCCAGGAAAAGACACCCGGGATCCAGGTCTGGGAGGAATAAGGGTCAGGAGCACCAGGAGAGGATGCCCGGGATCAAAGGCTGGGAGGGAGAAGCGGTTCAGGAGCCTCAGGAAAAGACACCCAGGATCCAGGGCTGGGAGGCAGAAGGGACAGGAGCCCCAGGAGAGGAGACCCAGGATCCAGGTCTGGGAGGAAGAAGGATCAGGAGCACCAGNGGCTGGGAGGGAGAAGGATCAGGATCCCCAGGAGAACACCCAGGATCCCCTCCCCGTGTCCAAACCACCCCTCCTGGTTTTTCATCCTGTGCCCCCGGGCTGGCTCAGAGCCCCCGAGTTTTCCATGCTTCCCAACGACGTGGGAATAACGAGGAATGCGGTGTCACCACCCGGGCTGTCGCGACACACCGGCGATTCCCTCACGACAACCGGCGTTAATTATTAGAGATTATCAATTAATCCCCGAGGGCCCGGAGGCCGCGGGGGGGGGGCTCCGCACACCCCGTGTGCCCCCGGGAGAGGCCGGGCCGCGGCTTGGGGGGCAGAATGCCGGCGGGGATGCCCCATTCCAATTCCAATTCCCATTCCAATTCCTTTTCCCAATTCCCATTCCTTTTCCCAATTCCCTTCCGCATTCCCGGTTTCTCCCCCCGCGCGCCCCCGGAAAGGGCCCAGCGCGCACGCGCCGCCGCGCGGGTGACGTCACGGCGATGCGCATGCGCGCCCCCCTTCCGGAGCACGCGCACTCGGGTGTGTGTGTCTGGGGCTGGGGGGGGAAGCGGCCGCTTTGCTCCCCGGGCCGCGGCCATGGGGGCGGCGGCGGCCGAGGCGAACCGCACGCTGTTCGTGGGGAACCTGGACCCCAAAGTCACCGAGGAGCTCATCTTCGAGCTCTTCCACCAGGTACGGCCCGGCGCGGCGTGGGGTTGGGTAAGGGGTGGGGGGGAAAGGCGCGGCGGGNACGGCGGCCGCGGCGGGACATGGGGCGGCGGGGCGCGCGTACCGTATCACCCACCCACTCACCCACCGACCCCTCGGACCCCGGTGCCAGGCGGGGCCCGTGATCACCGTGAAGATCCCGAAGGACCGGGACGGGCGGCCCAAGCAGTTCGCGTTCGTCAATTTCAAGCACGAGGAGTCGGTGCCCTACGGGCTGCAGCTGCTCAACGGGATCAAGCTCTACGGGCGGCCCATGCGCATCCAGTTCCGATCAGGTAGCCCCGCAAGGACATCAAATGACCCTCTTCCTGGAGGGAAAGTGAATGACTGTCAGCTGCCTCCCATGGATTCGTGTTTAACTGGGTGCATTCAGGTGCCTCTCACCAAAGGGCCCCTCACCTGCCAGCTCTGCTCACCTCACTCCTGTCCTGGTGCTTCCACTGGGGACTTTCTGTCCCTCATGGCCAGTGTAACCCCCTTGGCTGAGCCCTCTCCTTGGGTTTTTATTGATTGTTCCTCCTGTACCCTTGAGATCTTCTATAAGTTATCACACGGGCAGCAAAAGTCGCATCTAAGGGTGGTTAAATAAACAATATCCTTGCCCTTTCCTGGTGGGAATTATGCAGGCTGCAGTGCCTTGTTTTGGAGGCTGGGCCTATATGGTTTTGCAGGTTCCTCCTGAAACTCCAGAGCAAATTAAGCATGTGAAACCTGTTGGGTGTCCTGCACATTCCCTTCACACCCGAGTTCCTCTCACTGTGTTTGTGTATCTCATGAAACGTTTGTGTTTCCCCAGGGAGCAGTCATGCAGCCCAGGATGTCAGTCTGTCCTGTTCTCCAGTTGGAGCTCCTGGTCCCATCCCTCCTGGAATGCCACTTCCAGCCTCCAACTGCAGCAGGTATGGGATCTTGAAGTGCATATCCTGCTGGCTCCAGCCTACCTTCCCGGGGACACTGTGGTCTTTCTTCCCTACGGAGGGAACATGGCTGGGATGCAGGTGCCCCTTGGACTGCAGTAGTCGTGTGTTTAATGCTGAAACTCCTGATGTGTTCTCATTGCAGGTACGAGAGAGTTCCTGAGGCTCCAGCAGGATTCCCGCCCAGCCTGCAGAGACAAGCAGTGGTATGTGTGCTGGTCACACTCACAGGGTGGAGCTGCCTCTCCTTATGAGTCCTTGTTCCCTGTCATGATTGTGGGAGGGGGTGGGAATGTTCTTCTGGAGCCCTGAAAGGACAATTCCAGAAGATCTGAAGCTGCTGGTACCCAGGGGTTCTGTCGGGAGGGCTCTGGGCTGTGGCTGAAGCAGTGGCTATTCCATAAATTCCCATTCAGCCGCACTTCCCAACCAACCTGTCCTGCTCTCCTGGTACTTACAGCATAATTTGAAGGCCAGCACAGGGTTTTGTGTTTCTCCACCCCTTCCACTGCCAAAACCCACCCTCCCTTTCCCCTCCTGCCTTCACAGATGAACAGCACAGTGCGGCAGCAGCCCCAATTCGTTGGCAAGTATGAGCAGCCCGGTTTCGCCCCTCCCGGCTACCCCCACGCCTTCCACGCCCTGCCACCCCCAGGCTCCCCCGTGCCACGGCGCCCCGAGGGCTCAGCACCACGCAAGGGCCGGCTGAGCAGCCACCCCTACCCGCCGGACAGCCGGCACTTTGGCCGTGAGCGCTTCGACTACGGCCGCGGCAAACGGGACGAGTTCGGCTTCGACGAGAGGGGCCACGATGGTGAGCACCACTACCGGGGCGGCCGGGAGGAGCCCTACGACGACAGGCACCGGGATGGCTGGAGCCACGAGTATGACTACCGCAGGGAGACCTACAGGGAGGCCAAGTGGCACCCGGCGCGGCACTGACGGACTTGAGGGCAAAGCAAACGCGAGCTGTTTCTTACCGAGTACATGTATAAACCACCCCCTTCCCCCCCCCCAGAAAAAAACCCCAAACCCCACTGAAGTCAACTTTTAGTGTTTGTAAAAATACCAGCAGAGCAGTCCTGCCAAACTCTGGTCTCGGTTTTAAATGTGTTAAGTCACACTTCAGGTTTTATCATGGGGGGAAAAAAACGCCGTGGTGGAGTTTTGGAGAAACCGTGGCTGTTTTGGAGGAGAAGGGGCTGTCTCTGTCAGACAGGCAGGTCCAGCCTTTTGAGCAGAATCAAGGCAGGATGGATAATGCCTGGTGTCTGCAATATTCCTCATGGCGTTTTTTGATGCAGAAACAGAATCACAGAATGGTCTGGGTTGGAAGGGACCTTAAAGCTCTTCTCATTCCAATCCCCCCTGCCATGGGCAAGGACACCTTCCCCTAGACAGGCCCATTCAGCATCATGAACACAGGGCTGCAGCATCCACAATGTTCCTACATCCCACTCCAGCGCCTCACCACCCTCCTAATATATAACCTGAACCCGTTGTTACCGTGGAATATCCCAATATTTCCTTCGGGAGCTGCATTAAAGGCATCCCTGCGGGTAAACGTGCTTTGGGGCGGAGCGCTGCGGGATGCTCCCAACACCCCAGGGACTACAACTCCCATGAG